>CP092088.1:47376268-47576268 GCA_029203775.1 Neoneuromus ignobilis
AAAATTAAAAAATCATGTATTTATATATATTTAAAATACTTAGAATGAGTAATCTTTTATTTTTATTGTTATATAACTTCCTTCTCATTTTAAAAATTATTAAAGTATTATTTATAAAATATATAATTTTTTGAAGATCTGTTCAAAACATTCACAAGCTATAGAAAGTATTAAAAAACGAATAGCTGAAGGTCCTGATTTTCAACACTTTTTAAAATCATCTATCAATGACTTAGATGATAAATGGGATGGATATGATGGAAAGTTGCATAGAAGTAAAGGTGAAAGTACACGTTTACGACTCCCACCTTGGTTAAAAACAACAATTCCTATAGGAAAAAATTTTAGTAAAATCAAAGAACAACTACAGAACCTAAATTTAAATACTGTATGTGAAGAAGCACGTTGTCCTAATATTGGAGAATGTTGGGGAGGTGGGGAACATGGTACAGCAACTGCCACAATTATGGTAAATAAATCTTTTTAACATTCATATTTTTATTTTTCTTATTTAATTTTCTATTTTATTTAACTTTAGTTACTTGGTGATACCTGTACTAGAGGATGTCGATTTTGTAGTGTTAAAACTTCAAAATTGCCTCCACCTCCTGATCCTAATGAACCAATAAATACAGCCAATGCAATTACTTCCTGGGGCCTTGACTACGTAGTACTCACTTCAGTAGATAGAGATGGTATAAATTTACAATCACTTATAATACTTTATAACATTCACAATGTAAATTTTGTTAGATTTACCTGATGGTGGTTCTGCACATTTTGCTGCTACAGTTAGAGAGATAAAAACTCGGTAAATTATTCATTTTAATTAATTTTGAATTATTTCCATATACTGATTTTTTTCAGAAAAAAGGAAATAATTATTGAATGTTTAGTACCAGACTTTGCAGGAAATGTTAAATCTGTAAAAGAAATTGTTAATTCTGGTTTAGATGTGTATGCACACAATATTGAAACTGTAGAAACTCTTACTCCTTATGTTAGAGATAGAAGAGCTAAATATCGGTATACATACATATTCTTATTTCATTTACAATTTTTAATAAAAAATTAATTTTTAGTCAGTCTTTAAAAATGCTTCAAGAGGCTAAAATTGAAAACCCTTATGTTATAACAAAATCATCAATTATGTTAGGTTTAGGGGAAACTGATGAAGAAGTATTAACTACTTTGAAAGGTATACTATATAATGTAAATGAATGTTAATATTTTCTAAATAATTATTTTCAGATTTACGAAAAGCTGGAGTTGATTGTGTTACTCTAGGTCAATACATGCAACCAACAAAACGTCATTTAAAAGTTGTTGAATATGTAACTCCTAAAAAATTCAACCAGTGGAAAATAATTGGCGATGAAATCGGATTTTTATACACAGCTAGTGGTCCCTTAGTACGTAGTTCATATAAAGCTGGTGAATTTTTTATATCAAGTATTTTAAAAAATAGGAAAAAAAATAATGAATAACTTAATTTCATATACAAATAAAAATAAAAATTTTTTTGTGAAATGAATTTTAATGTGAAGTACTTCAGATATTTTTATTTGAACATTTTTGAAGTAGTGTACAATATTCTACTTGTTTCAAAATAATATATTACATCATATAAACATAAGTATTTTTATTTGAAATCAAGATGTATAAATTGAAAGATTGATTTTCATTTTAAAATCAATGAAGCTCTTAAGAATAATACTTTCAGTTCTATATCAAATAAATAGATTGATGTGCATGTAATATGATGTGATTTGTATATACAAGTGTATGTGTTTGTGTGTGTGTGTGTATATATATATATATATATATATATATATATATATATATATATATATATATATATATATATATATATATATATATATATATATATATATATACTTATATGTATATATATATATATATATATATATATATATATATATATATATACACTTATATGTATATATATGTATGTATATATGTGTGTGATGTGTATGTATATAACACACAAACACATATACAATCAAATATAAATGTTTAACATATAATGATACAAATACATTATATACACAATTGTTTTGAATGAAGTAACAAGTAAGGTGACAGTGTTATTAATATTTACACATATAGGAATTTGGCATTAATAAGAACATATAATAGAAGTGGAGTGTTTTACTTATTAGTAGAGTGCACATTCATTTAATGCTATTATTAAATAATTTAACTATATTTTTATACTAATAAACAGATGTATACAACTTTATAGTATAAATGAAATTTTGCTTAAAAGATCAAAAATTTGAATGTCAAACTGTTTTAGCCAAAAAATGAATAAGTGCACTTATGGTCCCCATATATATTTTAAAAATCAAATAATATATATTGTCTCACACAATGTTTTCACTGTCACCGTGAACTGAAAAAATTTAACATTCTACACAAATAACTATAAATTTCAAATAACATATACAAAAACAATAATACTAATCATTATTACTTTAAATCCATATTAGAAGAGTATGGTGTTAAATTTTTACACTTTGTTATTAAGTCTGCGTAAGCTCTACCATGAAGAAAACAAACTATAACTACAGTCATATTATCGCAACCCAACCCTGCCATTTGACAATCTGGAGATAAACAGCGCATCATAAGTTCTTCACAAATATCTTCTGGATCCATTCCATCTCCTATTCTTTTACGAATAAATGTAATAACTTCCTAAAAAATGAATTTAATAATTTAGTAATTATGTACTATAAGTATATTAAACATGTGTTTTATGTATACACACGTATACACACACACACATATATATATATATATAAAACTATCTTACTTCATTAGATAAAACATCCCAAATTCCATCACAAGCAATAACAACAAATTCCCATTCTTCATTAATGTCACGGACTTCAACATCTGGATATGCTAAAAAAAAGTATTATATAAAAAAAATTAACTATTCAAATTTTTAACCATATAAATTAGTTTCTATTACCAGTTACAATCTGTTCTTGAGGACTTTTTTTTTCATTTCGTTTAAAGCCAAAATCTCCAAAAGCTCTCGATAATGCCAAATTTCCATTTACTCTATTAAATTCCACCCAACCACCGGCAGCAGTTATACGGTGAAATTCAACATCGTTACTTGGTTTATGATCAAAAGATAATGCTTCTACTTTTCCATTAACACTTGCTATTGCTCTTGAATCTCCTACATTAGCACAATACAACAGTTTATTTTTAATTAAAATAGTAACAGCAGTAGATCCAGCTTGTTCTTCACGTAAACTATCCTCAAAAATCATAGCCTGATCAAGCTCTAAAAATCCATTCTTTAAAGCATCTACAACATTTCCCTCTTTATATTCTAAACGTCTCGTTACATATTTATGTAGATGTTTCCCAGCAAACTGAGCTACTTTTGCTCCTAAAAAAAATTACTAACAAATATTAAATATTTTTGTAGTTATATACAAAAATTAAATTACCTCCATGGCCATCATACACTGCAAAAAAAGCTGCTTCTGGGTCATCAGGCAATGATAAAATATGGGTATGTGAATCTTCCATGTTTATTCTCCATCCTTGCATACAACTTGATCCAACACGATAATCTAAATTTTGACAACATGCTGACTCCTTAGATGTCACTGGCTCTGTTAATGTTTGTCCCATTCCTGGTCTAAAAAGAAACATTAAACTAATACAAAATATATAAATACACAAATATTCTTAACCTCCTAGAAAATGTTTCATGATTAAATGATCTCAATGAATGAAAAACACCGTTAAAATACATGTTAATAATAATGATCCTAACATAAAATTTAGAATTTAAAACAAAAATTATATTTATTACCCATAGCAACTTACAAAATTTAAACAAATGTTACTTCATACTGGCAAAAAGTAAGTTCTTATAAGAAATTTATATGGTGACTTTAAACAATTAAACCTAAACTATATTTTTAAATATTTTTCGCTGAAATAAAGCATTTATTTAAAAAATGATTTTTTATTTGTACTTGTATTGAACATTTTTAAATTGATAATTTATTTTTTAGTTTTCATATGTAACGCAATAAAAAAAGGTGATTATGAAGTTATCGTATTTATCATACGATAACAGATAAAAACAACTTCCTTTAAAAATACATCCGAATAATATTATGAGCTATTTTTAGTTCCAATAAATTAAAAATATTTCTGAAACGAATATAATTTACTTTAACTTCACAAATGGTACATATCATATTTTAATTAATATTCTGTTGGCCCTACTGACAAAACTTATTCTTTTTATCAGAGATGTCACTTAAAACATTGTGCTTTGAATAATTTGACTTAAAAGAATTGTTTATGATTATAATTGTCATATTAAAATATATTTTTTTTAAACAATGCACTGCAAAAAGTCATATATAGTATAAAAGCCAAAGTAGCAAATAGTGATATGATGTAACAAGTGACAAATTCTTAATTTGGTAATATAAGATATTAAATAAATGTACTTTTTTATATTTAATTTAAATAGGATGCAATATGTTGTCTTCACAAGTTTCTGTAGAAGCTATGTATTCTGCTACGTACGTTGAAAATTATTTAGATTTCGTTGAAAATTTACCTGATGATTTACAAAGACTATTATCTCGTCTAAGGGAATTAGACTGCACATATAGGGGTATAATATATAAAACATACACTTGCAAATATATACATGCACACGTACATACACACAAACAAACACAATTTAATGAATGTAATTTGTTACAGCTTATTTACGAGAAGTAGAACAACAAAGTGAACTTCTCGATGATGACACAACTATAAATAAAAGAACACGAATTGTTGCAAGAATCCAGAAAGCTCTTATAGCTGCACAAGAATTAGGAGATGAAAAATTACAGATTGTACAGCAATTTCAAGATCTTATTGAAAATAGGACCCGTCGATTAGATTTAGATAATAAAAATTTAGGTAAAAAAATATACCATAAAAATATAAAAAGTATTACTATAAAAATATGGACAAAATTACTTAATAGAAATGTAAATAATAAAAGTATAGTTTTATAACTATTTATCTAGTTTTTATAAAGTAAGTGTGATATTTTTTAATTAAAATTTTTTTAGATTTTGGTAAAGAAGAAGTAACTGTTGAACCAAAAGAAAGTCAAACACCTTTGAATACAATAGTTCCTTTAAATACTACTTCTACAAGTGGTAATACAGAAAGACAATCTAAACGTGCTCGACGTACTAGACAAGAAACTTCTCAAAATATAGAATTAACTGAATCTTTAACAACTCCTGAGCATGTTTTACGAAGTACTGTTGCCACACCTGTTGTATCTTCAACTACACAAAAGAAAAGTAATACAAGTACGTTTACATGTTTAATAATTATTAGATTGTATAGTAGTATTTATGATATATATCGTTTAGATACTGGTAAAAAGAAAAAACGCAAAGCGCGTGGTGCTTCTCAAGCCGTACAGCGTGAAGAATCTCCACCACGTGAAGAAGATACAGCAATTGACCCAGATGAACCGACATATTGTCTATGTGATCAAATTTCATATGGTGAAATGATTTTATGTGATAACGATCTTTGTCCAATAGAATGGTTTCATTTCTCATGTGTAGCTTTAGCCACAAAACCTAAAGGTAAATGGTTTTGTCCTAAATGTCGTGGTGACAGACCAAATGTGATGAAACCAAAAGCTCAATTCTTAAAAGAATTAGAAAGATATAATAAAGAAAAAGAAGAAAAAACATCATAATTCACATAGCTTATACATAAAAATATTGTTTATAAAAATGTTTGTTGTACATTTGCTATTGATAAATTTTATTAAAAACATTTTGTAATAAAAAATATAAAACTAGTTATTAATTTCACTTCCATTGTTATTCCTTTTTGTTTAAAATACTATTTCATGTATCAATTTTTTCTAAGTTACACAATCTGTTAAGAATATTAAATTGTGAAAAATAGCATTAACTATAATTGTCATACTAAGGTATTCAAATTAATTACTTCAAAATAATCTCACTAACAAAATATATTTATTTATCAATGATTTGGATTCAATACATATTTGAACTTAATACAAAAACAATATTGTAGTCATATTCTTTATTTTAAATGTAAAACAAATATTTCATACTAAAAACTTTTTATTTAAAAAAAAATCATAAATATTTTTATATACATAATATATCAAATATATGAATAAATATACAGATAATAATAAACTAAATATTTCTGTAATCTTTTTAGCTTAAATTAACATCTGTCAATGTAAAACAAATAATATTTATTTAAATTCAATATTCACATTTTCTAGAAAAAAATCCATAAATAATATGTATTCTTTTTTATTCTTATACTATTTTATCAATCAATATGATGGCAGTAGATTCTTTGAATAAATAAAATATTAAATTTATAATAAATTATTATTTTAGATACTTATTTTACTACAAAATTATTTTTTCTACTAAAATATGTTAAAATCTACACAAATCCTTTTAAATACATAAAATGTCATACTGATGTAATATTTTTTTATCAATTACATGAGTACAAAAAATTATTCAGCTAAAAATTTGAAAATATTTTTTTTATATAAATTAGAAATATACAAGAAAAATTAAATTAAATTATAAACAAATGTACATAAGTTGTACAATATTTGATATTTATTTTCAACTAAAATTATAAATGAACATATATAAAATTATTTAGAAATATTTGTATTTGGCTATTTAAAATTATTTAAAACTGCAAAATACTAAAATAAAAATACATTTACATGTTTACATATCCAGACAATTATATTGACGTTTTTACCCACATACATAAATATGTGTGTACATGTAGGTATTTGTATTTATATCATTGTATATGTACAGTAAATACACACACACACACACACATGCTTATATACATACGTACATATATATATATATATATATATATATATATATATATATATATATATATATATATATATATATATGTATGTATGTATGTTTATATAGATAATCTTCTTAACAAGTTTCTTATATTTCATCAGACCCAAACTCCATGAGGATTTTTATTAGTGGGTACAGCATTTTCTAACTGTCGTGGTGATCCAATTATTTTACGAGTACTTCCAGCTTTCAGTGGACCTTGAATATTTAATTATAAAATTAGAATTTATTTTACTTAAACCTATAAAGCATACCTTCTAATAAATGACGAACTTCTTCTGCTGAAGCTATACTTAAACTCCTTAAATTCGCTTCTTTCATATCCTTGACTAGTGATTCAACTTCCTTCTTTTTTTCTACTATTGCTGCTTCTAGTATAGATACTTCTCGTTTCAATGTTTCTGCTGCCATGTGATTGTGATCTTTATTTTGATTAGCTAATTCTAATTCATGTTGTAATCGTTCAACTTCTGTTAATAAACTACGTTCTAACTGCAGTTGTGATTCTCCTAATCGTGCTTGGACTCTTTTTTCCATTTGTAAATCATCCATTAATAACCTAAAAATATTATTAAAATAATCATTTAAAAACACATACTGTAAAACTGCACATAACATCTATCATTACCTTATTTTGTTTTTACACTGTAATAACTCTGTCTCACAATTTGCTAATTTTGAACGTAATAATGTTATTTCTGATTTTAATGTTTTTTCTTGTTGTCTTACTATTTCATTTTCCTCTTCTATGTAACTTAATGCTTTAATCTAAAATACATTTATGTATATACAAGTGCATGTAAATAAAAACGTACGGTGTGTGTTTATACACACATATATAATCTACTAGATTATAATTCTTTTAATTACATCAATAACATATTTTTACCTTATCATTATTCATTCTGCTAATATTACTAATTCTCACTAATTCCTGAGCAATAAATTCCATTCTATTATGCTGTTCTCGACCTTTACTTTCCCAAAATACTATTTCAGCATCATACTAAAAGGAATGAAAATATTTTATAAATGAAAATTACATATTTAATATATAAATGAATACGTTTTATTAATTATATAATCTATAAATAATGTTTTATACAGACTATAATTTAATAATTTAAAATCCAAAAATACATTTCAAATTTAATTTTAAACAGCATACATTTATAAATACCTTGGTGATATCGGCTTGCTGATTTGAGAGCTTTTCTCGTTGATAATTAATTAACTGAACTAACTCTTTATACTGAGAATTATAAAATACCGGTTCTTCATTTGTATTAATACCTAAAGGGCGACTAAAATCCTACAACATATAATCAATTAATACTTACATATCTTAATTCTTACTCAAATTTTACATAAATATTCATATTTTCTTCTCTTAAATAATTTTTTGTACCAAATTTATTATTACTTAAAGGTTTTCAATAAAAAAATCAAAATTTCAAGAAAAATAAACAACTGTAAAATTATAGTTTACCATCAATAATTTTTTTTTTAGTTTAAGATTATTAGCAGGTGAAGAACTCTGAGGAGGTGGTGGATCTCTATAAGGTGGTGGCATTGGTGGACTTGGAGGATCTTTATAAGGAGGAACTTCTCGACGAATTCCATTTTGATTATTGATATTTATGTCATTGTTACATTTTTCTGGTGAATCTAAATCATTTTTAACAAACGTTGACTTTACTTGTGGTACTCCTTTCACAACACCAACATTTTCACCAAACTGATGAGAACTACATAAAAAATTAAAATTTTGAAAACTTTACAATTTTACTTTTATGTATTTTATGTGTATATGTGTGTGTGCGTGTACACACACACACACACACATATATATATATATATATATATGCACACATACACACTTTCCTAAAATTTCAAATGTTATATTATTAATCTTTATAAAAAAAAACTACTCATTTTTACCTAGAAAAATTGACCGATTTCGATTTTTCTGTTGATTCAACACAAATAGTTGATCCAGTTGGAGAATTTGAAGCAGCTGTTGATAAAGCAAGTAATTTTGGTTTTCCAATATTTAACTGAGTAACTGGTTGTTTCTGATTACTATCTGACCATTGAAGTATAAACTGTACATCATTTGAATATTCTCCCCATTTTGAAAGTATCTAAAATCAAATGAAGCGCAGTTAGAGTATATTCAGTCACAAAATAACCCTTTTTTGAATTACCTTTAATGGGTATTCATGTGGGGCTAATAATCGTTCATTACTTCTCCATCGTTCAATTAATGTAAATCTTCCTGATTTTCCAGTTGCATGTGCTAGAGCAAACACCACATCCTGTAATACTTTCTATTCTAAATAAACTGATCTATACAAGTTTATTATAATAATAATCAATTAATTCAATATTATACCTGACATGTTGTATTCTCTGTAACTCCACAAACAATTCTTTGTATTCCTTCAACCCATACTTTTAACTCCATTGCCTAAATTTATTAAGAGTTTAAAACTCTTATTATATTTAATTAGGCCATTTCATCTAAAAAATTAAAACCACAAATATGTCAAAATATAAAATTACGTTATATCGTTCACTTAATTAACTTTCAATACTTTCAAAACACATTTTAAATACATTTCAATATTGTACAAAATTACATTTTGACACAAATCACAATACAATAAAAATATAAACATGGAGACATTATAAGAATACTTAGTTATCGATTGATAAGATTCACACATTTCTAAAAATTTTAGTATAGATGTCGTTTGTTCATTTTTACATTATTGTCATATATTAGATATTACCTGTACATACGTTAATTATAACTTATGATTATAAATTTTCAATTATACTTATATAGTTGCAAATGTTGAGCTAATATATATATATATATATATATATATATATATATATATATATATATATATATATATATATATATATATATATATATATATATATATGTATATATATTACGCAGTGGAAAACTTCCATAAATATTTTTTATTTCTGTAGCAAAATTTTAAGGTCAAACATTCATTATTCCATAAATTAAATATAATTATAAATTGGAAAATTAGTATTAAAAATTGTGAATAAAAATAACACGTTATCAAAAAGCCCAATTAATTAATATTCTTTACATAAAAAATACCTAATTCTAATCTACCGTTCAATTATATAAATTTTTTCAGGATATGTTTTTCTTTAAAAGTCTGTTTTTTCACTCATTTTTAAAAAATAATGTTTTCGCGCTTAATTCTTAATTACTTTAATTTCAATAAATATATTTACAAAAACATATATCAAAATAATATTTCAAAAAATAAAATAACTGTGCGCGTACGTTTTTTAAATATTTTTTTATATTATTTGTTTATAAAAAATTGTGGTAGTTTAAATGTCATTAAAGTACATGAAATAATTATCAAACCAAAAAAAAATATGTAAGTAAATAATTTATTTTTCAAGATAAATTTTTCACTTTATAATAATACACTGCGGATAAAATTATACTATTATTCGTTGTAAAATTATTATTGTATATACATATATATTTTGCTAACACATATAAACGACTTTAAAAAAATATTACAAAAAGTTTCTTAATTGAAAATGAAACTAATAATAATAAATGATATCTTTTACAAAAATATTTGAATATATTTAAATAAATGAGAAAAATATATTTTATGCATAAATAAATACTTATGTAAATTACAGCTAATTAGTAAATAATTTTGAGTAATTATTACTATAATAAATTTGTAGATAAATAATTAATACATTCCAACAAGATAGTTACAAAATTACCAAACAACTAAACTATATATATATATATATATATATATATATATATATATATATATATATATATATATATATATATATATATATATATGCGTTGTGTGTATGTGTACACACATACATAAAATAAGTCTGTTCCTAGTATATAGTTTTATATGATTTTAAAAATAAGCGTACAGTATGTCCTTCGAAATATTAACTACTATGTTTTTCTTTGTATTGATTTTATAATTAAATATTGTGTACATAATTTACGATTTTCCTATATAAAATAAAGAGAAAGGAAATACAAACAAATATCACTAGGTTGCATTGAAAACATTTTTTTTGGCGCCAATTAGTGATAACATTTGGAGAATTATTTTTATTTAATTCAAATTTTGCATTCATTTTAAGAATTTATTTTATCTATTAAACATTTTGCAAGTACATAATGGAAAGGTATTCATTTAATACAATTATTGTTTTTAAAGATTATAATTTTTTCAATTTGATTTATTTAGGTTTGAATTACAATTTTTTTAAATAAACATTCATTCAATTATTTACAGTACAACTTTAACAAAGAATCTTTTTGATAAAGTTACAATTGAAATATTAGTGGATAGAGACGAACATGATGAAAGAAGTAATGTTATAAATAAAGAGAACATTTGTTCAAATTCATTGAAATCAAGCTCATCAAATTTATGTTCTACCAATATAGAATCTGTCTTAACAAATAATTTACCATCAGTCAAAGAAAGCATTGTATCTAAAGATGGTGACAAATGTGAAAGAAAGCATGATGAATATCAATATTTAGAACATATCCAATATATAATTCATAATGGTAATTCATTTTTAAGTTTTTTCAGCTGTTTTTGTAATCTTAAAAATTGTAGGAATTAAACGAAGTGATCGAACTGGTGTTGGCACTTATTCCGTATTTGGAGCTCAGATGAGATACTCATTGAGAGATAATACAATGCCATTATTAACAACAAAGCGAGTTTTTTGGCGAGGAGTAGTAGAAGAACTTTTATGGTTTATTAAAGGCAGTACGAATGCTAAAGAATTAGCAAAAAAAGATGTACATATCTGGGATCCAAATAGTTCACGAGCATTTTTAAATTCATTGGGTTTCACTGACAGAGAAGAAGGTGTTTAGAAAGCGTTTAAAAATAAATGATATTAATTTATTTTATAATGTATATTTTTAGGTGATCTTGGTCCTGTTTATGGTTTTCAATGGCGGCATTATGGTGCAGAATATACCAACATGCATCATAATTATGAAGGAAAAGGTATTGATCAACTGAATGAGGTTATTAATACTATTCGTCATAACCCAAACGATAGAAGAATCATAATGTGTGCATGGAATCCAGTTGATGTTCCAAAAATGGCATTACCACCTTGTCATTGTTTAGTTCAGTTTTTTGTTGCTAATGGAGAATTAAGTTGTCAGTTATACCAAAGATCAGCTGATATGGGATTAGGTGTTCCTTTTAATATTGCTAGTTATGCATTATTAACTCACATGATTGCTCATGTGACAAACTTAAAGGTAAATATTTATTGATTCTATTCCATTTTAATATCTCATAACTTACAGAACTTTGCATTTCAAAAATTAAATTTCCTTTATTCATAGAATACTTTTAATAATTGTATGCTTTTTAGGCTGGTGATTTTGTCCATACAATGGGAGATAGTCATGTATATTTAAATCATGTAGATGCTTTAAAAAAACAATGTCAACGAATACCAAGATCTTTTCCTAAACTTAAAATCAAAAGAAATGTTCGTAATATAGAAAATTTTAATTTTCAAGATTTTGAATTAATTGGTTATGACCCCTATCCAAAAATATCAATGGAAATGGCAGTTTAAAAATATTATGCACAAAAATTACATTAAAAACGTGTTTGAAAATAAAATTTATAGTCATAAAATTATTATTTTTTATTTAATAATCTTGAAAACAATTACCTATAAGTTAAGAATTTATTGAATCTGTTAAGAGTTAATTGATCTGAGATTAAAATTCTGTATTCTTACATTGATTCTGTCAATAAATGATAATATGAAAAATATTTGTATTTGATATTAACTTTAATTTTTTTAAATTTATTTACACATTTAATACATTCACTTTAAATCACTGAATGTGTTTGTTTTAATTCTTATAATGCATTATTGAAATTTTGAAAGTACTACCTAATCATATAGTAAAATCAGTAATAAATTCTAATAGTAATATATTAAAAAAACTCGAGTTTATAATATACAAAATAATTTAATGAAATGTTTTTAGTTTGTAATTTTTTGTTACATATATTTAATAAATAAAATTATTTAATATGATATAATTTATCATATAGGATCATCCAAATACTATGCTTGGATGTATGTTTTATGAAAAGAAACTATACAAGTTTCTTTTTAATAAAACAAATCTAGGCGTTACATTTGAATGACCCTATATTATACAATGAATCTATTTTATTGATGGAGTATTTTTTAAAAGAAAAATAAAATTATAGATAAATCACTTTCATAATTAATAATTTTTTTTAAAAAAAAGTTTAAAATTTTCTTTTTACTTTCTAATGCTCTTATAAAAAGAAATTATATAAATATATACAAAACATGAGTATTTAAACATTTATTTGTATATACATAAAAACCAATGTGTATGTATGAAAATAAAATTGAAACTATTTAAAAAATTAAATCTAATATCTACATAATATATACTGACAAATATAACATTTGTACATAACAAAAATTACATTTATGATATACATTTAATTTTAAGGAATATTTTAAAAATTCAACAATTACATTGTCATGCTGTAAACTATTATTCGACAGTATTAATGTACAGTTACTTCATATTATTTTCACTTTATTGATCTTTATTTCATTTGTCTAATAAAGATCAGTATAGAATATAATTAAAAATATCCTTTTATTTGTTATACTCTATAACTTATATATATATATATATATATATATATATATAAGTATAAATAAAAAAACAAGGACAGTAGTCAGACTTGTTAATATATAAATATCACATAGCCACCGACATAGCTACATTATGTAGTCTTAACTGTCCTATTTTCAATCTACACATTGATTATACAAAAATTTCAACAAATTATCTAAATATGATTTCAGTTGAACACGTGATCAAACATTAAAGCATAACACTTTTACAGGATTGCAAAATATCAATAATATTATAGAATATTTATTGATCTCAAGTTTACTTATGTTTTTGAAATTGATATACTTTCATTAAAACATTTTCCATATTTAACAATCACAGACACAACACAACTCATTCATATATATAGATAATTTGTTTGAATATCATACTTTTAAAAGAAAATTATATAATTGTTTACATTCCAAATTTTTTGATCACTGTATTGCAATAAGTAATTT
This sequence comes from Neoneuromus ignobilis, assembly GCA_029203775.1. Taxonomy (NCBI): domain Eukaryota; kingdom Metazoa; phylum Arthropoda; class Insecta; order Megaloptera; family Corydalidae; genus Neoneuromus; species Neoneuromus ignobilis. The sequence goes on from CP092088.1 coordinate 47,390,491, forward strand.
ACAAAAAAAATATTTTAAAATACATTTTTTTAAACTACTTTCAGCATAAATCTTTTTACATGCATAGAAAAAGTATATAAAATATTTCTGTAATACAGTTTTAGTTCAAACAAGATTTAAAAAAAAATAACATAAATATACATGAAAAAATAACTTAAATTTTATTTAACATTTCATATTCTTAACTTGATAACTTTTAACACATGAATTTTTATCTCTAACACTACAATAGTTATAAAGTGTTCAATAATCATTTATTCACTTTTTATTTATAACAATAGATGCGCATTTCGATGGCGGTACCATCATTGTCAGAACCTTTTTGTTAAAAAGTGAAGTTAAATTCATATTTTTAACAAAAAGGCTCTGATGATGATGGTATCGCCATCGGAATTTGTATCAGCCAAATATTTTTATAAACAATAAGTGATTATTGAACACTCCATAACCATTGTGGTGTTGGAAATAAAAATTCATTTGTGTTAAAGTGAATCCCCCACATAGGTAATTTTTTTTAAAAAAATATTTTTTGGATTTTAATATTTTTGTATTGCATACTTATAAAATGTATTCTTTAAAGAATTTTATTTTATATATTTCATAATATTTTAATACTTGACACAAATTATCAAAAATTTCTATCAATAACTCAACTGCATTTATGTTTTAAAAACAAATATTGAATAATGTAATGAATGTTAACAGTAACATTTGTATTCATAATAAAACATTAACATCTTAAAATATAAAAAAGATTGTAGATAACTTTTCATAAATTGTAAATACATAGCAAATTTCTCTTTTTAAATATTTTTTTTCTAAATTTGTTTTTTGTTTATAAAGTTATTGTTTTTAATTAAATTTTATATTTAAATTATAGATATCAATTTAATAATGAATAAAGAAAATAAGTAAATATATCAGACACATTATATACACATATGTGTATATGTTATATACAAAATTTTGACATTGGTAATGTATGATGTTATATATTTTCTAAAGAAAAATGTACTAATTAAATAATATTACAAATGCATAAAATTTGAATTACTGAATCAATCGATCAATGTATATATATATATATATATATATATATATATATATTTATATATATATATATATATAAATAAATAAACTAAATTACTTAAAAGACCTATGATCATTTATCACAAACAAACTATAATGGCGGTTCTAAAAATTATTTTCCAATCAATATTGATTTATTATATGCATACAATATTGGATCAAATCAATAATATATTTGTAAAAATAAACTAAGAAACCAAAACCTTTCAAATAACTAAATAATATTTCAATATATTACATTTTCTACTAATTTTCAGTAATTGCTAAAATTATTTACTTACACTCAAACAGGTACAATATTTTAATATATTTTTAATTATTTACTTTTGTCATTTATACCTTATTTCACCTGATAAAGTTGCAACATGCAACAAAACAACTATAAAAAATAAAAGTTCATTATTGGTTATATTTAGGGTTTATAACCAATATCACAATGTTCCTTATAATTTTTCATCTCTTATTAAAAAGATATATATATATATATATATATATATATATATATGCATACACATACATTCATACACACACATATATTTGTACATGACAATCTTTAAATTCTGTTCAACTAAAAACATAAAATAATATAAAACATTAATGTAAGTAATGTTTAATAATAATTGATATTAAAATGCACATAATTTATAAAATCTGTATTTAATTTACAGAACCTAAATTTATAATACGTTATTATGATGATGATGGCATCGCCATCGAAATGCATATTAACCTATTGTTGTTATAAACAACAAAGTGAACAATAAGTGATTATTGAACACTTTCTAATATCTTGTGGTGTTGGTGGTGATATTATATATATATATATATATATATATATATATATATATATATATATATATATATATATATATATATATATATATATATACATAAGTATAATAAAGTTTGTTTTTCACGTTATAATTTTATATTAATATTTTACAAATAAATGATTTAAAAATGTTTTATACAAATTTGTTTACCTATTTTATATAAATACAACCATAATAATTATAAATATAAATTAAAATAACATAATTTAAATTATTAAGCACAATAAATCAGTAACTTTTATGTACAAAATATTCAAAATAATTTAAAGTATACAAAAACAGACAATTTCTAAATATTTTGCTGAATATAGCATCATAAAATGAATTTGTATTTATTCTAATAATAATGTTAATAATTCTTTAATAAAATGTTTAAAAGGAATAGTAACTATGTCAATTCATTATTAAAACTAAACTTAAAATTAGTATTCATACAAATACTGATAACTCAAATATTATGACTAATACATTTTGGAAAATACTATGTGTATATATATATATATTGTAATTACATGGAAATATTTTAAAAACAAGGTGTACATATTTATTATAAAAAATGTATTCTATTTATTTACTCACACTGATTTAAAGTGCTTTGTATTAAAATATTTAGATATATAATTTTCAAATTAGTTATTAAGTTACACTTTTAAATCAAAATAGCTTGTTTAAAAAATAATTTCTGTATAAAATAACTATTAAAAAATATTTAATACATTTTTTTATGAATAAAGTCTTATGAGTGAAAGGAATAAAATCAGACATAAGTGATTTATGTTATTTTAAAAAAAGTTAGTTGAATTTATCACAGATTGAATCTGAATATATGAAATGATTTTAAGATATATTAATTATATTACATCAACTTTATATATTTTACAATAGAGGAACAATAATTAATAACCAATTATGCTGCAACAATTATAAATATTTTTTATTTTATATAATCAATTCACTTATGTATTTGAATATATATATATATATATATATATATATATATATATATATATACATATATATATATATATATATATATATTTACATATGCATATTCGAACATTATATTTATTTTTTTATTTAAGCGTCTTAAATTCTTTTTTTAGTAAAAAAGTGTTGAAATAAATTTTGTTTTCATTTAGATTGTAATAATCACTGATTAAAAAATATTTTTATTAGAATACAATAATCTTTTTTAACATTATTTGTACAGTTATTATATACTATAAAGCGTTCTGGTTATTAACATTTTTGACAATTTATTTCTAAAATTAAACACATCCAGCAAGATCAGACAGTAAATTTTATAATTTAGCATAAATTAATTAAGTGTACACTAAGACCATTATATATTATATAATAAGATAAATTTACTGTGACTAATGCATCTTTAAAATTTACATTTATATTTTTTTCAATAACCATAACTATATCTCCACACTCAGTTTCTAACAGTTATTTTAGTATTTATTATTAATCAAACACGGCATTTTTAAATTACTGACATCTTTTTACTGTTTACCAAAAATGAAATAAAGGTTCATTTTATTGCAACATTATTAAATTGCATAATTTTTTGTTTTTAAAATATTAATCATAAATGTTAAATATAATAATTAAATGCTTACTTAAATGATTATAACTTAGCCTAATTAACTGAGAATATGAACTATATATTTTTGAATTTAAAAATGTATATATATATATATATATATTTTCTAAGTTGGGTGTTAAACATGGAGCTTACAAAAAGTAATTATCTTATCTCTTAAAAAAAGTAATTATCACTGCATTCTGACATTATCAGGCTTAGATTCTACATAGGCTATAGCACTTTGGTTATCTTCTATTATATATATATATATATATATATATATATATATATATATATATATATATATATATATATATATATACACACATACATACATACACACACACACACATAATTTATAAATGTCATTATAAATAAAAAAATTGCATTTTTTAAATATAGAATTAAAATTATAATCCTTATTAAATATATTATTTATATAAATAAAATATAAAAAATATATCTTTATAAGAAATACATGTAAAAATAAGAACAACATAAAATATTAATCTGCATTATATCACTAACAAACAAGTGTACATTTTATTGATTTGGGCAATAAATAGTTATTTTAATACTTAAAGTATGTTTACATTGAGTGATTTTTAAAATTAAGAAACCAAATAATGCAATTTTTCTTAAAAATAGTCAAACATAATTTATAAAAGAATATTGAAAACATTCAGATTATAAAAAAATATTAATATTTTTTAAATTCATTTTATGTATATATGATGTGTGTACATATGTATGTATGTACGTACATATGTATATACATGTTAATATAAAGTTTACTCCTCAAGAATTGTTAAGACTAAATAATAAAATCTATGTATTTTTTATTTTAAATTCCTTAAAAAAATATTTTTTTTTAGTTATAGTAATAACCCATTCTAGTAGATAATTTTACTCTTTGCTATCCACAATTACTGTTGAAAGAACTACTGTTACTGTGAGCTGCTATAGTGGCTAAAGTTGGGCGTGATAAAGGAGCTCTTCTCATACTCATTGATCGTTCTAGAGGATTCACTTCACCAACTATTGGATATGATGTAGATCTTTTCTGAGATCTGTAGACAAAACCAAATAAAAAATAATTATTGAGCTCTAAATACTTCAATATCCTCAGGCAAAAATAAATGCACATAATATAATTTGTTGTTATTATATAAGTGTACATTTCTAATAATTTACTACATATATATTCTACAATTTAATACAAAATACATTAAATATATCCATTAACTATAACAGAATCAATTTATATTAACACTAATTATTTTAATACAATTATTGTTTATACATTTACTTTTACGTACAAAAATTCATTTATATTTTCAATATATTTGTTATATATATTAGAATATATATATATATATATATATATATATATATATATATATATATATATAAGTAAAATAAATATTTTAATATAAATAAAAGCATTAAATTGCACTACTACAGATTTAAAATTCATAATGTGCATTAGTAAAATATTTAGCTGAAATACAATACATGAGATAGACATAAATTTAAATTAAATATCAATATAAGAAACGTATTTAAAACATTTTTTACAAATTTATCATGTATTCAATTTATTGTTATAGATTATTGCAAAATTGTCTGCAAAAAAATTAAGACTTGATTTAATTATTAAAATATTTTTAAACTGTAAGAAAACAATGCAAAAATGTTATATTTGAAACAAATATAAATACAAATAGACCCATCATTATATTTCACTAATTTTAGTTAAAAAATATTTTTAAACAATGTGCATTATAAAAAAAAGAATATGTGTATGTATGTGTGTGTGTATATACCATTTGTATCATAAACATTAAATATTTGAAATATTTACATCCCTATATACATTATAAAGGGTTGCCTAAATTTAAGTGAAGGGTTTAGACATACATTTAATTTATTATTATCATTTACTATCTTTACTATTTTTCGGTCTTATTTTGACCATCCTATACATACATATACACATACATATATATATATATGCGTGGGTCGTTTGATAAGTATGGTAAAAAAGTAAGAAAAACTAAATTGAAAAATTAAATTAAACAATAAATAAATTTACCATACTTATCAAACGATCCTCGTATATAATATGATACAGAATGCTGTGCAGTAATAAGCATAAAAATCATGCAAATTATTATTATTCATTGTAATTATACACCAATTTTAAATCAATTATTTGTTAACATTATTAACATAACATGAGCAGTAGGTATGTTTTAGTATCAATCATATTCTTATTATTTTAGTAATAATTATTAAAAAATGTAAAACAAAATATTAAACAATTTAAAAGTGTTAATAAATTTTGCATTGGTATTTAACTAATATGTGCATATTAAATCATTATTTTTTAATGCGTAATATACAAAAATTGTATATATATATATATATATATATATATATATATATATATATATATATATATACATATATACATATACGTACCCTAAATATACTTATTTGTTCACATTTCATACATAAATATAAAATAAATTAATAAATAACTTAAAAAATACTCTTAAATTATTTAATATATGATAAAAGTATTCAAGTTTCAATATAAGCAATTTTGTTATAAATACTAAACAAACATTTCAAAATTTATATACTTATGAAATGTAAATGCATTTTCGGAATTATTAAAAAATCTTTGAATATAATTACGCATTAATAGAACAGTGCTGTTTATTTTTACATTAAAGTTTAACATGCAAATATTTTTAACATTAATATAAATAAATAGTTATGTAAATTGTAAGCAGTCTAATTTTTTAAATATATAAGCTTTTTTTGAATACAACATTAATACAAATATTGTACTACATTGGTAGATACTGACTTTACTGAAATAGCTCAAAATTTTACTATAATGTTTTCATTTTCATTTAAAATTATTATTGAAGTCACAACAAATATAGGATCATCCTAGATTCATATTGCCTAGATTCGTATTTTATTAAAAAGAAATATGTGTAGGATGGTATATAGGGAAACAACATTTGTATAGTTTCTTTTTAATAAAACACAAATCTAGGCGTCACATTTGAATGATCCTGTATTTTCATATAAATTTTTATCTGTATGAAACTATATCAATAATTTCAAGTATATTATTTTTATGTTGTTAAATAAATTTTTTGAGCTATTTATTTTTTTAGTCAGTGTCTATGGTGCAGGGATACATAATTAAAATCTGCTAACACAACTGGTAAGTTACAAGTTATAGTTACCTTTTAAGATAGCGATAGATGATTACTATGAATACATATCTATTGTATAAACCCAATAATAAAAAAATACGAGAATAATGAAATATGTAAAATTGATTTGACTTTTAGACCACAATCTTGAACATAAATTTAAATTTATATGATTGATACTAAAATATCATATAGAATTTTATAGTCTTTATTTAGCAGGTACCTGGAAGCAAAAATACAAATTTAGCAATTACTTACTGTGTTTTCAAAAAGAAGTTAGTTGTGCACTGTTTTATACATGTTAACTATTTATAATCAAATGAATTTTCAATGAGAATTATTATGAGTACAAAAAAATAATAGTAGATAAAAATCTAAAACAAAACATGTACAATATATATATATAGATAGATAATTAAAAAGTGTTATTTATTTTAAAAAAATTAAAATTAATTAAGAAAAATAAATATAATTTTATATTCCACTGAATGAAAATCCTCCTTTTTCTTTTTCTCTAAATATGCAAATATACGAGGGTCGTTTGATAAGTATAGTAAATTTATTTATTGTTTAATTTAATTAATTAATTAATTTAATTAAATTTTTCAATTAATTTTTTCTCACTTTTTACCATACTTATCAAATGACCCTCGTATATATTCATATATATATATATGTGTGTACATGTATTTAATAAAATAAAATAAAATAAAAAAAATAGCATTTACTTATTAAATATTATTTTCCTTTTAAATTTATTTCATTAATTCCAAAAATATAATTTAGATTGAGTATTTAGTCTCAAATAAAAAAAATAGTTACCATGGTGAGCGAGAAAACTGATTACATACTGCAAGTGCTACACATGACTAATGTACACTTTACGCTTCAAAAATCCACTGTTTCTGGCAGGAGATGAAATTCCCGTATCATTGCTGTAATAACAGATTTGTAAGCTACTAATATTCGACTATTGAATGTTAAAAGACGATTAGTAAATAAACTTTTTAATACAGTTTAACATCTATATTACAAAATTGTTCATTCCATACTATGAATTTTCAATGTACTTACTACTATTATCCTTACTATAAATATTAAAATTTATAAAATTTATACACTATCAACAATAAGAACAAAAATATTATTATAAATCTAATACATAATGGGAAAAAATTAATAGATATTTTCTAACTATAGTACATTCAACATCTCAGTCTCATTTCATTCTCTAAAGAAAAAAATGTACAATTAACATACCTTCGTCTTCTAAATGATGCATTTTGGCCAGGCAAACCAAAATATCCACGAGGAATAACCATCCTAGCATTACCTTGAGCTGCACGAGATCCTCCATGAGTTGTTAAAGTAGCAAGATGAGCAGCATAACCATCAGTTAGAATAGTAGCAAGATTATGTTGTTTCTTAGAAGCTTTACCAACTATATATATTTGTTTTGGCTTTAAACCAATTGAACTATATACACTAATATCTTTACTACTACCATAAGCAAGATGTATAATGACTCCATGATTCTACAATAATTTTAAATTTAAATTTTATATTTTAATACATACATTGTGTTTAAAAAACTGATTTCATTTCAACAAACCTGAATAAGATTATTTAAATATGCAGCTTTATGGCCAAGAGGATCAGTAGATAATCCATCAGCAAAAGAAACTAAACCATGTGGAAAATTATGTTGTGAAAGCCAAGATACAACACGACTTTGCTGCATATCAGGGCGACCTGTTGTATATATAATTAAATATCCCAATTCTTGCCAATGCCTAAAAATGTATTAAAATATTATATATAAAGCAATTTGTTTTTATAATAAAAAATTAATTACCTTACTATATCCACTGCACCTGCCCTAACTTTTGGATCTCTACCTGTGACAGACATACTTGCAGTAAATGAACCATCAATACTAAATACTACACACTCTGTTTTAGGAGGTATTACTGCCATGTAAAAATCCACAAATGTATGATCGCCTCTAAAATAAAGAAATTTTATTATGCTTATGAATAAATAAACAAACAATATTATATATATATATATATATATATATATATATATATATATATATATATATAATAAAATTAACATTTAATTTACATGTATAATAAATAATAATAATACTTTACCTCACTATCATTTTAATTGGATATAATCCATATCCAAGAGCTTTATCTTCAGGAATAGTATATGTTATACGTCCTGTTTTATCAGTTACTTCAGTTGCAAGATAATGCCATTCTCCTGCAGGAGCATCTCGCATTATATGTATATCTACTTTTTCACCAGCAAGTGTAATCATATCAAGAGGTCCATACATAAATCTAGCCATCAGAGTTTGTGGAGCTCCTTCTTTAACAATTACATCATTTGCTCTGTGATTTGCAGCAACATTCTATAATTGTATACATAAATATAAACATATTAAATTAACCATTACATCCATGTATGCAAAAACTATTTAAATATTTTTTTATTTTATCCACCTTAAGTTTAACACTAGTTCGTTTTTTAATCCACTTTTCCCTAGGCTGTGTTGGACGAAAGCATACATCCCGATCATCAGATCCTGCAAGTGGAGCACCTTCAAGGCGACCAGCTTGTCTGAGAATAAATGCTATTACATCACTACTTTCCCAATAACTAGCATGTAACAAATGAGGCAAAGCATTTGTTGGAAAATTATTTAAGCCATCTGGACAATATAATGCATAATCAACACGTTTTGATCCCCACCATTTTTGTTGTACTAAAATAAAAATTAGATTGAAAAATATATTTAAAAATAATATTTTAATCCTTATTGATTAATAAATTCATAAACATATTTTATTAAAAGATGACAAATATTTACATGAATTAATTGCTTGGAGAGGTATATTATCCATTAAACCTGACAAAGTACTCTGAATAGATACTTCTGATAATCTTCGTTGTGGACAATTCAGAGTATCAGAAAATATTTGAGGATTACTTTGCAAAAATTCCACTGTAAAAAGTAAACGTTAATTTAAAATGTATCCATTAGTATGATTTATGTTAAAAATATTATAATAAAATTTTATTACACTATTTCAGAAATAACTTATTTAATTAAAATAAGACTTAAAAATAAAGAGAATTTTATAAATTAACAATTTTATTTCTTCAGAGCAAAAATATTTAATAACCTTTTTTTCATACTAAAAATTTAATAAACCTTACATAGATGATAAGGTTGTCCATTTCCAAGAGGATATTTAACATATCTTGCTATATTTACTGGTGGTAACATTGAAAATCTTGCAGACAACAATGGTTCTAAACGTGCTGCAACTGGATCAGTAGGATGGAACAAATTGTAAACTTGCTGAACATTTGGACGTGGTATGTTACCTAAAAATTTTAAAAATAATGTTGGATATAATTTACAACATAATAATTTTTATTATTTTACTGTGTTTATCATCTGTTGCTGAAATTCTTCGATGCGCTAAAACTAAAGCTAATGGACTCCCAAACATGAAAAAATCGGATACTTCAAAATCAAAACGAATTTGTGAAGACTGATCACTTGTTGAAGAAGAACGCCGTCGTGGACATGGAGCTGATAAAAGAGCATTAGAATCTCCTGCTTGAACGTCATCTGAAGTTACATAATAAATATTAAAAAAAAAAAATTATTCAATAAAAATTTTTATTTATTTAATTATAAATGATAATAACTTTAATAACAAACCTATAGATACAATTATATCGGTATCTAGAATACTATTTTCACTGTCATGTCGAGAATGACCTCGGTTTGGACGACATAGTGCGTCATAACCCAACAAAGAACCCATACAATCTCCTACTAAACATACTTGACCAGTAAATCCTTTTCCTTCTTCTGATTTAAGAAATTCTAAAAAAATAATAAAAATAAAACAAAATTATACAATTAAATATTTTTATTTTTACCTTGATAGACTGCATTAGCTCCCTGAATAGTTTTTGAAACAGCATCATGATATTCTGCTGTAGCCGTAGCTAATAATGGTATTGCTCCAATTGGTATAGAATCATGAGTAACATGCGATATATCAATCGATGATGGAGACACATCAAAACTATATGGACTCAGACTGTAAAATTTTTAATAGTAAATAATGGATACTTTTATATAAAAATTTAAACATTAATCTATATTGGTACATATGTATACACTTTGATACATACTAAAATGTACATACACATGTATAATATTTTTAGTAAATAATATTATAATACACCTTGAAAGAATTCCAAGACTGTCAGTACAAACTGAAGCACAAGATACTAATTTAATACTAATATGACCAATTAGTGATGGATAATGTTGTCTCATCACAGTTTCAAAAGCACCACGAAATGTTGTAATATCTGATTTTTTTGCTGTCATTTCCACATTAGCATCTAAAAAAATATTTTACTTAAAATAGTTACAATTTACTTATAAACATCTTGAAAATGTATTAATATTAAAAAGCTTTATAATTAATATATTACTTTACCTAAAACACTGCCAGCATGAAGAACTAAAACAAGAATTGTAGTAGTACAAGAAGGCTGCGAAAGATTTGGTGATCCAGGGCATGATTTTTCAATACTACGTTGAGTAACAGTATTACGTGAACCTCTTTCACTAGCAACTCGTTGTAAATAAGATGGATTGAAGATACTGTCCTCTATAAAATTATGTAAATTTTGTGCACAAAGTGTTACAAAATAATATTTATAAGTTAAAAGTCTAATTATAGTTGTTACCATTTCTATCTATAGCTATAGTTGGAGACACAGTATCATCTTCTTCATTTAATAAATCTAATGAACTCCATTTAGCCAATGATGCAGAATCTGTTAATTGTTCTACAAAATAATATATAATTTAATATCTAATCAATAATAAATCTTATAACTTAAACATAAAATATTACATACTTTCAGCAACTTCCATAATCATTTATTGTATTGATACAGATGGTTGGGCATAAAGTATAATCCATGCAAAATAAAAAGCATTTATACATGAATATTTAATAATTTAAAACTATTTATAAAATAAAAATTACTACAGAATTAGGTTAATCCCACATATATAAATATGTATAATTTTTAGAACACAAATTATTAATTTTTGAAAAATAATTAATTTAAATAAATTAAATTAAGCAAATAACAAATTATTAATTAAAGATAATTAAAATATATTTTCAATCAGCAATTCAAAAAAATTACATTTAAAATAAACATTATTATTCTTTTCAAAAAAATAATATTAATGTGAACTTAATACTGAAATATAAATACCTTGACAATCAAAAAATTCATCTTCTGATCCTGAATCTGAATCTCTACCAAGAGCTTCAATGCGCCAATTAGCAACTTGAAGATCAAAACTTTTTAGTGATGATGAACTTGGCGAATGTAAACCATGAGAAAAATGTGCAGTACGATTCCATCTTTTCTCATTTTCTTCATGCCTACATATAAATCAGAAATTCATATTAATTTATTTTAAACTATAAATGAATGATATATAAATTTAACATATTCAAATACATTTTATTCAAATAAAATTTCACAATTAAATAATAAATTTTAGTTAAACTGTAAGATATAAAGCTTTTAAAATAACTTGTAAATGATATTTATTTTCTGTTAAACTAATAATAATTAATTACCTAGGGATTGTAAGAGCAAGATCAGAAGTGGTAGAGGTAAATCGGTTTGAACTAATATCCACATCATCATTAAGTGAATTATTTGCAATGTCATTAATTTTTTTAGTTAATGGTGGACTTGAATTTTCTTCTGCAACCTCGATACTACCTAAAGCAGCAGCAAACGTTTTCACTGAATTTTTATCTTGTGGTGAACTTATATTTTCAGGAGATTCTAAAATATTATGTATAATAATTTTACATTTAAATTGCATATATATATATATATATATATTTATGTAAATTTAACCTTCTTCATCTTCACTGTCATCAGCGCCCATTTTTCGCCTAAGAGCAGCTTGAGTTTGACGTTCAATTTCACGAATATTTTCCATAGTAAGACCATGCCATTCATCTTGCCATGCCCAAGCTTGTCTGTGAGCACGAAGCATTGTTTTACGTAAAGCTACAATTATTTACAATTATAATTAAATTACATAAAATTAGCATGTATATTTGTTTATAGGTACATATATATAGATACATATACATATATATATAGATACATATACATATATGTATATATATATATATATATATATATATATACACACACAAACAAACACACACATATGTATATACATACATAAATTAATTAATAAATTTAAAACTCACCAACATCATGAATAAATTTTTCTAATTTTGTTTGCATGCCCCAATAACGAAATTCTACACGACACAACTTATATGCACACATAAGAGCTTTTCCTTCTATAGTAGGCTGCTCTTTATCTTTAATTACATTCCAATAATCTTCTAACCATGTTTCAGCTAATGGACCTCGCCCTGATTTCTCAGATATATAAAGTGAAGGATCTTCTTCTTTAACATAATCTGTACCATATAACTGATCTTTGACAACATCAATTACATCTAAAATAATTCACTATTCATTATGTAATAAAATATGTACATGTGTGTGTGTGTGTGTGTGTGTGTAAATAGAGAGTAAATATTTTATATAAGTGAATTACGAAAGAAAATAAGGTAAAAAAAGTTAAATTATTAACTTACAAAAAACATTTAAATTCAGTTAATCAAAATAAATAATAATGTTATTGGACATAACAAAAAAATATCAAATTTGATTGGTTAAATAGATGATACTTATTAATATTATAATAATGACAACAGCAAGTGGGAATTTTTAGTCAATTTTGAAAAAAAAATTTAATAATTTTCTATTTTTACAATATATATATATATATATTTATATAAACACACATACATAAATAAATCAATGAATAAGAAAGCCACATTGTTACATACCAACTATTCTGTTTCTTAAATCACTTCCAGTAAGCTGAAATACATTTTCTTGGTGGCCATTATCACTATAATAATAAGTTTCTATTTCTAAAGAAAATTTTTCCACGAAAGGGCATGTATATCGTGTTTTTGTATATGGATAGGCATTCCATGCTTCTTCTTCTACTGTTAAGGCTGATTTTGGTAACAGTCCTTTAACCCAACCTAAAATTAATGTTGTTTTAAATACACAATTATATATATATATATATATATATATATATATATATATATATATATATATATATAAATAAACACTTACTTGGTAAATGACTTCCAACATGATAAATTTTTCGTGTATATTGTCCATTTCCTCCTGGACCATTTTCATATGGATCATTTATAAGAATTTCTACACCACTTCCAGCACCACTACTTTCTTCCCTACTTTTTTTCTGTATTAAACAGGAAAAATTTATTTTTTTGTTTATTTGTATTTTATGTTAATTAATAAAATAAATTATGTAAATTAAAATATGTACAATAACAGATAAATTATTATATATATGTATATATATATATATATATATATATATATATATATATATATATATATATATATATACACATTTAAAAATAATTAAATCAAGAATTAGGTCAGCATTTGTAAAAATAATGTAATAAAAAGTAAAATAACATTGATCCTGAAATGGAAAGCATACAACCAATGTATACTACCTGCTTGTACTTATGGGTCAAAAATTTGAATACTGAATGTAAAAATAAAGTAAAAATTGTTAACAACTAAGAGAAGCTATATAATGTTAAGAATTTCTAAAAATGCAAAAAAAGAAAACAATAGATGGGTAAAAATAATTATGAAATGGTGACTAAGAAATAAAACAAGACCAAGGAAAAGACTCGATTTAAGACTGAGGGATGAAATTGTGAAATATAGTGAAGACGAGAATTGAATACGATTGGCAGAAGACAGATAATAATGAAAAAATTTTGGGAAAACATTTAAGAAAATCTAATGATATTCGTTGAGGCTTTCCTCCAACAGTGTTTGATATAGGCTTTTATGATGATATATACATGTGTGTGTGCATGTATATATGTATTTATGTATGTTTGTATGTATGTATGTATGTATGTATGTATGTATGTATGTATGTATGTATGTATGTATGTATGTATGTATGTATGTATGTATGTATGTATGTATGTATGTATATATATATATATATATATATATATATATATATATGTATGTATGTATGTATCTACGTAGTTATATATATAAATTATTAATCCCTCTGAATTAGTAGATAACATACTTTTTTTTTAAAAAAAAAATGTTACTCAATATGAAATGTTACTCAAAAAGAAATAAATCATGAATTAATTTAATAGTCACTATCTATCGTTTTACTAAATTATTTAACATATAATGGACGTGTACTTCAAATAACTTTTTTTCAGAAAAAATATATTAATTTTTTCGTTGTTTTAATACTAGAAATTAAGATTGTGTTTTATTTAAATTTTACATTTTTGAATACAAATTATTTATTTTGAATTATGTTGAAAAATAGTTGAATTTCAAAATCTCATTTTATAAATATGAATGATTACAGATTAAATAATTTTGATACGATGCATTATTCAATTATATTTTTAAATTTTATAAGTAAATTCAAAGGACATTAATTTGATATATCAACATTGTCTTTATACTATATTGTTTTAAATTTGATAAACTCAAAAAATTGAAAAATTAGTAAAAATCAAAAAAATATACATCAAAATATAATTTTTAAATAGGATATTTAATTGATGTTTACGAAAATATTTACACACAAATTACTTATCGTAGATACAGTTAATATGTGTATTAATAAAACATTTTTAATTAAAACTAACGAACTAAAAAAAATAATTTATAAATAAAAAATTATATTAAATATATATAAAAAATTATATTAAAAATATAAACAATATATTTACTTATATTAAATATATTATTCTTATAATTTTTTCTATTGATAATAGAATATTAGAATGAAATCTATACTTTTTAAAAATATTTTATACAATATTGGATAATGAGAGACACAAATTTAAAAAATCCGCTTGTTAGAAAGATATGTGATAGGGATTAATGACTGATTTTTTGTCGCACGAAATGGCAACATAGGAATTTAGTATAGCGAAATTTTAATGAAATCGTATAAAAGAAAAATGTGACATTTTTATAAAAAATGTACTCATATATGTTACGTAACTTACGTTTTCTAACACTATTCTATTATGAATTTCAAGTGTTTAATTATACATAATATGGACCAAATTTGGCTTCAAATGACTTCGTTTTGTGAATATTTATCTTTCTTTTTGTTATAATTATAACAATAATTGAATACAATTACTTTCAAATATTTTATAAGGGAATAGATATTTTATTTTTTTAATAGGTGAAATCTGTTGAGTAAATAATATGAAAAATATATTATTAATAAAATAAATTGTTAAAACTAATAAATTTATAAGTAAAAAGTGTTTTTTTATTTCGCACTAAAAATTTCCACATGTAATAAATTACGATATATAAAAAGAAAAAAAATGACACCTTTAATTTTTATAGACATTTTAATTTTATTTATTAACAATTATGACTGATGTTTAATTATTTTCATAGCATTTAATTATTTATATAGTTATAAAATTATTTACACGCATGTACGCCCACACACACACACACACATGCATATTTATATATATATATATATATATATATATATATATATATATATATATATATATATATATATATATATATATATACAGACCCGTCCCAAGGAGAACAGCCGCCCATGTGCAAAAATATTTCTGCCGCCCCTATTCCCAAATTGTTTTAAAAATTAAAGGTAACCGAGTGTTTTTCTTGGAATCGACCGCCCCAAAAACTCGGCCGCCCGTGTGCATTGCACATATGGAAGGAGCAGGCCTGTATATATATATATATATATATATATATATATATATATATATATATATATATATATATATATATGATATTCATCGTTTAAAAATAAATGCACTTAATTTTTTTTTTATTAATATTACTTACCGCAATCATATAGAGTTGTGCTATCCGATATTCCTCAACCGTTAACGGTAATGGAATACGATATTCTTTAATAAGCATGTTGTCAAATGTATAATGACAAAAATAGATAGAAACAATACTATATTATTTTCTTCCGTGAATATTCTCTTTTGCTGAAATGGAAATCATAAATTTATATAATTAATTCAAACATACACGAAATTTGTATTTCTTTGACACTGTGGCTAATTCTCTTTTAACCACATACGAGTAATCACTCACATCAACACTACACAATTTTATAAAAGTTTTATTAATCATTTATTGTCCAATTTATTTAATCATCAGAACTCTGTATTATAAAATTTAAATTTTATAATGCAGTGTTCTGACAATGGCATAACCATTGAAATGCATAGCAATGAATAAATTGAACAATAAATGATTATTAAATATTTTTATAAAATATTGCAACGTTGTTGTAAATGATTCGTTCATATAAAAATATAAACATAAAAAATTAGTTATAGATAAAACCATTTATAATATGATTACAATAATAACTATATATATAGATAATAATAAAGTACATCATGATTAATTAAACAAACTTTTTATTATATTCTTTAATAAAAAAATTAAAAATGTTTTTGAATAATAATACAACTAATTTGATGTATTTTTTACCTTGAAATAGATTCTAATAAATATATTTTCATATTTAATATTTATTTTTTTTATTTTTCAATCAAATTTCAATCGAGAAACTATATTCAAAAATAATAATTAGATATTGATTTTATTATTTGTCATAATAATGATTATTTAATACAGAATTTATTAAATATTTTTACATATTATGGCAAATAATCTTGGACTGATTTTATTATATGAATAAAAATGGCAGGAGGAAATATTTAATAATCTGTTCATACATACTCAAATCTCAAACATATTATTACAAAGTTCATTTATTTAATAAGCAACAACTGAATTTATATGTTTCTTCTTGTCTCAAATAATCATTTGAACCTTGTACAAGAATGTAACCAAGAAAAATATGTGAAAAATAAAATGCGAAATTGTAAAGTTTTGTTTCTTTTAAGCATTATTTCGCTCCAGAACAAAAATCCAATGACATATTAAAATAACTTTTTGGATATAGTCGATGATTTAATTTCTTTAAACAATGTAACTGGCAATATTTCAAGCATAATTCGTAAATAAAACACCAGGATTTACTTTCACATTTAAAATTTACTTTTTAAGAAGTTTAAATATATTAAAAACAAACTACACATTATAATTTAACTTCATATTGTAATTAATATCCATTAATTATAGTCTTAATTAAGAGATTATTTGATTTATTTTAATTTTTTTCAATTATTAAGTATTTATATACTATATATAAACATTTAAATTACTGTTCCAAGTATATATTGTTATCAAGGATTTGAAAAATGACCTCTTTATTTAAGATGAGAAATTCGTGATTAATTTTTGTTTCAATGAATTAAATAATTTTTAATATATAAAAAATGAGGTTAAAAATAATAATAATGGTTAAAAGGCGAATTAAATTTGATTAATATTGATATTTAAAAAATCAGTAGTAAAAAAATATTTAAATAATAGATAAAAAAGTAATAAACATTATACACTAACAACATATTTATTAATATTGTTTCTTCAGTAAAAATATTTTTGTACTTTCATAAATCAATAATGTTACTACATAAGTGGTATATGTTTATAATTATATATATATATATATATATATATATATGTGTGTGTGTGTGTGTGTGTGTGTGTGTGTGTGTGTGTGTGTGTATGTGCGTGCGTGCGTGTTGTGTAAAATATGCGAGAATGAATGTGTTGTATTGAAGAGTGTAAAATTTACGTAATCTTATAAAAAAATTCTAATCTATAATCCAATAATAAAATATGCCTACAGTTTAAATAAATAATGATGAAAGGCTTCCATTATTGAGATAGGAATAAAATATTTAAAAACAATTTTTAAAAAATTTAGTAACAACTTATTTTTATTTTAATATTGTGTTTTTTAATAAAACAATACTAAATAGTTATACATTTTTTTCTCATAAAAACGTTTAAATAGGGAAAAAAAATTATTATTAGTTAGTCATATTAAAAATGAATTATTATATAATTCTAATAATGTTATTAATAAATAACACACTAAAATTGTATAAATCAAATTCACATTTAAAGACAACTTTCATATTACAATGTAAAAACATTCTTAATGTGTTATAAAGTACAATATATTTTAAATATTTTTTTACTAAATGTTATAAATATTCCCCTCCTCCTACCAAAAAAATATTATACATAAAAATAAGAGAAAAGTATATTTTAACATTATTACATCCGTTAGAAAACGAAATATGTTACTGATATAAAAATATTTTTGCCAACTATGAATATATATTTTTAAATATGTTTTTAAAAATATATATAATACTAAAAAAAAGTAATTATTTATTTTATACATTTAAAATATTTAAAAGAATACATGTAGTACTTATTT
The DNA here is from genome assembly GCA_029203775.1 of Neoneuromus ignobilis. Taxonomy (NCBI): domain Eukaryota; kingdom Metazoa; phylum Arthropoda; class Insecta; order Megaloptera; family Corydalidae; genus Neoneuromus; species Neoneuromus ignobilis. The sequence continues at coordinate 47,409,910 of CP092088.1, forward strand.
ATTTAATACTTTGAAAATAAAAAATACATGATTCATTACATTATGATAAAAATATTTTCAATTTATTAAAAAAAAAAAAAACTTGCATTTACGTTAACTACGTAACCTTTATATTTTCTTAGCTTTTTATTCCATTTAATTCAATTTAAAATGTTACTCCAGGGAAGATATATCAATTAAATAAATGTAAATAAAAAAAATCGACACTAATTAATAACCTGCATAAAAAATAAGTCCAATTAAAACTAGCTAAATGCAGCCAAAACCTGTTCTATTTTTAATTAACAGAGATAATAATTTAAAAATCTAACAAAAAATATGAATATACAATTTTTTAAAAGATGATGTTTTACGATCTTACGTTATCTGATTTTTTAAGTTACTAATATTTTTAATTTTACTTAAATAATGTTATTTATTAAAGTTGTAAGAAGTATAGAAATACTTTTATTGAAAAATCAAAACACACTTTTTAGTTAAAAAATGACAAAATATTAGACAGATATTATATTTTAACTAAATATGAGATATAATAACATTACTGTTCATATATGTAATATCTTTATCAGCATTAATAAAATTTAAAACACTTTTGATATTTAATGTACAGTGACCAAATAAACTATTCGTACCTTATGAAAAAAAATGTTTCTCTTTAAAATAAATATATTTAAAATATAGCTTATGAAATTTCTTTTTGTCTATAAACGTATATATGTATATACAACAAAATTACAAAATTTTAATTAAATCGAGTAACTGTTGTTTAAAATATATATTTTTTACTTTAAAGACACGTAAATTAAAGTCCAACAAACTATTCATACTCGTAATAAATCAGATATTTTTGGTAATTTACCTAGCTCATATCGAAGATTTCTTTACTTTTACAGTATTTCACAGTGCCAAACATCAATTCTAACATATATATTAACGGTTAACACAGTGAATCGGTACAGAAAATGCATTTTTTCAAAATAGAAAGCAAAAATTGCAAAACAAGCGTTAAAGAACACAAAACTGTGTTAAAATTTCATAATAAAGGCAAACTTTATTTGGAAATTGAAAAAATAGCAGGAAGGAGCAAGTCTACTGTTCAATATATTATAAAAAAGTGAAAAGAGATAGGGCTTCCTTAACAGCAACATACATCATACGGGACGGTCAAGAGTAATATCGGAGCGACAAGAACGTTTTCTAATTCGTGAAATTAAAAAAGACCACATAATAGGGTCAAAAATATTACAACAATGTTCAATAAATATTTCAACAAAACAATTTGTGCTGAAACTTGCCATAAAGTCTTAAGAACGTATGGGTATAATGTACGTGTAGCACGTAGAAAGCTGTACATAAATAAGATAAACCGTTTAAATAAAACGTTTAAACTTTGCCAAGGAACACGTAAACAAAGATATTTCGTTTTGGAAAAAAGTTATTTTTTCAGATAAGAGCCAGTTTAACGTGTTTAGTTCGGATGGTCACTCTATTGTTTGGAAAAAAATACGGAGCTCAATATCAAAAACTTAAAACCTACCGTCAAACATGAGGTTGGTAGTGTAATGGTGTAGGATTGTATGGTGTATAATGGGGTCGGAAATCTTGTAATAATAGATGAAATAATGGATAAATTTAAATATTTCGATATTCTACGCCAAAAATTAGAAGAAAGTGTGACTAAATTGGAGCTAAAGAAGAATTGCTATTTTCAGCAGGATAACAACCTCAAACACACAGCTCATATTGTTGAAACCTGATTTATATAATAGCCCACATTTATTGATTAAGCCATCCTAAAGTTCGGATATCGACCCCATTGAGAATATTTAGGCTGAAGTTGATAAAAGACTGCGAAAAGTGGAAGTTACTAGTAAAGAAATATGAAGAACAAAAATTTTTCAAGTTTGGAAAGAATTAAATTCGATGTCACAACAAATTAAATTAGGAGCATGAAAAACGTTTACACGCCGTTATTAAGGAAAAGGAAGGACCAACTAAATATTAGTCCATGAATTTTTATAAAAAGATATTAAAATATTTAAGAGTACGAATAGTTTGTTGAACTTTAATTTAAGTGTATTCAAAATAAAGAATATATATTTTAAACAATAGTTACTCGATTTAATTGAAATTTTGTTGTATATATATATATATATATATATATATATATATATATATATATATATATATATCCACGTTTATAGAAAAAAGAAATTTCATTGGCAATATTTTAAATATATTTATTTTAAAGAGAAATATTTTTCATAGGGTATGAATAGTTTATTTGGTCACTGTATATGTTATCAACGATAAAAATAATATTCTAACATAAAGATTATTTTACTCATAAAATCTCTTTAATCGTTAAAAAAAACATATCATATATTAGCAGATTTATTTATATTTTTACATAAAAATAAATCTATTAATCCTTTGTACAATGAATGTTTATTCATAACGTATATTTTTTTTTAAAAAAAATTAACTTAGTATAATTCAATCAAAAAACTAACACCAAGAATATAAAATAAGGCTATGAATATTACGTACAAAATATTTATTTACATAGAAGGCCAAATGAGACTGAAGGATAATAAATGATAGTAAGGAAGTAAATGTATGTCTAAACCCTTCGATATCATTTGGGCCACACTAATATTTGCATATGTGTGTATGTATGTGAATGAGTGCGTGCGTACATGCATGCGTGTATATGTATGTGTGCGCGCGTATATATAAGAATATACATATACAATCATAAATTAATTACTTCAAGTAAAATATATTAGAAAAAAACAATTTAGAAATGTTTAATAATAAACGTAATATTTCATTTCATTATATTAAAATTTATCATTTACAAAACACAATTTTGTATATATATATATATATATATATATATATATATATATATATATATATATATATATATATACTATTTATATATATTCTCTCTCTATCTCTATATATATATATATATATATATATATACTCTCTCACACTCTATATATATATATATATATATATATATATATATATATATATATATATATGTGTGTGTATGTTGTGATATATATATTTAAACACAAAAATGCATAATGTAATTATTTTATACATGCTAAATACTAAACAATAATTACCCGTTTGATTAAATCGGAAATAGACGATAAAAATATTTTTCAGTTTGATTAATCCAATCTGTTACAGTTAAAAAAATAGTATTTTTCATTTTATGGCCTATATTATTACATCATTTAATAACTTGATTTTTTATATAGTTATATTGAATATTAAATTGTTTTATACATTTTTAATTATATTGTTTTTAATTTCTCAATCTTAATTATATATTATTGGAAACAATTTATTAAAATGTAATATTACACTATTTATTAATCGCGGCAATATTGTTTACAATTACATTTAATGTGGTCTATATAATCATTAAAAAGTATAACAATTTTGACTTGTATTCGAAACTAATATACGTCATATGATATAATATATCTAGTTGAAATTTGTATACATCAAATTTATATTTATCACTAAAAAAATTATTTTAAAGCATTAAGAACATTTATTTCCTTTTTTATAAGTTTACTGTTCAATACATAGAAACATAAAAGTACAGCGTAACGCCCTTTTTATAGCTTAACAGATAACCAATAATAATTACGTGCATAGTTCTTTTTGATCATTATAAGAATCCTTTATAGAAAACATTTATATTTAAGATAAAAACCGAATTACATATATATGTAACATAAAAATGAAAAATACATCTTTTCCAAAAATTAAAAACTTACCAGTTTATTCACAAAAATGAAATGTTTAGAATATACACGTTTACTGTTATAATTTTTTTTCTACTAAAACTATTTTTTTTTCAGTTTCTTATGAACAAACAAGTTTATTGAATAATATATAAATACTTAAAACGATTTTCACATTTATACAATTATTGCTGATTTCTGTATCTTAAACACGTATAGGTATATATAGTTTATTTGTTAAAAAATAGAAAATAAACAAAAAAACATTTTTTAAAGAAATATAAACTACACGTTCTTCACATTTTCACTGGAGCTATTAGACAGTTTTTAACATTGTTTTAGTAATTATGTGCATATATATATATATATATATATATATATATATATATATATATATATATATATATATATATCCACATAAATAGATAAATGGCCCAAATAAGAATGAAGGATAGAAAATAGTAAACGATAGTAAGCAAATAAAAATATGTTTAGACCCTTCAAATTCAATTGGGCCACCCCCTATATATATATATATATATATATATATATATATATATATATATATATATATATATTACACTTCCTAGTTAAAAGTTAATTTATCTTAAATTTATATGTTTAATATAGTAAAAATATTTACATATAAGTCATTCATTAAAAATACTTTCATTTTAATATAAATGTTGATAACGAAACTGATAATTTTTACTTATTTGTACACCACAGTTTCCTTATTCAGTTATTTCATAAATAAGATTAATAGTTCTTTACTTCCTCAAAGCCAAAATCTGTAAACATTTTCAGATCGATTTCCACCTAAGATAAGCATTTTGAATTCAGGGATATTTGATTATATTTTATTTATCAAAAATAATTTGTGAAAATTTTTTTCGTAATAAAACCCAATAACTCAAAATGTAATTTGAAATTGTCATGTATTATTAATGAATTCGTTAAATATAAAATTAAATTAAAAGAACCGATAATGAAAGAATAACAAACGTCTTTACTTTGATATTGAAATATTTCAAATCATCGTAACCAAAATCATACGTTTTGAATCGCATTGTTAAAAAAGAATTAGTGTGATTTCGCCAAGGCAAAGATTGTCAACGCAAACACCTAAGCGCAAATAGCCACACACAGAACAACACATTTACGCAGTATACGTTAAACATGTCTCCATAATGAGCGTTGAGCTCAGACTAGCCTGCCCGCGGCGGCGCGTCGATGCCGCCGATTCTGTGATAGAGGCGTCCCAGCCGACCAATGCTCACATATACACAGCGTCGACTCCAAACGTGCACACCTTCTAGGCAACGTCACTAAATGCACATAAGAATGTCATTGTTTATATTCATTTTTAATAAAAAAAAAAAAATGTAATATTGTTTAGTATTACATATCAATTGAAATTTTCTCTCTTCCCCCCTCTACACACACACAGATACACACACACACACACACACACACATATATATATATATATATATATATATATATATATATATATATAAAATTCAATAAATACTGGAGAAATTCTATAAACTAATAAATAAAAATTTGATAGTTAAATATTGCAATTCTCAACAACAAAATTGTAATATTAAATAAAATAAATATCTAATGTTATACAAACAGCGCTTTAAGTGCAGTCCATTATTAAATTATCGTTTATTAAATTATCCATATATATATATATATATATATATATATATATATATATATATATATATATATATATATATATATATATATATTTATTAAAAATGTGACGCGCCTAAATTTGTGATTTATTAAAAAGAAACATGTATAATTTCTTTTTAATAAAACACAAATCTAGGCGTCACATTCGGATAATCCCATATTTAATAAATAATATTTTTTAAATAGTTAATTGATAATTAAAAACAATACACAAAAATTGACACGTTTAATAATCTTACTATTTACTTTTTGCGTTAATAAGCATTTAGATAATTCAGCCATTACCTTTGGAAAGAATTTTTAAAATTTCTGTCATTTTCCTAAAAAATTAACTAGACACAATGAAAAACTGTTAACATTGTTTGTTTTTATCTTTTATATTGTTATATTATATTTACAATTCCATTAAGTTACTACATTTGTATTATTTTACACGTGGTTTCAGTCCTAGCCAATGTCAAATAAACAGAAAGAATTTTTAAAACAAATTAATGATTTTTTTAAAAAAAAGTCAATATTTACTAACCTGACAATATCTTTAGGGACAAAATAGTCTTTAAAAAATACAGAAACAGTGATATTACAAAAGTAAAAAGAAGAAATAGTAAAAAAACTACATTTTATTATTTGTTTTACTAAAATATTTAGTCAATACCGAAATTTTTACCATTTTTATTGATGAAATAATCGTATTAATTGAGAATAAGAAAAACAATAAAATAAGATTTGAAATCTTAGCAAAGAGATCAATATTTCATACAAGAATTATTATTCTAACATAAAAAGTACATTGTGAAATTATTATTGAGTTATTTAATATGACTAAAAAATTTATCACACTCATTATTTCATTTAAAAAAATATATACTAAAAATATAATATTAAATTATCATTTATATTAGTTTCTATTCAACTGATTTTAATTAAAAAATATGAAATAAAATTATTAATGAAAAAGTTAAACGGCTGCCAAATAACTAATACATTGGAATACTAATTAATATATCAGAAATTTGGGTAGTATATATGACGACTTTAAGAACGAAGTGATTCGTTAATGAACAAAATCATTTTAATTTTTATTAGTAATACATACAAACATATATATATATATATATATATATATATATATATATATATATATATATATATATATATATATATATATATATATATATATATATATATATATATATATATATATATATATATATATATATATATATATATATATATATATATATATATATATATATATATATATATATATATATATATATGTATATATATACGAAAAAAGAGAAACTGTAAATAATTAAAACATGAAATTGAGCTCGAATTTTTCTAATTAAAAAAATATTTTTCTCAAATATCTCATCTTTATTCTAATTAAAATATTTTTTTCTAATTAAAAAGGTCGATTATTATAACCTTCTAAATGTACAATTTTTAACCTTAAAAAATTATAATATTTTACATCATTATCTAAAATTTTATAAAAAATTGATATTTTCAAAAATCGATTCTTTCTCGTTCTAAATCAAAGTTCGATTATAAAATTATTCAAATTATATTTCTGAATCCGTAATAAATTTTATATATACAAAATCTTAATTTAAACACTAAATGCTTCAATCAAAAAAATCATTATTTTCATTTTCAAATAAATTATACCTACATAATATTTGTAATTTTCTAATAAAACACATTTACTGGAAATAAAATTATGTATTTTAAAATAAAATCTTATGTTCAGATGAATAAGATATTTTTCAAATTAAAGAGAAATATGAAAATTGGAGTTACATTTATATTTTTTTAAAATATAGTTATTTTCTGTCAAAATCGACTTACAGTAAGAGATTTATAAAGAATTTTCAAAATGTATAATTCTTGATAATCAAAAAACACCAACTTATTAAAAAAATTATAAAAATCGATACTTTTAAAAATGGAACTTTCGCATTTAAAATCAAAGGATGACTAAAATTATTATTATTATATATATATATATATATATATATATATATATATATATATATATATATATATACAAATAAACATATAATGCTATTTCTATAATCATAAAAATAAAAAAAAATATAAATATGAACCAACACTAATATATTTATATAGCATAGGTTGGAACTACCCGGGCGAAACATTACCTTTGACATTTAGGCTGGAAAGAGCGAGAGACAGATTCGCAACATTTATTATTATTATTTCCATTGCAAGTTATGAATCTCAGATAGTTAAGTTTAGTCGTTAACCCTTTTTTAAACTGATTTTTTTATTTGCCATTTTATTTATGTATTAAAAAATAGCAAAATTTTAAATAAAGAAATATATCAGTAATATATTATTCATATTTTTATTTCAATTATTTATAGAAAAAAAAATTAAAAAAATAATTTAACTATAGTTATTACATTAAACAATATGAATTACAGTTTAACATAATAATTATGTACCAATGAATGGCAACATTTAATGAAGCATTCATCTAACAATGCACTGATATAAATTATATATATATATATATATATATATATATATATATATATATATATATATATATATATATATTGTGTACGTACGTACATTATAAATGTAATGTATTTTTTTTAAATAAATTATTCTTAGTTTTAATAATTATATTTCTTATTTACATTTTCGTTAAGTATTATTGAGAACTAAATACTTAATAATTATATAGGCTGAATTAACTGAGTAAATGATTTCTTATACATTTATTTTAGTATTTAATAACTCATCGAGTTCTAAATAAGAACATAAATAAATTTTATTCCGTTAATAAAATATAAAAGTATTAAACACACATATTGTATACTTAAAAATAACATAAAATGTATTGCAGATGCGTAAAAAGATCCATTGGGTTATTTAAATTGTGTGTGTGTATGTATGTGTGTATATATATATATATATATATATATATATATGTATATATATATATATATATATATATATATTAGGTTGGCAAATATCTCCCTTCCGCCTTCTGGTCTTTTGAATTTCGCAGCTATGTACAAAAAAAAAAAAGCGAAGGGAGATACTTGGAATATATATATATATATATATATATATATATATATATATATATATATATATATATATATATATATATACATACAGTAATACCTCGTTTAGTGCTACCTCGATTAACGTTGATTCGATATAACGCGGTCTCCTCGAAGCCTAAAAGAAGCTCAAAATTGAAGCTGATTCAAATTATCGCGGCATTTCATTGATTCGTAACGCGACGAACGATCGTCTCGGCCCAACTATCGAGCCTGTATCGCATGGCGTAGCTAACGTGTAAGGAACCAAAGGTTACTGATGGATAATTCTTCAAGCCATCCCACCAACTTGTTCAACTTAAACATTTGCAATCCGGTTGAAGTTGTTTTTTTAACACTCAACGCTACGTCGTTAATTCGGCCAATTGATCAAGGAGTGATATCAAATTTTAAGGCATATTATCTTCATCGCACATTTCAACAACTTCAAGAATTGGCAGAACAAGGAATTTATTTAGAACTTGAAAATAGTGGTTCTGAAAACGAAGAACTCAAAGAACTTGCTACAGATTTCCTTAGTAAACGTTTGATAGTGATAACCGAAATGGTTGATCAAATTGTACCAAATGATCCAGATTTTAAAAGGAGTGCAAAAGCAAGACGAGGCGTTTCGGATGTAATCTCCTACTACTAACATTTGTTTAACAAGAGAAAAGAAAGCGACAAATGACACTAGACGACTTAATCGCAAAAAATCAAGAATTTCAGAAAAGTCAGGACCTTCATTACAAAAATGAACTTTATATTTCTGTGTGCATATGTTTATGTGTTATGTAACATATATTATTATGCAAATTAATATAAAAAAACTTAAAATTAAAGTAAAATTTGTTTATTTTTGGTCGCGTGTTCCCCGTTCCTATTTACTATGTGTTAAAATGATCTCATTTAACGCTGTTTCATTTAACGCTTTTTCGTCAGGAACGCATCCTAAGCGCTAAACGAGGTATTACTGTGTGTGTGTGTGTGTACATATATATATATATATATATATATATATATATATATATATATATATATATATATATATATATATATATATATATATATATATATATATATATATATATATATATATATATATATATATATCATATATATATATATATATATATATACATATATATATTTATTGATATAATTGAATGAAGTCGTTAAATTAATATATATATATATATATATATATATTTAATTAATAATAGATATAATATTAATTATATTTATTTTTAATTAAATATATTTTTTTTAATTTAACGACTTTATTGAATTATAGCAATAAATTGCTTATGTTACCCATATGGCGATGACTTATGCACGTTAGTGTGTACATATATATATATATATATATATATATATATATATATATATATATATATATATATATATATATATATATATATAATATTTGTATCTTCAACACAGTAAAATCGATTCGATGGTTGATGACGTCACGAAGAACTCACCAATCACAATGACGTCATTAGAAATTAGGCAATATTAACTCTAAACATATTTAATTCTATTTCGTTTTATTATGATATTTGATCGAAAAAACTTTATTTTTTCAAGTATAAAGCAGAATAAATATTACGCATATTAATTTCAAATACTTAAAATTAAAAAATAAAATCTCAATTCAGAGCATTATATAATGAAATGATTTTGTTTAATTTTCTATAATTATCTTATTGCTTTTTTATATTTGAACTTTAATTAAAAATTATACACGACATAAGTAAAATAGTTATGCCGTATATAACATTTTAAATATTTTCTTGTTAATGTATTTCAATGTACATTGAAGGTTTTAAAAAATGTTAGAAGAAATCTGTTTTTCAATTTATATTAATGATTAATCAATAGAAGCGAATTAAAAATACAATTCATAACAACAATAATAAATCCATCGAAAATTAATTAAATCTACAGTTATTCTATATTTATGAAAATCACATACATACTTGGAAGTATACAAATATATAACCTTAAATATGTTACATAAACTTTCTTACCATTATAATTAATAAGAAATGTATTTCTTTTATTTATATTACATGATAGTTTTATAACATTTTTAACTGAATATTATAAAACTGATCGCTCTTAAAAACACAAAATTAAAATTAAACATATCACAATTTGACAACCATTCTGAACTTGTATTCAGTTTATATCTTCAATTAATTGTTGTCTATACCTCATTTTTTAAACCATTGAATACTCAGATAAATTTATTTAAGATATAGGATTAGGTTTATAAAAATAAAATGAATCATATAATTGTTTAATTAAAAATGTATTTCCATAAACATAATGCAATAAAATAATATCATATGCACCAGTTGTAAATACAGTATAATGAAAACTAAATTATGAACTTTATATATATATATATATATATATATATATATATATATATATATATATATATATATATATATATATATTTGCATATATATACAAACATTCTCAAATATACTTATATCAACACGTATATATAATTAAATTTAATCAACATTGTTATAATAACCATTCATATTCATTATTTCTAACATCAGTTCTAAATTGGGTTGATAACCAACCCTTATTAGTTTAGTTCCAATTTTAATCACAAATTTCACTAATTCTTTAAAATTATTAAAGGTGTAAATAATTTTTTTATAATTTAAATGTGTATAGAACATATCAATTAAAACCCATTCTTGTGATTTCAAAAAAGAATGAAATTTAAAAATTGTTATAAATATCTCTTCAATCACATTCATCACTGATGCGGATTTCTGGTTCAATAAACAACTGAAATATTTTTTTAAAAAAAATTAAATTATAGTCAATAAATTAAAAATAAAAAAGAACTCAACTTACTTAAAAATTATGTTGTTTATATAATTTTTATGAATATCAAACAACTGATCAATATTTGATGATTTGATTAATACTTCACGAAGATTTTTATATGATGTGTATATTATATCTGAAATATGTCTTTGAAGCGCTAATAACCAATGTAACATTGTGTGGCGCATAAATTGTATAGCTTTATATTCTGGAGATTTATTTAAAATGTTTTCATTTAACCCTAATTCTTTTACAGAAAACTTCAAAGCCTAAAAATATCAAAAATACAGAAAAATAATTATATAATAAAGAAAAAATATATATTACACAAAAATATATTTACCTTAAAACTATCATCTAAAACCCATCTCACTCTTTCTATTTTCAAGAGATATTTAAAAACTCTATTATATTTATCAATAATTTCATTTGGTAATATTAAATTTAATGGCCAATTTACAGTATAACTCAGTGATAAACAATCAAGAATATTTACAGAATTTAAATCCAATATTTCAGGAATAGTTTGAATTTCAAAAGAAACATTTTCTGAATTTAAAGAATTACTTAAATTCAAAGATTTTAGCATTAAAAAATTTAATGTTCTATAATTTAATAAATCTGCAATATTTTTAGTTTTATACAATTTACTGAATAAAGAACACGTTATATTATTACAAAATTCACCGTCAATGAGAAAGAAATAATAACTTAAGCTTTCTAAATGTGTTAATAATTTTTGTTCCGTTAAAAAGAATTTCATAACAGATTCATCCACAAGTTTTGATATGATTTTTAAAGGTATTTCAATGGACTGACAAATCCAATGATCAATTTCTTCACTACTTGAACATAAAATATCTTTAAATACTATATGATCATGATACTGTTTACTTATATCATGAAATAAACTTTTAAATTCTATTTGTGTTGATTTTTTTTCATGATCAACATTATCATTATAAATTATGGGTTCATAAAATTGCTCATTTGTTTCATATGGTGGTATACTTAAATGAACTAGCTGATTATACCTCTCAGAATTTTTCATTTTAAATAATGGTTTATGAAAGATAATATCGTTATCTATATTCATATTTTCCTGGCACAGATTTTCATTAATTTGATCAAAATATATATGTGGAATACGTTTTGGAAATCGAAAGCCTATTTCTTGAGTTTCACTATTTGAGGTTTCAAAATTAGAATTTGCTGTTTGTACTTCAGCAGTAGATAAAGACATATCTGTTGGAATTATTACATGAAAAGATTTACTATCATTATCCTGTTTTAAATTCAAAGTTAATATGTCATTTTTTTTCTTCAAAACATTACTTTTAATATCACTATCATTAGTTTTTTCACAAATAATACCGACATTTTCATCTAAACATTTTAATTTATTTTGAATTGTAGAACAATTTTGTGTTATAATACTTTCAGTGTTATCAATTTTATTTCTTAAATTTAATGACACTGAAGAATTACTTTTAGCATTAGTATTTAAAGTAATACCAAATTCATGTGCCATAACTTTTAACCTATTTTTCTGAAGATCTGTTAATGGTTTTACATTTTGATTTTCATTTGATTTTAAATTTGTAAATGATGTAAAACTTATCTGAGTCTTGTGTAACTGTTTATATCTATTTTCTTCAAGAGCAGTTCTTTTTACATTAATACAGAAAGGATCTGGTTGAACTACTAAATTGTGTGTAAAATTAATATTTTGTTTAGTTAAATTATCCACATGTTTTTCTGTACTTAAAGTTATATTATTATTGTATACATTGACATTAGTTTTAGATATATTTGAATTGGATTCACATATATCTATTTGTTCATTTATTTTATTATTATTTGTTGGAGTAACAACATTTTCTATTTTATCTAATGAGAATGAATCTGAAGTATTATCAATATTTTGATTATCAGTGAATACTGTATTAGCATTTAAAACAATTGCAGGATTTAAATTTGAAAATAACAGATTATTATTATCAGGTGAAACTACATTGAAGTTTTCAAAATATTTATTAGAATCAGACTGATTTTCTATATCAGTATTATTATTAGTTTGCATAGCACTTTTATCAATTATTGTATTTAGTTTTTTCTCTTGTGATACAGTTGGATGATTTTGTTTTTCCATTAAATTTTGTTTTAGTTGAGTTGAATAATTCTTATAAAACTCTTTGCGTACTTCAACTGCTTCAGACAAATCTTGATAGTAATCAAGTAATTTTTTTCTAAAAGGAAATAATATATTTTAGTAAATATTAACATTTTCATATAAATTTATACTGTTTGTGTGTGTGTATGTGTGTGCGCGTGGGCATGCGTGCACAATCATAAAATAATTATACAAACTTTTCATTATTAATTCGAGCAGCTTCAATTTGTTCATGAATTTTTAATTGTTCAAATAGAATCAAATTTTTTTTACGCTCTTCAATTTGTTTTGCTTCTTTTCTAGCCAAATCATCAACCATTTGTTTTTGTTGTTCAGAAATTTTTTGTTTTTTTATTAAAGCATTTTTGTGATCTTCTTCTTTTTTTCGTACTGTAATAAATGAATAAAAAATATTAAAATGTGTAAAAAATAAAAATATATGATGTACAGTACACACATTTTATTTGCTGCAATGTAGCTAATTGACGTTTCTCTGCAATTTCTCTCAATTTCAAAGCTTTTAATTGTTTTTCTCTATAAAGATTAGCTATTGAAAATGATTCTCCACAAATTTTTTTACTATGTTCATAAAATTCAGAATAATATTTTCTTACTTTTTGAAGATCAGTTTTTGTAAAACATACTTGAAGTTGTGTGAGTTCACTCAATAAGTAACATAACGGGGACTAAAGTAAAATATTATGTTTATATATATGTATATGTGTGTGTATATATATTAGCATATATATATATATATATATATAAATATAAATATATATATATATATATATATATATATATATATATATATATATATATACATTTAAAAAAATGTATATAAATATAACACATACAAACATTTGGTGCACAACGTTTCATAAAGTGTACTGATTTACCACATCTTATAATTTCATTTACATATCTCGCTATGTTATTTGGTAACTCTAAATTGGTTTCTTGTATAAAACAATGTGACCAATATTTACGATTTTTATAATTACAATACCTCAAATTTTGTTTAATAAAAAAATCTTTTTGAGGATCGTTAATTTTACCTTCAAATAACCATGGTTTTAAAAAACATCTAAAATAAATATACACATGAAAGAAACAAAGAATTTGAAGTTCTCACATGTAAACATATATACAAACACACACGGCATGTGCACACATATATATTATCAAAAAATTAGTATGTGATAATTACATATAAAAATAAAAAAATCAATGCAACCATTTATACTATTATATTACAAAACACAATAACCTTTTTATATATTAAAATAATATATAATAAATATTAAATATCTTTTATTTAAATTAAAAAATAATTATTTTATAAAACCTTACCTAAAATATACTTGATAACATTTATACAATATTCCAATAAGTACATAAAACTTTTTTTTATCTGTTGTAATATTTATTAATTTATAAATATTTGTTAAAATTTCTGTCCCTGTTAAAGAACCTTTTTTTGTATCATCTTGAGGTAATACAGTATAAATATTAAATAACATTTCCAATAAATGTTTCTGTTCAGAAACGTACTTATGATTGGCTAATAGAGAATCATTTTTTAACATTCCAATTGAATGTCGATACAATAATAACCACTTATATAATTGTAAATATAATTCCTGTTTATAAAAAGGACTTTTTAATAAAGATTTTTATATAAATTAAATGAATAATCTTTACCTTTATTATATAACTTTGATATGAATTTCCTTGTATAGTCTGTTTAAATTTTGACATTTTTAATAAATTTACATACAAATTAGCACTCTGTATAATTTCCATTACGTAAAACTGAATTGAAGTAGGTGTTAACCCTTTAATATATATTTCATTACGTAATTTAAAGGTAGAATTTTCCAAATCATATTTAAATGAACGAGATTGTAATCCAACTAAATTATAATTATACATTAATTTACAATTGTTAAAAATAAACATTTAAGTATATATTTCTTACCCAGCACATTTTTTACATCCTTACAAAAATCAGTAATACTAATTAAAATTATACTATTTTTATTTAAATCTGATGTCTGTTTATCATATAAACGTTTTATATACTTCATTTTGATAGACCATATAAAATTCAAATATTCAGGTCCTGCTTCATGAATAAAAGGTTTTTCCAATGTAAAATCAACTTCTTTAAATTTTTTCCAAGTTCTCACATATTTTATTTTTTGTTTCATTATATTTCCCCAAAAATGTTCATCTTGTATATTTTCTTGATTTTTTTTATCTTCATTATTTGATTTAAATTTTGATTTTACTTTTGATACATTATCTTTTGAAAGTGACTTTGAGAAATTAGAAACAGATAAAGTAAAAACATCTGTGTAATCTAATCCTTTTACATTATAAAAATAATTTTCTTTTGAGTTATTTTGAAAGTTTGTTGAAGTAAAAAAGTAACCAGAATTATATAACGGAGAAATTTTAAAACTTTTCCATTCAAAAGTTTTAGGAGAAGTAATTGATTGTATACTTTGAGACAGATGAAAATGTTCATTTTTAAATTGAGTAAAACCATTATTATCTACACAGTCTGGAAACTTTGTGTATTTAAATTCACAGGAAATATTGTTCTAGAAATATAACATTTTACAATTTATCTATTTATAAAAATTATTTTAAACTTACATAATCTTTTTTTTTCAGCAATAATAGTAACTTAAGAATATATGAATATTTTTCAACATCAATACTACTAAAAAAATTCCACAGTTCATTGGCTTCTTGATGGTAATTCTTTGTATATAAATTATATTGACATATTAAATACTCTTTAGACAAATTTACTTCATTATTATCTACAATTATTTTTTTAATGAACTTGATAAGAATTAAAAATATTATATATATATATAAATATATATATATTTAATACATTAAAATGCAATATTTTTATAATTCGTAATTAATAATATAATCATATTTATTTCATAACTAATAAAAAATATCAACATTTCATAATTATATTATTAAAAGTGATATATTAAAAATACCTTTCAAGTAAGATCTATTTAAAAGAATTTCAAAAATATTTTTACGGTATTGTTTAAGTTTATTATGAGATTCAGTTTCACAACAAAGAGGGTTAATATTCTCATCTGATTTAATAATTTGTTTACGTAAGTTAAAAAACAAATCTAAAATGCTTTCTTCCATTTTAAAAACAGTTATTTTAAAGTTCTTTATTATTTTTAAATGTACTAATTATTGTAAATATTCATAATAAACGTCAACTGTAAGTTGTTGGATATATTAAAATTTCAAATGTCAAAGTTATAATTGTTTCTACAGAAGACCAACATACAGTCGTTTTTTTAATTTTTGAAAATAAATCTATACATAAAGTGAATAAAATATTAATTAACATATGTTAATACAATTATAATTAAAATAAATATATTTAATTTTTGTTATACTAATGAAAAAACATTTATAATTATTAAAAGTTTTAATGCATACATAAAATTAAATCATTTTCATCTATTTATAGTTATTTTTAGTATTTTTATTATAATAATTATACTGAAATAGCATGATTACAGTCATAATATTTAATTGATAATTGTTTTTAATACAATAAAAGTTTACAATGAGTAAACATATAAATGTACGATCTCAATTTAAAAATTGTATTTTTATTTAATCTTTAATAATTTTTTAATTATTTGTTAAATTAAATTCAAATATGTTGTAATTATAATCAAGTTTTTATCGTACCAAAATATAGTGATTTATAATTACAGCTTGGTTCTTAAAATATAAAGAAATACTTTTTTATAAATCAAAATATAACTTATTTTAATAACAAAATAATAAAAATACTTTAACCAAGTAAATTAATGAATATTAAAAGGACAATAATCTCTGTATCAGCAAAATATACATTAAAATATTTTTAGAAGTTTATAAACATACTGAAGTATCCATGATGTGAGCATATCTCATGCCTACGAGAAACTAATCATAGATCATGAAGTTAATAGACAATAAAGAAAGTTGTAAGTTTATTAATGGAATAACAAATTTGTAAAATTAATCAATCTATAATGGACAGTGATTTTTTTTAACATATATTAACAACTTATACATTAATATATGTGACTATGTCATTATTACCAATATCACGAGACTTACCCTCTTGCTTTATTTTATTGTATAGAGTTATTTTCTTTTCACTTGCATAGATTTTTTTTAAAGATTTAGATTATAAAAATGGCGTGTAGTCAAGATAATGATGTCTTTGATAGCTGGGAAGACATAGAAGACAGTGATGTAAGATTGTACTTTCTTTAAATATAATATAAATATGAAAATTATATTATTTTTTTGTAATATATGCAAATATATTAAAATCAGATTATATTCCATGCAGGTTCTTGATAGGCAGCTAAATGAATTCCTTCCTTTAAAACAATCCTTATTTAGAGAAAGGTATGGAATCGTTTATTTTTATTTTTCTGCTATAATAATAAACTATTTATTAGCAGTAATAGAACACCAGTCAATATGATAATTGTTGGAGAAGATGCATTGCGTACACATTATGTCCCTCCAGAACCGACTGTAAAAATTTTAAAACGGCCTTCTCAAAATTGTGCTGATAAATTTTCATTAAACGGAGATTCAAGACCTCGTCAGCCTATTAAAAGCTTACGTCAGCGTGAACAGGAATATGCGGAAGCACGATTACGCATTCTCGGAGAAGCTAAAAGTCCTGATGAATTAAGTGAAAATAACTCTAAGTTAGTGACTGGTGTACTTCGGTCAAGTGAAGTCCCAGGAATTATAAGAATGCCTAGAGGGCCAGATGGAACAAGTGGTTTTAAAGTGCGTAGATAGTTTTTGTATTTCTCTATAAATAGAATAATGAATTTGTAAGGAAAATATATTTTATTTAATGTAAAAGTTCATAGTGTATTTTATCCATAGTAAAAAATATAAAATGAACAAGAAGCTTTGACTTGATATCGGACTATTCGGGCTGTGTAATTTTGTGCATCAAGTGACAATCCATTTCAATCGTGCTTAAGTAGAGTTTAAGTTATGTGAAAGTGCAAGTCCGTGCATCCTATAGTGTAGTAGAGAAAATATTTTATTAGTTTTTAATATATAAATTATTTTAATTCACTTGTTTTTCTGTAAAACCTAAATGTACATATACATACACAATTCATATATCAATTAAATCATAGATTTTTATAAATTTAAATTAAATCTGCACATTTTTAAAATCATTTAAATTAAGTACAAATTAAATGTTCAAGTAGAAGAAGTTGTTCTTAAAATAAATTTCAATTTTTTTGAAATTTCCAAGCATATTAACATATTTGATAAGTATTTTGATTTTATACATGTGTGAATGTTTACATTCATACACATACACATATATACATATACCCATATAAAAATGTTTAAAATTAACATCAAATCTATTATTATAAGATATTTATTTTCATAACATTTTTGATTTAAACATTGGATTTTCATAGCATTTGTAATCAGAATAGTTTTAGAATCAATTCAAAAGAAATATATTATCTATATTAACTTATTATATTAACAAATAGGTCAATTATTTAAACTACTATTGAAAATTTAATTATGTATTTTAATAAAAAAAATTCTTATATAATATAATAAAATACAACAGTTGTAGATTTTTTAAAAAAATAGATTAATCTTTAATAATCTAAATAAAGATTGGTCTAAAAAAATTACATAATGTATTTTCTTATATTAAACATTTTGTTAATGACAAAAACTCACAAGCACCGTATATTGAAATAAAAAATATATTTATTTTTTAATTATAAGTTACTGAAACTATATATATTATATTTTTTTAGATATTCCTTAAAACAATGAAATAAATATGATTCAAATCAGAATAGAATTTTATTATGTGAGTGTACTTTGTGCAAGTGTATATATATATATATATATATATATATATATATATATATATATATATATATATATATATATATATATATATATGCATGTACATTCACATATGTTTATTAAATTAATAAAAAAAAATACATTATACCTATTAAAAGTCACATGTATAAAATAGTGTATGCGTGTCTATATATATGTATATATGTGCGTGTGTGTGTGTGCATTGATAAAATGTACAAAAAACTGTTAATTTCATATTTACTAAATAATATACTTCTTAAATTCAATCATACTTAAAAAATATACATAAAATTTTTAAAAACGTATATTATAAATCTTACTTATTAAAACAGAGTAAAAATATAGACAATAAAAATTGTTATTAAATTCTATAATTGTAAAGTGCCTCTATGCTCTTAGTTTTTGAATGTATTTAATATATTACTCAAAATATTTGCATTCATATGAATAAAAGCATTGTAAAATTATCTACATAATATTAATTTTTATACATTTATCTCTTATGTGCATATGAATATCATCTTTTATTCCCTCATATATATGCATGTGTATATGCATTCATAAAAAAAAAAAAATTATAAATAGCTAACTGTTGGTTTTCACGTATTTATTGATATTTGCTTAATCCATTCCAATTTACTTTTTTGTGCATTTAAATCTGTTTGCAGTTCTTGACATACTTTATCTTTTTCAGCTAATAATTCTTTATTTTGGATGATTATTTTTTCATAGTTTTGAATATCCTATAAAAAAAATTTATTTTCAAAGGTATAAAATAAATTTTATATCATTTAAGATAATTACCTCTTTTAAAGAATCAATTTTTTGGTTTGCTGTAATAAGTGACTGACTTTTTACCTCTAATTTTTTTTCAAACTCATGTAAACGGTCTTCCATTTTTTTAATTGCTTTACACAATTCATTATTCTTAGTTTTTTGTTCAGAATGTACTATTTCTAACTCATTTTTCTGATCTAATACTTCTTGATACTTATTTAATAAATTGGCATGCTTTTCTTCTTGAACTTTTAACATATTTATTTTTATCTGAATTTGTGCCTGAGCTGAACTAAGTTGATTCTCAAGATCAGAACAATGATTTTTAGACTTTCCTAAACCGTTTATTGCATCTCTGAGTTGTTGTTGTAATTCTGATAATTTTATATTGGTATTTTCTTGACAACGTTGAGAGTGAATCAATAATTGGTGCAATTTTGATGTTTCAACAGACATTTGTGCTATTCGATGTTGTAAATAAGAAATTTGTTTTCCAGCCGCTTCTAAGTTTAACTGTGCTGTTTTTTCAGCATGATTCATCATTGTTATTTTATATTCATATAACTCCAATATTTCTGAAGATACAATATTTCCTGATTGATTGTGAGCTAAAGCATCCTAAGAATAATTTTTATAATTCAAAATAAAGAAATAATAATAGTTACAATTTATGTAATTAGCTAAAAAAAAAATACATCGTATCTATATTCATTTAGAACATACTAATAATGTAAATATTGAATTTAATTTCGGTAATAAGTTATGAAAAATTCAAATAATACCTGCAATTTGTAAACTAACATGTTCAATTTTTCTTCTTGGTCTTGACGTATGATTGGTAATGAAAAATGTTCTTTAAAAGAAGGTATCACAGTTTTACTTGTAACACTATGTTCTGTTGAGGATTGTAATTCACAAAGAGCATTAGCAATTTTATCATTAGGAAATTTTAAAGATTTAGCCATTTTTAAAACTAATGTTTTAGTTTTCACATCACCTCTATACAAAGCATCTGCTATTACCATTTGAATTTGTTTATGTTCCAACAAATCAAAGTATAAAACTTTCCAGTTATCTTGAAACACTGAAAGTTCTTCTACTAAAGACAGTGCATTAATATATAGTTCAGTTAGTGGGTTTGATAAATGATCAACATACAATAAAGAAGAAAAATGCATTCTATGTGATATCATCTCAAATAATGGAAAAAATATTTTCTTGATACTGTTTTCTGTTATACCATTTACAACACTTTCTCTTATCGATTCACATGCTAACATTTCTTTCAATAAATTTAAAAGCATTGTACATTGGGTCTGATGAGAAGTTGAATGAACAATAAATTCAACATCAATTTTTATATTATCCAAGATAAAAAAAAATACTGATATGTTTTCAGAAAGTTGTTGAATAACATTTTGTTTATCTAATCCACCAATAGTCACCATACTATAAATTAATGCTAAAGCATAAGAACTGATTTCACATGATTGAACCCAGTTTAATGAAAATTTAAGTAATTGTGAATACAATGTACACATTTCTGGAAGATTTATATTTACTAAAATTTGTAAAAACTCAAACAGCATTTTCATACAATCAAAATTTATGTTATTGCTTTCAGTGTTTTGTTCTTTAGACAAATTATTAGCAATCTAAAAAAAGATTATATTAATATATACTAAAATAAATGCAATACAATTATAAAGTTGTTCTTACTTCTAACAATTTTTCAACTTGACTGATATAATCATTAAGTTCAGAAAATATAGTATATTGATCAACTAACTCTTTAGTATCTGAAAAAAAATCTACAATATGCCTAAGTAAGATAAAATCGCCCTTTTGAAAAGCATCAATTACAGTTTTAAAAGAAGCTTGTACAAATCTCAAAATACTGTCTTTTGATACTTTTCCATGAAATTTTTCTAAAATAATAAATAATTTTCCAACTTGAACTTCTATATTAATTTCCTATAATAATAATTATTATTAAATTATTACTTTAATTTCATATTTATAAAACATTTTATACCTGTAAATTTGTTAAGGTGCGTAAATACAAGTTTATGTCAGTGCATCTAATTAGAGTGTAAATTGCAGGTAAATTTTTATAACATAAATTAATTAAAATTCCAAGACACAAACATATTATTGATGGATCTTCTTTTTTAGTCCATTTTACTAGTACAGAAATTAAATGAGGAATATGTGGTTCTTGCCAACTTAATTGTATTCCATATGTCAATTCTTGAATAAGTTTTAACAATTTTTCTTTTTTAATCTGAGACTGCTGTTCATTTAAAACTTTAGATAAAATTGGTAAAAAATTATAGGTGTGTATCAACTCATAGCGAGCAATAGGATTTTTAGACACTAATTCCAACACTTTTATTCCTTCCCATAATAAGTACGAATGATGATCAACATTTAATAAAAGTTCATGAAGACTTATATAAAATTCCACAACGGTACTATTATGTGGAATAAATATATTTAAATCAGTTACGAAACCTAATTGCTACAAAAACAATAATTTATTCTATACTAATTTATTTACATTCATTATTTAATAGTTGATAAATTTATATTACTTGTAAACATCTATTTACTTGCGAAGTACAAGTTTCTGCTTTTGTATGATTGTATTCTCGGCATGCTTCTATAAATTTTTTCAAACACAATTGACTATCTACATTTGAACATGATGACGATAATGACATTTTCAAGTTAGTTGCATTCAAATTACTCATTGAACTCATGTTTACATTTGTGCTGTAAAAAACATATATATATATATATATATATATATATATATATATATATATATATATATATATATATATATATATATATATATATATATATATATATATATATATATATATATATATATATATATATATATATATATATATATATATATATTATATATATATATATATACGCACATTAAACAGTTATATAATAATAAAAATTAGTCTTTTAATGAAATGGTACTATCAAGAAAACAAATTAATATTTTTATTTGTTTTTAAAATTAATAAATTTACTACTGGTATTTAAAGTCGTTTTCCACTATAACCGTATAAATACAACATTTTAAATTTTACTAACTACATGTTGTAAAAAAAAACCCTAGTACTGGAGTAAACAAAACAGACGCCTTGGAAGTGACAGCTTATATTTTAAATAAAATGTTTTTATCCGAGTAGAATAGGTACAAATGAAATGAAGTGCAAAATAAGTATATAAATATGATGGATAATAAAATTTTACTGAAGTACGTCAATAAATTGTATATAGCATATATATATATATATATATATATATATATATATATATATATATATATATATATATATATATAAAATATATAATATATATATATATATATATATATATATATATATATATATAAAATACTATCAACATTAGAAATTTGAGTTAAATTTCCTGTCAAATATCCTGTTATACTTTTGATTAGATCAGTTTTTATATAAACTTTGAAAATTGAATGAATATACCCATTGTATCGAATCAAATTTTTTTCAATATATTTCTAGATGTTAATTTAAAGAATATTTTAATATGTTTTGTAACAAATAATTCATTTTCAGGATTACTTTAAAGAAGTTGGTTTTTTAACATGGTTAGATGCACAACTACATGTAAGTTATAAGTTTAATCTATTCACTTTGTGTAGTGTTGAGTTAAATAAATTAATAGTATATTAAATAATATTACTTATATTTGTACATTACATATTTTTTTGTTTTATTTTATTTCAATATTAAATGCTGGATACATAGTGTTTTGAAGATTATGCAGATATCATTTTATTTCTGTAATGATCACAATATTGTAGAATGAATAAAATGTATCAATATATAAAATTTTATATAGACATATGTATTTTCTGTATTTATTACAAAAATGATATTGCAATAACTCATTTTTTTAAAAAAAGTATCAATTACTTTATTTGTTAAATTATACACAAGTAAAAATAGATTTTATTATATTATAAATATGTAAAATTATATTTCATTTTGAAAATATTGAATAAATACGTTTTCCTCAAAAAATAGTAATAATAATAATTGAATTATCTATTATTGTTTGTTTTGAAACTGTGGAAAATTCATTTTCATATAAATGAATTAACACCTAAACACAACAAGATATTGGAAAGTGTTCAATGCATTTTATAATGTCTTATAGTGTTCGGATGATTATTAATTTGTATGAATATGAGTTCTCTAATTGAAATATTTTTATATTGTTTTTTAAATGTTATATGTCATTTTTATATTGTTTTTTTATATGCATAAAATATTTCAGTTTAATCAATTTTAATATTAATTTAAAATTTTATAGATGCTGGTAATTAAAAATACATTTTATTTTCTATAATAATTGATTTTGAATTTTATTGTTTAATATTAATCTGATCAGAAATATTTTGAATACTTTTCTTTATCAACTGTAAAATATATGCTTGTGTATGTTTTATATATATATATATATATATATATATATATATATATATATATATATATATGTGTGTGTGTGTGTGTGTGTGTGTGTGTATTTGTATAAATAATTATATAATTTATAATTTATTTGGACAATTAGAATGAATGTTATATTATATTCATAAATTAATAAATTAAATTCAGTATATTACAGGAAATATGGTACACTGATTATTTATTATAATAATTATATGATGGTATACTTTTGATATTTTTTATAGAAAGTAGTAGATATTTTTTATTTTGTATAGAAAGTAGTAGAAAATTGTATTAATGAAATCCTTATATGCATTTTTTTTAATTAATAGTTTTTAATATTTTTTTCAATTTATAATAAAATTATAGCCTATTGTATTTTAAAATGCATATCTGAATTTATGTTTGTGTATATGTATATATTATATATATATATACATATATATATATATATATATATACATATATATATATATATATATATATATTCATACATACATACATACATACACACAAGCACATGTATAACTTTATATATGGTTATATTTATACATATATACCTACACTATACATATGCATCTATTATGTGGATAATTGTTATATATTTTTAATTTTTGATTTATTTATAGTGAATGAATTTATTAATTTCATCCTTGTTTTCACTTTCAATTTCATAAATTCTGTAATAAGATTATTAAAATATTTAGTCGTTAATTTTTCAAAATATTATTAACTTAATGATTAAAAAACTAATTTAAATTAATTTGCTATTTCTTTAAATATGTTTCACTTGTTATGTACTATGTAGACTTATTGATGTGTTTCATGCACTTATTATTATTATTATTATTAATTATTTGAGTATTGTTTGTAGAAAAAATATTTTTACAATAATTAAAAAAATGCATATAAAAACGAATATTGAAAATTTGAATAATATTAATTAAAAGAAAAATTAATCAAAATGGGATTTAATAAACTATTTAGTGGTTGAAGTGTGTTACTGAATATAAATTTGAAAGAATAGTAACAGAAAGAAGATAGCCAGTGCAAAAGATATAATTTGTATACGTTCATAAGGTGGTTTAAAAAACGAATGTATATATAATCGAAATAATTACAGTGGGTAGTTAACAGAGTTTTGTTATGCGAACTAAAAAATAATTATAATCTAAGTAATGGAAATATTAAAAAAAATATATATTAACACAGTTTGACTGACCACAAAACTTAACTAATAAATTAATCTAATTAATATTCCGAAATTTTCGAACACTCTTTCCCTTTATGTTTGCAACAACAAAGTTGAAAAAATAAATAACTGTGTGTTGGGCATTAATGTTCATTGTTATTTTAGTATAAAATTAATCCACTTTGATGATGATTTTAAAAAAAAAGAAAATTAAACATAATAGTTTTAAATATTTGATAGTTTTAAAAATTCCAAGTTAATGAGTTTTAAAAGTAGACCTTACAATAATAATATCAAAAAAACAAATATAAAAATAGGATTTATATAATAAAATCTGATTAATGTTAATGGAATTAGATAAAAAAATAATGTATGAAATAACCTTTACAGTTCTATAAAAAAAATTATATTTCATAACAAGAATATATTTGATGCCTATTGGTTATAACGTTGTATTTGATTTGAAAAGGTATCATTTTTCAGTCGAACTAATATTCTGTATTTTAATTAACAAATCATAAAATAAAATACAGAAAAGTATGGGTATTTATTCCAAGCACATTTTTAGAAATGTATAATTTTAATTATTATTTTTCAAGTGCAATGTTATATTAGTGAAGTTTGAAGAAAATGAAATAGATCAGAAAATACTCGTATGCCGAAAAAGTCTACAATATTTATCAAGAATATAAATATAATAGTATGTAAAGAAATTCTATTTTTACACATTTGTAATAAAAAAACTTTATGAACCAATGACTAAAAATTTAATATTTTTCATAGATTAATGAAATTGTTGATATTACTGTATAAATAAAATTTTATAAATATATACAAATATTAGAATATATATCATAAAGTTATAAACTAATTTACTTATAAATATATTTTTTAAAGGAATACACATTTATTTAATTTAAATCGAAAAAAAAAAAATTATTGAACATTAAGCGACTCGCTGATTTCTTAATTTATAATGACGTAATTATGCAAAGTTCAAAATAAAAATGCATCTAGACCATATGTTTTGTTAAAGATTTTGGTAAACAGTAAAGATATGATATGCGCGTATCATTATTTTTTTATATTTTGAAATATATTAATTGAGATTTTTCAGTTATCATACACAAAAAAACAAATTATATTATTTTATGACTTGAAACAATATTTGATTATCTTTTAAACATTAGTAACAAATTTAATTATCATTAAATTTTTAATTTCTTGTTTGGTGTTGTACACTTATGATGATTTTTATTTATATATTTTTTGAAATCTTAATATCACTAAATTATCTTATTTCTAAATAAAAGTTCCGAATATGTTATAAAAGTTATTATATTAGTAATTAGGTATACATTTATTTATGTGGTGTTTTTATTTCTAATTATAAAAAATATTATTTTTTTATTTAATCAGCGTTTGTATTATAAACATTTCATTTAAAAAGTTGGACCAATGAAATTAATAAATATATACAATGAAACTACAAGTTTAAATATTATAGATAATAAATTTATTTTTAATGAGTGACGATTAAAACAATTAACAATTATTTAAAAAAAGATTATATAAAAATATGTTCCATAAAATATAATTGTTTAAATGTAAAAAATAGATGAAAGGTTTAAGTATATTAAAAAAAATAACACTAAAATAATAAATCTATTTTTTCACTTTTATGAATGGAAATAAAAACATACTATTTACTTCAAATTAAATAATACATTTTATTTTAAATTGTACGCAAGAATGTCTTAGTTATGAGCATAAATTTAATTATAAAAATTGTTGTATTAAAAGTCTGTGTCGATTTATATTTATTTAAGTATTTGAAAACATAGTATTTTTATTATGTTTCAATAAAATAATTTATTCGTCAACTATTTTACAAAGTTATTTGTATTGTTAAAAATGTCGCTTTTGATCTCTTAAACTATTATTATATTGCAAATATGAATGCTGTATATTTATATTGTATATTATATTGTGTGTATGTATGCATGTATGTATGTTTAAATGACGACAAAGGCAATGGTGTGAATATTTACTAGTTGTAATTTTTATATGCGATATGTCATCAATTTATTATGATTATTTATGAATGTTAATTAATTTTATTAAAGGTAGTTATTTTTCAAGAAAAAAATAATAAAATACAATTTTATTATATTATTTCAAAATATTTATTATAAATTAGAAATGACACTGCGTGGTTATGGTGACTGGATATAATATTTAAGTTTATTATGGAAGAAGGTAAGGTGATTCATATGTATATTTTTATTTTCATTTTTTTTATTAGATTAATAATTAGTAGCTGCTATTCACTGTTTGTTTTGATATTTTTAACGGTTAATATAAATCACAAAATTTGATTGTAATGTAAAATTGTATTAAAAAAAGTTAGTAAAGCTTATTACATTTTTTTTATTTGTGTATGTTGTATTTATTTTATAAATGCTCTTAATTTTTTTTTTCAATAGTGTATATATGATAGTATTGTTGAGAATTCCTCGTTAATTAAATCAACTTTTTTTAATTTTAGTCTAATACTTTAAATCCAAAATTGAATAATTTAAAAGTTATTAAATGAAAAAATTATAATCATTAAAAAAATATTAAATAATGATAAATGTAAGTAATTTATTGTTTTTTGTAATATAATGATAAATCAAAAGAATTTTTCGGGTAATAAGTTCCCCTTTTTAAATATTATTTAATAATTAAAATAATACGAGTATGTATTGTTTTACATGTGCATGTATATATGTAATTATATATATATATATATATATATATATATATATATATATATATATATATATATATATATATATATATATATATATATGAGACAAGAAAATTTGTTGGAATAGACTGGAAGAGAAGGCCATTGGACGGTCGAAGTAGAAAGTTTTTTGAGAAAGGCCTTTATCCAACAGTGTATAGAAAGGGGTTGATTAATTATATATATATATATATATATATATATATATATAATACAATGTTAAATTAATAATATTAGTGGCAGTAAAGAGAAAAATGTTGAGTGTGATATACTTCGGTAAAAATTGATTTCAGTATTTAACCCTTTGCGATCTAGTGGCGACTCTCACTCGCCAGCCATTGTATTGATACAACTTGACTGGCGACTGAGAGTCGCCATCAAGAATTGCTTGGGTTCTTTTTTATTTGTCAACATAAAGTTCGTCGACAGTAGGTACTTAAATTTAGGGAAAACTCATAAAACAATATCAGAGTGTAATTCCAGAAAGAAAAGGTGGGGAAAACAGCATCGTTTCCAAAAAATGTTCAAAAAACAATATAAAGAAATTTCCTAAAAATTTTCTAAACAATTTTCCAAAAAAATTTTCAAAACAATTTTTATATTAACACATTAACGTCCGGAGACATAAAAATATGTTTTTTGTTGACTGCTCGTGAAATGCCGAGACATATAAATAGGGTTTATGTACTGTGCATTAAATTCCGGTGACATATAAATATGTGTTGCAATATATATGCTAAAAATAATATTTCTTATCTACTAGACTAATACTGCGTGCTTTGATAATATTTAAAGCAAAAGATAACAGAAAATTCGATCATAAAATTTATTTGTGTAATTAAATTCAAATAAAATCTATTTTGAACAGAGCAGCATATCTCATACCTGTGTACAAGATTTCAGCTTCCTAGGTTGCAAAGGCCAGAAGTTATGAAGGAAAAACCAAAAAAAGTGGCTTACGTTTTCACCTCTATCTCCCCTCCAAAACTTAATTTAAAAAAATAGAGTATCACTTTGCTCAAAATCAAATTTAGGCTCTAAGTGGGAACATATGAACATGGTTACACGCATGTATACAAACACGCGAAAAACATTACCCTTATCCTTTTGACTTCGCCGTAGTCAGGTAAGCAGTTTCACTTCAAATTTCATAAAAATATATTTGATACTCGTATTTTAAAAGTTATAACCATTTTTGTAAAGCGATGCAACATATTCGAAAACCTTAAAGTATGCCAGCTACACGTATCGATTTTCGTTTAAATAGCCCGGACCGTAATGTGTTAATAATTTTTAAATATCTCAATGTATGAATAAATGGACTTATACCACTTTCAAATATAATATTCTTGCGATAAAACTATATAAAAAATTTCTTTTGATTAATTTATGGGTATATTGTACACCATTGATTGTGTTATTATAAATATAAAAAGAGGACTTCTATGTCTACTTAAAACTGTCATTAACTCATTTTTTTCCAAAAATGAAGTTATTCCACTTTTTTAAAATAACGGCTCAATTATTGCTTATTTATAAATTTTTCAAAAAATTTCATTGAAAATTTCTTTAACACGTTAAACGCTAAGCCTATTTTGTCTTGCTTTTCGTTTAGGCCGAGATTTCACTGCAAAATGCTAGCGGCCGGTAACTGACGCGGCCTTAATGGAAAGTTCGGTGTCAGTCACTGGTGACTGACATGGCGTTTATCGTGTTAAAAAAAATTTTGAAAATATTTTGGAAATTTTTTTTACAAATAAACAATAATTGTTTATTTATAAATGTTTATAAAATATAATTTGAAAATATTTAAATATTTAAAAATAAGTTTGCTTTAAAAAAACTCGTCGAGTTGCTGGTTTCCCCATACTAAAAAGGCCTCGAGCGCAAAGAATTAAACTAGATAAAATTAATTCCTATAATCTATTATACTGTATGTAATTATTTAAAATATTTTAAATGTAGTTTTTATTATTTGGATTCATTCACTTACATAATAATAAGATAAGATTAATTTATTTAATCCTATTAAAGTCTCATATTTATCTGGTACTTCACATTTGTTTTAGTTTTTTTTGCTTATTAGTTCAAAATATTGAGTACTTCAGTATTTTACGTGCACCTTAAACAAAAATATTAAGTACAAAATAAAAATTAAAAAAAAAAACATTTAAAAAATTTATATCAAATATGGTTCAACAAACATTTTTATTTTATTTTTCAATATCGTTTCTTAAAAGAAAATAGTATTAAATTAAATTAATGTTATTCTGAATAATTAAAATAGTAAGAAATTGCTTTTTGAAAGAAAATAATGGTATTTTTAAATAGCTATTTATATTAAAAAGTACAATGTTTCTGAATTTCGTTATACATCCAGAGTATACACTTTTCTACAAATATATCTATATATAGTTTACATTTTTAAAATTGCTGACATTGTGATAAGGATATGAAATGCTTGATACAAATAGTTTACAGCTTATTTTGTTGTAAAATAATGATACAAATTTATAACCAGTGACATTTTTACTACAAAATCAGTTTTAGTGTAGTGATACTTGTGTACATTTTTTTATAATTTTTACATTATATTTATATATATATATATATATATATATATATATATATATATATATATATATATAATTATTGTTTATAATGTAGGGATTTAATCACAATAAAAATACTAATTAGTTTGTGAAAAAAAATTTCATCGTAAATGGTTTTTGATGAGACATGTATTAATCATTTTGTGAAAGCTTAGTTGTTTTTTACAGATTAACCACATTATTATTTTGATATATTAGGGAATTGTCATTATTGATTTCTTCATTTATTTGCTTTGAAAGATCACTTATTTTTTTATTCTGTTAATACTATCACATATTTGATAAAGAATTATATATTACTTTATTAATTTGGTTTAAATATAATTTTCTTTGTTTTACATATTTTTCAGCGTATATTTATATGAAAAATACTAGTATATTTCAATTGTTTAATAGATTTTTTTCAATTTATTTAACTTTTATTGATTAGTTATTGCAGTAGATACCATATGAAAGTGCATGCATACATACATACATACATATATATATATATATATATATATATATATATATATATATATATATATATTTCTTTTAATTTTGATGATTTTTTTGTAATATGCTGTTTTTATTATTTTCTTTTTCTAATTATTGTTTTTATATAAAATGACAAAATAATAAATTGGATATTTAATAAAAATTATCTAAGCAAAACGATTATACATTTTTAAGATAATTTGTATCCATACAAATGAGTACATACGCACGTGTTTTATTAAATTTGTTCCATGTTTTTATCACCGTAATTTAATTTTCTGAACATAATGTCCATGTTTCATTTGTTACGTTGATTCTTTTATTCGTGTATGTATTATTTCCTAATGCTTCAGTCGGATTTGTTATTTAAATTTATTTTATTATCGTTTGTTTTAACCAATGGTGTAGGCGTTTATTAAAAGTGTGATAATAAAAAAATATTTCTTTTTATTACGTTTCTTATTAACATATAAGTACTTGTATACGTTACTTGTATGATGAAAACTCTATAAGAAAAATGTATTTAGATATGTATAATGCAAAACCATAACGATTTCAATACAGATATGAAAATATTTTTGTGAATTAAATTTAGTGACAAGATTATCTTTTTGTAACATTTTATATCTCTTTAAATTTGATTTGGTTATTTTTAGAAGTAAATATATTGCACCTTAATATGTGATTATTAGAACTATTTTTTTTTTTGTATTGAATTAGTATTATTATTTTGCGGCGTGTTTTATTATTACTTATTAATTAAAAATTTGTATGTGTGTATGTATATATAATTAGTACATCTTCGATCAGATGTTATATTTTTATATGTCATTTCCAAGAGCGAAGCAGCATAGAAAAGATAATAGTTTAATGTACAAATCCACTTTTATAAAAAAGTAAATTGTTAAAAATATTCACAATGTTATTTGTAACAATGAAGAACAATTCTTAGGAAGATGAATTACCTTTAAGTATCGCTATGCAATTTGTTATATTTGTTGATAATTTTAATGTTTAACAATTGAAATTTTCGTTCGTTAATTATTACCATATTTTTTATGTTCGCTTTCAAATTTGTAATTATTAATTTACATATGTTAATTTATATCTAACAGTTGCATAAGTAGGAAACGTAATGTTTATTGTATTATTAATATATTTTTGATTTTATTATTTTTTGATTATTACGTTATTTAAAATAAGTTTGTTAAATATTTAATTTTTAAATAAATTATTAGTGATGTGATTTTCAAAACTGACTATAAAATTGTTCCGTAAATGTTTAATTTATAAAAAGGTGTTTAAGAAAACATTTTATTAATTAATTACAACGAAAAAATATTTTCATTATGGATTATTCTAATCACATAAATAAGATTTCAGGAAGTAAGTTTTCTTTTCTAATATATTACGTTAATTTATTAAAGTACGGTTGTATGTATATATGTGTGTGTATATATATATAGTGTAAATAAAAGTATTGCACTTAATTTTTAATTGAATAAAAAACATGTATAATTTCTATTAAATAAATATTAATAATTGAAAAAGTATTCGTTAATTTTAATTGTTCTAAAATTTTTGATCATTGAATTGTACTTGAAAATACAATAAATTATTTAAATACACATATTATTTTTCTCAATATACAAGCATACATTTTGTACACGCTCTTGAAAACTGTAATAAACAATAATAATAATAGTACAGAAAGCAATTAGTAGTTAAAAATGTTATTTTTTCATGGATAGTTTGGCTGCGTGGCATTTTTTGTTTTTTAAAAAATGATATACCGCCATAAAATCTTAAGAATATTTAAAAAATATTATTTGATAAAATCTGTTGTTAGAAATTAATTAGACTCCGACTTAATTATTGTCAATGAAAAAGTATGTAAATTATTTTTGATATTTTAAATAATTTAAGGAGCGATTAGTCGCATGCTTTACTACCTATATACGGGAGATTTCGTTTAATCTTTGGTCAGACAGTCTCCAAGTTTAAAGTTGGGCAATTAAAATAATACAAATAATATTAAAAAAACAATTTATAAATACAATGATCTAGTGGTGTTAAGGGTGAGTAATTATTTGTATTAAAATGTCAACATATTTTTTCGCGATTGGAAGGGACTATTTATTTTTGTAAAAATGAGTTTATTTTTTAAAACTGACTATTTTGATAAAGGTATATTTTAAAATAATTTTATTTTAATGTTTAATTTTCTTATATGATGTATTTGTGTGAATTTATATATATATATATATATATATATATATATATATATATATATATAATTTTAAACATTTTTTTATTTTGAATCGAAAGTATTTTTTTAATTAAATGATTCCTCATTTATGTTCAGTAAAATTTAAATTTATCTTATTTTCATCTAATATAAATTGCATATTCTAGATCAAAAATGTGCATACTTTGTTACATTGACGACGAATATTCGTATATAAAACTTTAGGTAAATCTCTGTATTGTTTATTATTAATTGAACAAATACGTGCGCATAATTAAATTCAGTAAATATTTGTTTTTATTTTTAATGAATATTTTCGTTCGCTTGATTAAAATGTATATGTTCTTGTTCGTGATATCTGCAATTCAGTTTTTGTTCTGGTGTTTGCTTGCTACATAAACAATATATTGTTTTATATGATAACGTGTATTTGTCTTCAATATTATGTTTTATTTTAATAATAAACAGTACTAAATAGTATATTTAATTTATACATATCTAAGTTATGTTTAAAATTTAATATGATTTTAATATCTTCTATACACATTTACATCCTACAATAATTACGGTTAGTTTTATATCTGCATACTAAAAATTAATTTTAAGATTGATACATATTACAATATAAGTATATATATTTAAGATTGATTACATATGTGTATGTGATGTTTATAAAAAAAATAAATACCCTATGTAAATCTCTTAAATGTTTAAAAAATGTAAAATTTAAACAATAAATTGAACATTAATATTTATTTCAGATGCTCGTGTTTCGAGTATGAGCCGAAGGTTTATTCTGACTTTATTGAGTGGAATATTATTAGGATTCAGTTTTACTTATTTGGCTTTGACAACAGCAAATTATTCAACTTCACAAGACAGCTTATGGTTTCCATTTAGGTTTGTTTTATTATTAGTATTTATTATTTGTTTAATGTATTGTGACCTTAATTGTTTGAAATTTAACAACTTTATTAGGCAATTAAATTAAATTAATGCAATAAATGGTAAAATAACAAGTAAATTACAAATATTATTATTTTAATAATGTAATATATTTATCTTTTTTTAATAAATTTAATTTTCAAACTTAATTTTTTTTATTATATATCCAAATATTAAATCCGAATATTTAATATATATCCAAAGTGTTTCATTAATTTATACAGCAGTCTTGTATACGTTTTATGTGTTCAGATGCATGTTTGTTTATTTATTTTTTAATATTAATAAAAAAGTAATATATTCTAATATTAATAGAAATATTTTCACTAAGATTGTCAGATCCTGATCCCCATTATCATGGATCATTAGAAAATGCAGCAGGTCCAGAAATAGATGTTGGTTCTCATAAATATCATAATGAGGAATTTCATAAACATGATGATTCTGCAGTTGCTCAAAAGTTGGCTCGAGAAGTACGAGTATTATGTTGGATTATGACAGGACCTAAAAATCATGAAAGAAAAGCAAAACATGTAAAAGCTACTTGGGGAAAGAGATGTAATGTTTTATTGTTTATGAGTTCTGAGAAAGGTTTGTAATATGTTTATTTAAAATTTATAACTTTCCAAATGGATATTAATTCATATCGTAGATAAATCTTTACCATCTATTGCATTACCTGTAAGTGAGGGCCGAGATTACTTATGGGCTAAAACAAAACAAGCATTTAAATATGTGTATGATCATCATTTAAATGATGCAGATTGGTTTATGAAAGCTGATGATGATACGTAAGTTTTACAAAAATGTTTCACCTTTAATTAATTAGAATAATGTTGAAGTTAATTTATTTTTTGACATAATTTGTTGTCATAGGTATGTGGTAGTTGAGAATTTGAGATATATGTTACATCCATATAAGTCTACTAGTCCTTTATATTTTGGATGCCGTTTCAAACCGTTTGTAAAACAAGGGTATATGAGTGGAGGAGCAGGTTATATTTTAAGTCGTGAAGCACTTAAAAGATTTGTGGAAGAAGGTCTTACAGATCCAAAAAAATGCCGAGCAGATCATTCAGGAAGTGAAGATGTTGAAATGGGTAATATATATATAAATGAAAATATATTATTTTAAATTGCGCTTCATTACAAATTTAAATTTAAATAAAAAAAATATTTTAGGAAAATGCATGGAAAAAGTTGGTGTTCTTGCAGTAGATACACGAGATTCACATGGAAGAGGTAGATTTTTTCCATTTGTTCCTGAACATCATTTAATACCTACTCATGTCAATAAAGATTTTTGGTACTGGAAATACATTTATTATGAAAGTAAACAGGTAAATAAATATAATATTTTAAACAAAATTAGATATGGAAATATTTTATTAATTAATATCAAAAATTTAAATTGGAAACAATATTAATAATAACAATTACTTGTTTGTACAAAAATTAATCATTTGTGTAAAAGGAAGTATAATTAATTATTGTAAAACTTTTGTAGGGTATGGATTGCTGTTCTGATAATGCAGTATCATTCCATTATGTATCTCCAAATCAGATGTATGTTTTGGAATATTTAATTTATCATTTGAGGCCATATGGTATAGTTACTAAGTTAGAAAGTGATGAGAGTGAAAAAAGTTTAGATACATCTAGAAAAAGTAGTGTAGAACCATTTACATCAGAACACAGAAAAAATCTTTCTTACTCATAGAATTGTTTTTATTTCAATTTGTTAATTGATGTATCATAAGCTTTTTTATTTTGATTCAAAATTAAAGACAGATTATAAATTTGTACATATTTAAGAAAATAAGTGTGGATGTGTATTTATAAGATATGTATATATTTAAAATACATGTATACATTATATATATATATATATATATATATATATATATATATATATATATATATATATATATATGCATGCATGCATGCATGTGTATATTAATTTTATTTTTGTGAATTTAATTAAATATATAGAATTATATCAAGTGGACAGTAATATTTGAAATGAAATAAGTAGATAGGTATATTAACTAAGTAAAATTTATATCTGGCAACTAATTACAATCAAATTGGATTTTTTTTTTTTTAATATCTGATTTTAATTTTTATTATTGAGACTTGCCAGATAATATCACTAGTGCCATCCTAATGTAAAAATGGTAGAAATAGTTATAAAAATTTGAAATAATAGTTATAAATAATTTGAAATGATTAATGAAAAAAGTGTTTTAATGTTATTTTTAACATGAAATTAGACATTTTGATACATCTTATTATTCATAATGCCGTTGTATAACTTCTTTACATAGTGAAGCAATTTGTGTATGTACACACACACACGCACATACGCACGTGCGTTCGTGCGTATATATGTGAGGAAAATATTTTTAATTATATAATACATAATTTTTCCTCTGTTACAATTTTAAACATAAATATATAAAATTATTTATAACTGAAAAATTTGAATATTCTGTAAAGTATCTGTACTAGTTGTATTAGATAAATATTTGTAAGAAATGGTTTTAAAATGTCACGTACAGAAATATACTTAACATGCATGCATGTATGCATATATTTATATGTATCTACATTTATATATACAACATACAGACATTTGTATAAATATGAATATAAACTCAAATATTTATTTAAGTTTTCTTTTACAATTTTCCATTTTTATTGAAAATACATAAATGCTATTTCAGAGTTTATGAATATCTATGAAGTATGCATTTAATTATAAATAAAAATCAATATTATTTTGTATAATTTGTTTTCAAAACATTCATATATCTAGTCTTTCTTACAAATATTAGTTTTTAAGTTCTCATTTTGTTATTTTTACAGTGTATTTATAGATTAATGTTTAATATAGATTTAATTCATTTGGTATTTAAATTGAGATCAGTAATGAGATTTAAAAAAGAAATGAAATTATTTTTATTTGAATTTAAATAGAAATTTGTTCACAAAAATATTTACAAGTTAAAAGTAAAACCAATAGAATAACATTCCATATAATTAAAATAGGGAATAAATTGAATGTGATTTCTATAATAAAAAAGTCCTTTGAAAAATATCAGTATAAAAACTGAAAAGTATCTTTTACATAAGTATACATTATAAAAATAATAATTAACAGTAATATGTAAATTTAAATAAATACATTTTTTTTCAATTGTTGAGTGAATGTGATAAAATTATAAGATGATATTGGTAAAGACTAAACTGGAAATATTTTACTAATGTCATTGTTTTTTAAAATATTTTTTGGTGAACTGCCTCTTTAATTTGTTATTAAACAAATGTGTACATATTAATTTTCTTTATGTGTGTGTGTGTGTATGGATGTGTATATATATATATATATATATATATATATATATATATATATATATATATACATATATACAATTTATACATACACACACACACACACACACACGTCTATATATATACACGAAGGTCGTTTGATAAGTATGGTAAATTTGTTGTTTAATTTAATTAAATTTATCAATTTAGTTTTTCTTACTTTTTTAACATACTTATCAAACGACCCTCGTGTTTATATATATATATATATATATATATATATATATATATATATATATATATATATATAAAATTAAAAATATATAAATTACTATTAACTTATACATTGTAATGCCAAAGTGACACAACATTTTGATTATTTTAATATTAAAAAAATAGTTTAGTTCATTTTTATATGAAAATGAATTCGGCCAGTGTTAATTTTTTTATTTTCATACTATTGTCACTGATATAATTACAATAGTGTGCCTTCTGTCTATTATGTAGAATATTGACTTTGCAATTGCTTATGTTTATACACTTGTTTTGTTTTACAATTATACTTGATATAGAAGCTTAGTTATGCCTTTGATTGTATATTATAAACAAAAAGAGACTGTTGTAATATTTATGATTTACTACAGACATTGTATGTTGTTAACTGTAAATTATTAAATGTGAATACAAATTGTAAATTGTATTTTAAACTAGTCATAATATAATATTTATCTTGGGCTTTTTTGTAATGTATTTATAAATATTTTTTCAAATATTTTGAAATATTATTTATAGATTCTGTATTCTTTTCAATTATATACACAAATTTTTATAATCATTAGGTTATATTTATATATATACATATACATATATATATATATATATATATATATATATATATATATATATATAAAAATTTTGAAATTCAGTTTGATGGAAGGAAATTAAATGTGATTACATAATAAATGTTATTTCAATTTGTTTGAAGAAATGTAGATAAATAATCCTCTTCTTCATATTTAATATAAGTAATCTTAACTGACTTTTAGTAATTTTAATTAAATTTGAATAAAACATATAAAGCACTTAAGAAATATAATTCTTTCAGGTTCTTAACCAGTTAACTGTGGAATTTAATTTTGAAAATCTCTCCTATGGTACATAATTAAAATCAAGCAATAACAAGTATATATGTCAAATGCAGGACAAGTGCACCTATTTTAAATTTTACGAAAAAAACAAGCAAAATGAATAAGGATTACATTTTTATTCGAAAAAATTAATAATTTATTGTTGAAAAAAATATTGTTATTAGAAGTTTTAAAATCGCAAAAAAATAATAAAATTCATAAACAAGAAAAGTATAAATAATTTAGTTGGTCCTTTCAGTGTGGTATTTTTCGAAACGGTACCACCAAAGTGGTACTTAATAGGTCGAGCACCAGTGCCATGATTCCTTAAGAACTCCATTTTTGAACAGACGGCACATCTTCAAACTGGATTTGTTTTTGATGATGTAGTTGATATAAAATTAGGGAAATGTTTTCCAATGAAATGTGTAGGTTTTGAAGTTGATGGTAATTTTATATTTTATACGACGAGTATACACGTTAAACGCACTAAAAAAGACTTGGTTTGACGTGTATACTCGTCAAACTCAGTAACTGGTTAATAATGGTGGTTTGGTGTTTTTATTTGAAGTTTGTGGTTGTAAATAAGTTTTTTTTTTTTGTTTACAAACATTTGAGCCAACAAATAGTATTATAAAAAAATTAAAAATTATGTCATCAGAGTTGATATTTTGTTCAAAACAGTAAACATGCACTTTTTTATTATTGGAAGTCGTTAAAAATTTTTTTACTCTTTTATTTTACAAATATATGTATATAGTGTTTATTATTTTTAAAATTAACAAAATTCAAAAATAATGTTTAATATGAAATATTTCATATTTGTGCAAGAATTTCTCAATACACAAGTTTTATATTTCTGTTTTTGCTGTATGTAACTAATATATCATTCATTTTATAAACTAATTGATCGTGTTTGACATTTAACGTTTCAAATACGTTTTTTTGTGATTGTTAAGTTAAAAAATTATTTCTTATATCAAGAAGTAAATCTATATTCTTAATAAGATAATAAAAATTAAGTATTACCCAATTTAATATGCATATGGACATAAAAAATTATAAAGACGTGTGTAGGTTATGTTTACAAAATAAGAGAAATATACAAGTAATATCCAATGATATTTTAAAAATGCTTCATTCTTTAACAAAAGTAAAGGTATATTTAATAATTAATAAATATTCAAATATATGTAGTGTGTGAACGTGCATACGTGTATATATATACAATATATATATATATATATATATATATATATATATATATATATATATATATATATATATATATATATATATATATATATATATATGTATGTATGTACATATATACACACAAATGCATAAATAGCATTTAAAGTGATATTAAGATACAAGTTTGTAGATGTAGTTATTAACTTTTCTTTAACTATCATTTGAAATTGTGATCACATTTTATGTTTTATAGATTGAAAAAAATGATGGTCTACCTCAAAATGTATGTAAAACATGCTC
Organism: Neoneuromus ignobilis; assembly: GCA_029203775.1. Taxonomy (NCBI): domain Eukaryota; kingdom Metazoa; phylum Arthropoda; class Insecta; order Megaloptera; family Corydalidae; genus Neoneuromus; species Neoneuromus ignobilis. The sequence continues at coordinate 47,450,973 of CP092088.1, forward strand.
ATATGAAATTAAACACGCATATAAATTTATTGAACGATGTGAAAAATCAGATAAAGTATTACATCAAATGATTCTAAAAACACAAATTCCATCAAATCCTGTTAAAAATGAATATAATTTCGTTGAAGATATATCAAATACAAATAATGAAAGAGAAATTGATTCTTACTCTAAAAAAAGTATTTCAGAACTAAATGATTGTACACAATACACTTCAATTATTAAAAAAGAAGATGTTGAACAATTAAATGTTTTAAATGAATCTTTAATTTCTTTGAATAATTTAGATGTTTATGATGATAATTCAGTTACTAAATCATTTTCATCTGATGATGTTAATGGGGATAAAACATTAACATGTAATGAAATAAAATTCTCTGATATTGAATGTGTAGAAAATGTAGAAGTGAATAAATGTGATCTAAAAATTGAAACTACAAATACTTTTTGTAATGAAAATGACTTAAAAATCACAGAAAAAAGTACCAGTATTGAAGAAAATACTTCTGATGATGATATTTTCAAAAAAATGCCCAAAATTTTTACACAACAAGAACTTGATGAAATGATTACTTCAAAATCAAAAGATACATTAAATGGAATTCGTGTAAAAAAAGTTTTAAAGTTAGGGCCGGATAAATGTGATATTTCTACATTGACTTGTAAAATTTGTGATAAAGTTTTAGTAAATATTCATTCATTAGGTCGTCATATGGAATTACATGAGGATAGTCGTAAATTTCTTTTTACATGTTCAGTTTGCAGTAAAGGTTTTTATGAAAGAGGGAGTCTTAAAAAACATTTAAGCAGACATAAAGGAGTGGTACGATATAAATGTGAAATTTGTTCTAAAGGTTTTTATGAACTCAGTGCATTGGGTGTTCACATGAAAAGACATAAAGTAAAACCATCGTCTTGTGAAATTTGTAAAAAACAATTTTTAGTTCAGCTACAACTCAATATTCATATGAAATCACATAGTACAGAAAAGAGGTATAAATGTGATAAATGCGAAAAAGGATTTTACACAGCATATTATTTAAAAATTCATCAAAGAACACATATAGATGAACGAAATTTCCCTTGCTTTTTGTGTGATAAGCAATTTAAAACTGATATCAGTTTGAAAGTACATCATAAGCGTTGTCATACTAACCTACCTAAAAAAACAGAAGTGTGTAATATTTGTGGAAAATCTATAATACAATATAATATGAAAGCTCATATGATTAGACACAGTGGTATAAAAGAATATATGTGCACTTTATGTCCAAGGGCATTTTTCCAAATTTATGATCTTAGAGCTCATTATAAATTAAAACATAATAGTGATGGTGATACCAAAACACATATTCATTTATGTAGTGTTTGTGGAAAAAAATGTGCTTCTGCAAGTGATTTAAACATTCACTCACGAATACATGCTGGAGAACGACCTTGCTATTCATGTGAAACATGTGACAAAAAATATAAAACTAAATGTGGTTTAAAGCATCATATTCGAGCAACTCATATGGATGAACGTTCCCATATTTGCAGCGTATGTAGTAAAGGTTTTCACACATCTCGTGTTTTACAGAATCATATGCGAACCCATACTGGTGAAAGACCATTTATATGCCATCTATGCCAAAGGGCATTTACACAAAAATCAGCACTTAGTACTCATATGAAAGTGCATTTAATTAAAAATGAGTAAATTTTTAAAAATACATTTTATCTTGTGCTATGCTTATAAAATTAGTTTTCATTAATTTTAATATATTTTTGATATAAAAAGTACAAAATAAATATAATAGTTGTCATACAATATTTTAAGCTAATGAATAACTATGAAGTGTATAAGTTTTTGTACTTGTTTAACACAGTTACAAAATATTTATTCACATATTTATGAATATTAATTACAGTTATATATTCAAATACGTATATACGAGGGTCGTTTGATAAGTATGGTAAAAAAATAAGAAAAACTAAATTGAAAAATTTAATTAAATTAAACAATAAATAAATTTACCATACTTATCAAACAACTCTTGTGTATATATATATATATTGTAATAATAAAATTAAATTTTAATTGAAACAATCTATAGTCTATAGATTGTACTTTTTAATTTTTTATCACTTATTTTTCAAAAATTTGATGTGTAGATTATTCTGATTAAGAGATATATAACTATAAAAACTTGTTTTTTTAAAATATTTGGAGTATGAATTTTTATTAAAAAAGATATAAGGTAATAATTCATTCAATCAATTGCTAGATGTAAAAAATATATACACATTATTTGTAAAGTACATAACTTCAATAAACAGATTAGTAATATTTAAGTTATAAATATATATATATATATATATATATATATATATATATATATATATATATATATATATATATATATATATATATATACTCAATTTACTTTTGGATAATGCATTCTTTAAGTCAAATATAATTTATAAAATATAATAAATTACTGTTTTATAAATTTATAAAACAGTAATTTATAAAATATATTTTTATTTTGTAATTTTATTATTAAAATACTATATTTATTAAAGCAAAAGAGTATACATTTTACACAATTTAAAATTGATACATAATATCTCCAATAATTTAATATATCTAAACATTCATTTACTATGCATGCATTTTCTATAAAACAGTTATTATAAGGTGAAAAAGTTGAATCTGATATGTATGAGATTGTATATAAGGTTGTGATATATATTTATTTAAAAAAAATATTATTTTTTTAAATGCTGAATGTGCTTTTATAACATTCTAAAATAACAGGTATATTATGTATATATATATATATATATATATATATATATATATATATATATATATATATATATATATATATATATATATACATATACATATACATATACACACACACCCTACCATTTTATCTATAAAGTAAAAATATTATTGTTAAAGTATTATTAATGATCACATAAGTATATTAATGTAGTCAATTACTTTATCTTTTTGTTTTTATTTTTTATATTTTGTTTGTTATTATATTTTTATATATAAATTTGAATGTCATTTTTGTTGCAGATTTAATGTTATAATTATAAACAAAAAAATATATATACAGAGAGAGAATGTTTTTTTTTTTTTAATGCAAATTGGTAAGTAAAGTATTTTATAATTTAGTATAGGTAAACAAAATTGAATTTCTTCTGTACATAAATTGTAAATATGTAATGTACTTGAAATAAAATGTAATAAAATAAGTTCAAATTAAAATGATGGATTATGTATTTCACTATGTATTTTTTTATTGTTATATTAAAACTTATTGTTTATTAAGTAAATAATATACAAATAATAATAAGTGAATTATTGTGAAAATAACGATATATTATTTAAAAATGACATTAAATCTACAATTGTTATTTAATTTACGCATTTGAATATTTCGTTCCTAAATTTCAATTTTTGTTTGTAATACATAATTTTAAAATCACTATGCAAGGTCGTTTGTTTAGTTCCATTCATAATGAAATTGTATAAAAACAAAATCATAAAATTGTAAATAAAGTACTTAAATGTGTAATGTTTTTAGTAGTTTAATACCTTTTGTCTTTGTTGGAAACTTATTTCAACTAATTATTTATATTTTAAATTATGTCTGCAGTTATTAATAATATAAATGACATTTGTAGGTTATGTTTACAAAATAGTGTATCTTTGCAAATGATTTCAAAAGAAAAAATATATATGTTAACAACTTTTACAAGTGTTAAGGTAATTTTTTAAAAAAATACATTTTTAAATATGTCTATTAAGTACATATCGTGTCTGTGTGTGATGTGTATATATATGGTATGTGTGGGCCTTCCCACACTAGTCAACATGCATACAGTATTCACACCCATTACTTCTCGTCTCGTACCCCCTTTCAATCAATTTCCCCCACCTAAAAAATTAGTTTTCTGGAAAGAGCGTATGAGTGGTAATGGTCTGTGAATACTGTATGCATGTTGACTAGTGTGGGAAGGCCCTGTGTGTTTGTGATGTGTTCCGTATTTTCAAAAAAATACCCGTTATTTTTAAAAAAACTATTTTTCAAAAAATACCCGTTTTTCAATAAACCACCCCTATTTTTAAAAACCACCGGTTTTTTTAAAAAAAACAACCATTATTTTTCAGTAAAATCAACCATATTTTTCAAAAAACTACCCCTATTTTTTTTAAAAAAACTATCCAATTTTATCCTCCAATACCATTGCACCAATTTTACTTCCAAATTCATTGCTCCAGTTGTTTTCCCTAAACAATTGCCCTAATTTTTCTCCAAAAACCCTTGCCCAAAAATTTCCCCCAGAACCACTGCCCCAATTTTTTCTCTTAAAAACATCGTACTAATTTTTTTCATAAAAAACGGGTCAATTTTGTTCCCAAAAAAACACCTCAAATTCCTCAAAAACCACCTTCAATTTTTTTCCACAAAAACCGCCCCAATTTTTTTACCAAAAAAACTGACCCAATTGCTGTCCCCAAAAAACGGCCCATTTTTTCCCAAATAGCCAGACCAATTTCTTCCCAAACAACCAGGCCAATTTTTTCACAAAAAAACGCCCCAATTTTCCCCCCAAAAATCCGTTTCATTTTTTTTCCTGAGAAACCACCCTAATTTTTTTATCAAAAAATAGCCGCGTTTTTTTTCTTAAAATACCGTCCCTATTTTTCCAAAAAGCACCGCTATTTTTTTAAAAAAAAACACAAAAAAACAAAGGATCTCTGTTTTTTAAAAAACACCCCTATTTTTCATAAAAAACACCCCTACTTTTTTAAAAAAACCCTAATTTTTTACTATTAGTTACCTTTAATAGTCGTTTAATTAAAAAAAAATGCATAACAAAATTCGTATATAGATTTAAATCAAATTAATTATATAAATTGTTTCCAATATTGTAATATCAAATTATAAACATTACTTATTTTACAATTAGAGAACTTTGAAAATATATTTTTATAAATATTAATGTACTTATTGTATTAAATAATATTTATAAACAATTATTTTTTTTAAGATTAATAAAGATGATGGATTACCAGAGAATATATGTACAGAATGTTCAAAACAAATTGTTACTTCTTTTAAATTCAAAGAACAGTGTGAAACATCTGATTTATTACTTCATAAAAAAGTTAAAGAAATTAATAATTCCAACTGTAGTAAAGAAACAGATATGAATTTTTATACTTCTACTTCAATAAAATCTGAAAATGAAGAACCACCAAGTCAATTAGTGGAATGTATTTTAGAAAAAAATGAAATGAAGCCAAATGTGTGTAAACAAGAAATCATAAATGAATCATTAAATAATAATGATGAATTGAGTGTTGATAATGATCACGAAGAAAATGAAGATTGTTCTTCTGGAGATGAAATATTCAATAAAGTACCAAATATTTTAACTAACAGTGAATTAAGCTTAAATATTAAAGACTCAAAAGACACAATTAATAGATCGCGTGTCAAAAAAGTGTTAATGTTAGGTCCAGAGAAATGTGATATTTCAACATTCACCTGTAAAGTATGTAATAAAGTTTTAGTATGCCTTAATTCACTTGCACGACATATGGAATTACATGAAGATGATAGAAAATTTAGATTTACGTGTTCTATATGTCATAAAGGTTTTTATGAAAGGGGGAATTTAACAAAACATGTTAGTCGTCATAAAGGAAATGCAAGGTATAAATGTGATATATGTTCAAAAAAATTTTATGAACTTAGTGCTCTTAGTGTACACATGAAAAAACATAAAGTAAAACCGGTTACTTGTGAAATATGTAAAAAGCAATTCTTAGTTCAACTTCAACTTGACATTCATATTAAAACACATAGTACAGAAAAAAAATATAAATGTGATAAATGTGGTAAATGTTTTTATAAAGCTCGATATCTTAAAATACATCAAACTTCTCATATTAGTGAAAGAAATTTTCCATGTTTTTTATGTGATAAAGAATTTAAGACTGAATATAGTCTTAAAGTTCATCATAGACGTTGTCATACAAACATTCCTAAAAAGACAGAAGTGTGCAATATTTGTGGAAAGTCTATTATTAAATACAATATGAAAGACCATATGATCAGACACAGTGGAATTAAAGAATATAAGTGTACCCAATGTCCAAGAGCATTTTGTCAAATCTATGATCTTAGGCATCATTATAAATTTAAACATGGAAATGAAGCTGAATCTAAAGTTCACATTCATTTATGTAGTGTTTGTGGTAAAAAGTGTATATCTGCATGTGATTTAAATGTTCATTCTCGAATTCATACTGAAGATCGACCTTATTTTTGCTGTGAAATGTGTGATAAAAAATACAAAACTCAAAGTGGATTAAAACATCATATAAGAGCTACACATATGGATGATCGATCACATATTTGCAGTGTTTGTGGTAAAGGTTTTCATACATCTAAAATATTGCAAAACCATATACGAACTCACACTGGGGAAAGACCTTTTATTTGTCATTTGTGCCAGAGAGCTTTCAGACAAAAGTCCGCACTTACAACTCATATGAAAGTTCATTCCATTAAAATAGAGTAATATATATATATATATATATATATATATATATATATATATATATATATATATATATATATATATATATATATATTTTAATATTTTTAAAATATAAATGATTTAATCTGTGAAGTATTTTTTATTAGTTAATTTTTCAGGTAAATTGATTACAAAATACAAGTGATAATTTTATTCTTATTTTTTAATTTAAAACATTCTTTTATTTTTTGTATATTTTACTGTTGTATAAAATTATTTATTTTATAAGATGAAGTATTCAAAATACTTTGTTAAAAGTACATTTTTAACATAATTATAAAACCAAAGAAAATATTTGTATGAAAAAATACACAAATATGTACAAGTATTTAAAAAGTACTTAGAAATTTAAGTTATTCTACATGAAGAGTGATGCTGTTCCAGAAAGCAGTTCAAACAGTTAAAATGGTATATTAAATTGTTCATTATTGTGTTACAGAAGTAATTTGATATTAACTAATGATAATTGTTAATAATAAATATTTACAGTTTATTTCCTTTTATTTTAATTTTAGTCCGTTATAATTTTGGCTATTTCAAATTTTTATCGTCTAATTAGTGAAATTCTAAAACTAATTTATATTGCATTATAATCAAACAATAGAATTTTGTACAATCTATTTAAAGAAGTGTCTAAATTCTATTAAAATAGCAATTGTATAAATCACAATATTATCAAAAATATGAACAATTGGTACAATTTATGCATTATATTTAATTAGTAATCATTTGAATGAAACACATAATTATTATCCGTTACTTATTTTAATTGATAGTGATGAATTTTAATGTTTCCAATTTTAATGACATTTGTAGGTTATGTTTACAAAATAAAAACAATTTAGAAATGATTACACAAGAAATTTTAAATATGCTTCAGTCTTTCACAAGTATTAAGGTATTTTATAAATATTATATTTCTTTATAATTAGTAGTACATATGAAATTATATACATTTATTTGAAATTACACTAAAAATACAAAATGTGTTAAACATAACTTATTTTTATTTTTCAATAATTAATAGTAATATTTAATTGATTTTATAAAAAAATAATATTGTAAATAACTAGTACTTTCCTTTATTTGTAAATTATCAATAAATTGTAAAATATTGTTTATAAATTAGATTTTTTTTGTTAATTGCAGGTTAATGCTGAATTACCTCAACATGTATGCCCAGACTGTTCAAGACAAACTCGTATATGTTTTAAATTTAAAGAACAATGTGAAATTTCGAATAATATACTACGAGAAACTTTAAAAAAACATAAATTGTTACTTTCTTCGAAAAACAATATGGATGAAATTTGTAAAAAGTTTAATATTAAAAAAGTTAATGATGTAAATAATAAAATAGATTTAAATTTTGTTAAGGAAGAGAATAAAATGGATTTAAATAATGTTAAGGAAGAGAATACAATTCATTTAAATCAAAAATTTGAGACAAGTGAGGTAGATTTGTATTTAGATAATGATGTATCTTTAGATACTCATACTGATGAATATAGTTCATTGAAGGATTTCAGTAAAATTTCATGTACTCAAACATATTCAGAATTTAATGTAACCGGATTTAATAATTCCAAAGATTCTATGAACAAAAATCGAGTTAAAAAAGTTCTGTCATTAGGTTTTGATAAATGTGATATTTCTACCTTTACTTGTAAAATTTGTAATAAAACATTAGCATGTCTTTATTCTCTTGCACGACATATGGAACTACATGATGAGCATCGCAAATTTCGTTTTTCATGTCCTGTTTGCAGTAAGGGATTTTATGAAAGGAGTAGTTTAAAAAAACATTTGAGTCGCCATAAAGGTGTAGTAAGGTATAAATGTGATGTCTGTTCCAATGGTTTCTATGAACTTAGTGCTTTGAGTGTACATATGAAAAGACATAAAGTCAAACCAATAACATGTGAAATTTGTAATAAACAATTTTTAGTTAAACTTCAGTATGAAATACATATGAAATCACACAATACAGAAAAAAAATATAAATGTGAAAAATGTGATAAAAGATTTGATAAATTGTATTATCTTAAAAGTCATTTGATTTCACATATTGATGAACGTAACTATCCCTGTTTTCTTTGTGATAAAGAATTCAAAACTGATAGGAATTTAAAAGTTCATCATAGACGTTGTCATACTAATACACCTAAAAAAACAGAAGTTTGCAATATATGTGGAAAATCTATAATTAAGTATAATATGAAATATCATCTAATAAGACACAGTGGAGCTAAAGAATATAAATGTTCACAATGTACAAGAGCATTTTGTCAAGTGTATGATTTAAGAGCTCATTATAAATTGAAACACGAGTCAAGCAGTAAAATTAATATTTATTTATGTAGTGTATGTGGAAAACGATGTGTATCTGCAGGTGATTTAAATATACATTCTCGAATACACGCTCGTATAAGACCCACGTATGCATGCGATTTATGTGAAAAAAAATATAAAACAAAATGTGGGTTGAAACAACATATTCGATGTGCTCATATGGATGAACGACCTCATATATGTAATATTTGTGGGAAAGGTTTTCATACTACTCGTATTTTACAACATCATATGCGAACACATACTGGAGAAAAACCTTTTGCTTGCCATTTATGTCAGCGAGCTTTCAGCCAAAAGTCTGCACTTAGTACTCATATGAAAGTACATTTAATTAAAACTGAATAATGTTTTAAATTTTATATTATTTTAAATAAAATAAAAAATGTTTTTTATTATAGAATTGTACTTTTATTAAATACTTTGTGTGTGTGCGCGCGCGTGCGTATGTATATACGATATATATATATATATATATATATATATATATATATATATATATATATGCATGCATACATTTTTACTTTTGTATTTAATAAAGATGTGAATTTACATTCATTTTTATATATAAAATTTCATTAGTAGCCTATTCTTTTTATACAATTTTTGTAATAAAAAAATAAAGTATAGCTAAATTTAACACTTATAATTATAAATTCTTGGAAATTTTGTATAATGAAGATATTTTACTTTAAAAAAAAATAAAATGGAATTGAATAATATATATATATATATATATATATATATATATATATATATATATATATATATATATGTTTAATTTATTAATTAAAGTAAAAATAAAAAAAATTATTCGGAACATTAAATTAGCGTAACTAGATAAATATATTTGAATGTTTTTAATAATGTTATACATTATTCTGATAACATTGGTTTGTAACCAGTGTGCAAATGTTTGCAAAAACAATTTTATTTCCTATTTTTTATTCACTAATATATGTATCGTTAAGCTTTATTTTTAGTTTAATTTGTAGTAGAAAAAAGACATAATTCATCATAAGAAAAGTATGCATTATGTTATATTTATCCTTCATTAGATTTTATAAATGAAAAGTTGATTACTGTTGATATTTGGTTTACATCTGTCATGAAATGTTATTGTAGCAATAAATTATTTATTTATTTATTTTGTTAGTATTTACTTATAAATAAAATAAAAACAAATTTAATGATTGTATTAAATTTTTGTCAAATCGCTATTTCGTGAAAATGACATTAAATCCTTCTCTTTTAAATGATATTTGTAGATTATGTTTAGAAAAAAAAGAAGGTTTAATGAAAGTAACCAAAGACATTCTTACAACAATACATTTATTAATATCTATAGAGGTAATATAGTTTAAAATAAATCCTTATTTATTTAATTGAAGAAATTCATTGTATACTCATAACCTATAATTTTAAAATTTAATATTAAGTTTACAAAGTTTTTTGTAAGATATGAATGAAAATATATAACTGAAAATAAATAAATTTAACAAAGTAATTTTTAATACATGCCTGTAATTAAAAATTTATAAAAATATTTTATAAATAGAAAAAAAATTAAATAAGTATTGTTTATATATATATATATATTTATTTATTTATTTAGTGTGTACTTTTTTTTATTCCAGATTGAAACTGATGATGGATTTCCTGATAAAGTTTGTAATGAATGTTTGCAGCAAACATATAATTATATCAAATTCAAACAACAGTGTGAAAAATCTTATCATATACTTCAAAATTTATTTAAAAAAGAAAAAAATGAAACTATATCACGACTTAGTGCAGATGAAACAGTTTTTAAAGATGAAATAAAATTTGAAATGTATAAAGATGAGTTTGAAAATGTAGAAATTGATAGATTACCAAATAATCAGTTATCAACTGATCAATTAATTAATGAAACCATTACAGATGATGTTGAATATGATGAAAATACTCATGTATCTTCAAATGCTAGTTTTGACAATGTAGAATTATCAGATAAGTTAAATAATGTAAGTGATGATTGTACTTCAGTAGATGATACTTTTAATAAAATACCTCCTGTGATTACAAATTCACAATTAAACACTGCTAATATTCTATCTCAAAAAGATACATTAAATGGCAATCGTGTAAAAAAAGCGATTTTATTAGGACCAGATAAGTGTGATACATCTACATTAACTTGTAAAATATGTGATAAAGTTCTTGTAAGTATTCATACACTTGCAAGGCACATGGAATTACATGAAGATAATCGAAAATTTAATTATGTGTGTTCCATATGTAATAAGGGTTTTTATGACAGAGGTAATTTAACAAAACATATGAGTCGTCATCAAGGAGATATTAGGTATACTTGTGAAATGTGCCGTAAAGGATTTTATGAACTTAGTGCTCTTGCAGTTCATATGAGAAAACATAAAGTTGATCCAATTACATGTCAGATTTGTGGGAAACAATTTATGGTTCAATTACAACTTGACATCCATATGAAAACACATAGTACAGAAAAAGAACATACCTGTGATAAATGTGGTAAAGCTTTTTTTCAACCACATCTTCTCAAAAAACATCAAAAATCGCATGTTGATGCTCGAATGTATCCTTGTTTTTTATGTGATAAAGAATTTAAAGATGATTATAGTCTTAAACTTCATCATAGACGTTGTCATACTGATACACCAAAGAAAGTTGTATGTAATGTTTGTGGAAAAGCAGTCGGTCAGTATCATATTAAAACTCACATGTTATTGCATAGTGGTGTCAAACAGTATAAATGCACACAGTGTTCAAGTGCTTATTTTCGAAAATATGAATTAACTGCACATTGTAAAATTAAACATAAAAGCCATGGTGAACCAAGAATTTATAGGCATCTTTGTAGTATTTGTGGAAAACAGTGCATTTCACCAAAGGATTTAAAAATTCATGTCCGAACCCATACTGGAGAACGTCCTTTCCATTGTGACTTATGTGAAAAAAAATATAAAACTCAATGGGCATTGCAGAGCCATGTTCGAGCTGCACATATGGATGAAAGACCTCATATTTGTGACGTATGCTCTAAAGGATTTCATACATCTCGTATATTAAGAATACATATGCGTACACATACTGGTGAGCGGCCTTATGTATGTCAGTTATGTGAAAGGGCGTTCACACAGAAGGCTGCACTCAAAACACATATGAAAATTCATTCAATAAATCTTGATTAGTTGTAATTTATAGAAATATAGGATTAAAATAAATAATTATATTTATTGTAAAAGCATATTGTCAGTAATGTATTTGAAAATACATTCAGATATGCATTATTGTTTTTTATTTATTTTAATTTATAATTTTAATGAACTGTTTATTCATTAATTAGTAGATTTGATTTAAATATTCCTAACAAAAACTACTTGACCATTCCTATTTTGATTAGTTTTTATTTAAATTGTATTTTTTTTAGAAAATAAGTTTACAAATAATAAATTATATTTAATTGTAATATAACCTATAAACGTTTAATATATAATTATACCAATATTTATTAAACTGGGAATATATATTTTTTTCGATAAAAATTATGTATCAGTTGCAGAAAAATAAAATATGTAAAATATACAGCAGCTTATAATAAAGAAAGGAGTGGTTTTGTTACATATTTCAGAAAGTGAAGCTATAAAGAATTAACACTTCAGTTAAAATTTGTTGATGTAATGGAATGTTTTTATTAAATTTTAAACAAGATTTTTTAAAAAATAAATAAATTTATTATAAAAAAATATAGAATGAAAAAAATGAAATTATCGGTAAATTAAAATCTAGTTATAATTTTGTTCTAATTTGAAAATGTAAAGTATTTGTAGTAGAAAGCACCTTTTTATGACCTGAAATAAAATTATAATGTTTACTCAGTATTGTTTGTGTAAACATTTTATGACATTAAAAAATGATTATTTTTTATAGATCCTTATATTTACATTTACAATTAAAAAAGTGTTTTTATAAAAATATATTATTTCAATTGGAAATATACATGTTTATGTTTTTTAGACTCTTGTTATTGATTTCATCTGTATTTAAGATGTTTGTAGTACGTAATAAAAATAATATATAGTTTAAATTTTTTTTTTAATCTTTTGACAAGCGTGATATTTTCTAGTCATATATATATATATAAAATTTACACATTTGGATGACCCTATATTAAACTGTTTTTTTTTAAACGTGATAGAACTTTAAATTGAAATAAAATACATACTAATTGACCAAATGACCATTTATTTGCTATTATTCGAAAGATCATTATATGGTATTAATATTAACACATCGTATGCGGGCAACGAGTCTCGACGACGCCTTTCGTGCTCTAGTAATAGTATGCGAAAAACGTCGTCGAAACGTTGCCCTCATGCAAAGTGTTAAATAATTATTTCGGTCATATGTGCATCAGGACTACTTCTGATATATCGCATTCTGTCAGTCCTATTTCAGGTCACTTTTTAAGCAATTGGGCCCTTATGTCCACAATAACGTGAGTTATGTGGGATTTTACGCTTCAATCGTTGCTGGTTTACTAGCAAAAACCAGCCTTCACATATCCCAAAGAAAATAATTCAGAGTTGTCAAATCACACGATCGTGGAGGCAAATTCACAGGTTCATTTCTGGAGATAACATTATCGTCGAATTTTTGTTTCAATAACTCGATTGTTTCGGTCGAAGTATGTCACGTGGCACCATCCTACTGAAACCACATCTCTTCCAGATTGATATCATGCAAATTTGAAAACAAATAATCATTGATCATCGTTATGTAACTTACACCATTGACGGTAACTCGCTCTCCGGCATTATTTCGATAGAATTAAGATCCGATGATGCCACCAGCGTGCAATCCGCACCATACGGTGCATTTTTCTGGATATAACGGACTCTCGTGAATCACTTCAGGATTAGGATTTCACCTCAAATGCGGAAACTTCGCTTATTAACGTACCCGTTAAGCCAAAAATGGGCCTCATCATTGAACAAGATTTCGTGCTCTATGTTTAACGAACAGAACACTGATTTTTGAAATAAACTTCCACAATTTAGAAACGTTACTCAAGTGTAAAACGTTCCATAATGAAAAAACATCTCTTATATATATATATATATATATATATATATATATATATATATATATATATATATATATATATATATATATATATATATATATATATATATACATACATACACACACACACACACATATCATACATACTCATAAACAGTTTTTAGAATGTGCACGTGCTCAAGGCATGTTATGTTGTAGCAGGTGAAATAACAAATGGTTTAGTTTTTGTTTTTGTATTTTAACATTATTAACAATGATAATTAGTTTAGTAATAACAAAGATTTTCTTTTTATAATCAAAAGAATTATTTGTAGTTTTCTACATAAAATATATTTTATGTTTTCAAAAATTGATATGCATTTTTTTATCAGTATAAAATTTTAATATTTGAGAAAAATAAAAAAGAATAGCTATAGAGGTATATCCCAGACATCAATGATATTAAGTGTGACGTTCAGTTCAAAGTACACTATCTTGCGCTGTTTTATTTACTATGCCTTGTGTTCACTTTACCGAAAGCTTGTGTATATATTTATGTAGAAGAATATTCTCGTAGCAGTGTTCTACAAACTTTTGTATAGAGTATATCGTAGATCGCCTATTTTTGCGTTTCGTTATACTCGCTAGAGTTTTGTATGTATTAGCGTTGTTTTGGCTAAAGGTTTTAATAAAGTGAATTATATTAACTTAAACGTTATTTTTTAAAAAATAAATCAAGAAACATTTTAACATTTTTTTTGAAAAACTTGATTGATATTTGATTTACAAAATTAATAATTTTATTGGTATGTATTTGTTGGTATTTGGAAATTATATATATATTTAAATAACATTATATATATATTACACAAACAAACATTATACAACATATACGTATGTTTATGTACACATAAACATACATAAATACACACTCAATATATATTTATGCTAGGTGTATGTATGTATATGAATTGAATTATATTTGTTTATATTTTAAGATTCCGTAGAACATTAATATATTTTTATATATAATTATTTAGTATTTGTCTTGTGCATATGAACTGAATTAGGGTTAAACCTTTTATAAATCCTTAACTAGTCTAAAATTACATACGGAATATTTAGATATTTTAAAAATAGAAACTGTTTGTTTTTTTTAAAATATATATTATTTTAATGTACAATAATTACGTAAAAGTCATTTTTCATTAGTTTAATGATGCTTTTAATTTTCAGATTAAATATAATCTTTTGATTAAACTAGGATAAAATTAAAAATACCAGATTTTTATTAATATAGTCACATATTGTATAGTTTATGGAGTATTTGATTGATTTTTGATAATCATTTTTGTGAATTTTTCCTATAAAAACCCATATATATATATATATATATATATATATATATATATATATATATATATATATATATATATACACACACACACATACATATACATATTTATGTAATATATATATGATAAATGGATATAGGTTGTATTGTTTATTACTCCGATTTTTTTTAAGAATAGATTATAAAGTATGTGATAAACATTTAAAAAAGGTGAAAATGAAATTTAAAAATAATTTTGTTTTAAATCGATTCGTTTTGACTATTATAAACGTTCAAGAAATCAAAGCAATTTCACGTAGTGCTAGGTCGCTATGTCACTATGCATTTGTTTGTACGGATTTTCTAGTAAATTCGATTCCAGGTCAACTGATACTTTATTTTGGATTATGGTTGTTACTACAGACGTTTTATTTTTTTTTTAATAGATATAATATTAATGAAGTTTTACATTATTTGCGATAATATGATCGTCTAAAAATAAATATAAAAATATTCTTATATTGCATTCTTATGTTTAAAAGAAAAAATTAAATGAGATTTTTATCAAAAGAAAATATTTCTGTAATTTTTGTAATGTGTATAATTATATTTGTTATTAATATTTATTGTTTCTTACAATAATGCAAATTTCTTAATTTTTTTAACTGTGTATAATTAAAAATGTACAAAATGTAATATTTATGGTTTAAGATTTTTAAGATAAAATTCCATAATCTGTGACGTTTTGAAACAGTGGCGTATTCACTTTCACACAAATCATCTATCACCCCACCATCTCAAGGTATTAAAAATGTGTTCAATAATTATTCATTATTCACTTTTTTTGTTTGTAAACTGAAACGCATTTCGATGACAATGTTATCATTATCAAAGCGCTGCATTATAAAATCTGCAAATTTATATCAGATTATAGACAAAGAAAATGAACAATAAATAATTATTAAACACATTTTCAACATCTCGTGATATTGGGATGCTGATAGATTATTTGCGTGAAAATTAATAATCTCACGATTTATATTTATACAAGTTACATTTTTAAAAATATGTGCTTTAACTTTCTTTAAAAATGTAGTTTCCTTAGTTACCTTTTTAAAAGATGAATTTTTTTAGCTTTATTAATCATAAATATATATATTTATATGTATTTAATTTCTATTTCATGTATGTTCAAATTAATAATAATTAAAAAATATTATTTTCAAAACATGAATTAACTGTGCTTATTAATTTGTCTTTTATTTTACTTAATATTCTAAAGAGTAAAAATAGTCATGTTATTATTACAAATTGTAATTTTGGTTTGCAATGTATAATTTGAAAAATTGATAATTCTTATATATCAATTTTATTTAAAAAATAATGATTATTTTAGAAAATACAAACGAAATTTTTCAATAATTAAAAATAAGTAAAAGTAGAAAAATCGTTTTTTGCACTTATTAAACATATTTTTATAATTTTTAAGTGATAAAATTCAATAAGAGATATGATATTAATTTACATTTATACATTAATTTATTGCTGTTATTATTAGAGTCAGATTTAGATGAAGAGAAGTCCTAGACTATTCCATTTATGAGCTCTTTGACACTGCATATGTAAGAAAGGTTTATAACAGTGTCAGAAATATTATACACCTTGAATGGAGGCCCTAGGCTTCAACTTGTCAAGCCTATAGGTAAATCTGACAATGGGTATTATGTATTTTTTTTGTAAATTAATTATTCACTTAGATATTATAACATAGTCGTGATAATATGATATGTAGGATACTGATTCATTTGTAAAAGTTACTTTATTTTTCAATAACTATACATTTTTACTAATTATCACTCTTCGATATTAAACCGGTGTGTTTGTTTTAAATTAGATTATTATGCCATTAAACTAGAATTTTTAAATGATAACTTATTAATTTGAACTAAAAAAATATGTATGCTATTGGTAGTAAACATATAATTTTGTATATGTATATATATTTATTAGCCGCTCTTAGTCTAGAGTTAGATGAAGGCCTCTCCCAAAATTTTCTACTTCGACTTATCCAATGGCTTACTCTTTCAGTCCGTTTCGACAAATTTCCTTATCTTTCCATCCCATCTATCCATGAGTCTTTTTTCTGTCTTTTTATATATCTAGGTTTACAATCAATAACTTTTCTTGTCCATTACTGCCTCTATTTTCTTGTTATATAACAGGCCCATTTCCGTTTTAAACTTTTTACTTTTGCCATAACATTCTTAACTTTTGTTTTCTCTTTGATTCATTAATTTCTCTATTTATTTTTTCATGTTATCTCAGCATACATCTTTTTATGCTTCTTTGTATTGTCTGGAGTCGCTGAATTATTCTGGAATTCAAGACCCTGTTGTGTGTATATATAATCACATCATTAAGCCCATATCAGTCCACTATTGGACAAAACCCTCAATTAATGCTACCATTCACTGGTTTTTGGTCATATTCACCACGCTGACCAGGCGGATTGGTGAAGATTTTTTTATTCGTGGTTTACTCCTTTATTTTTTCCACAGTTATTTTTTTTACAAGATGAGGTTGTTGGCCTTCATGCTCAACCCTCGAAAGGGAGGGACTTTTCGACTGGGAATCGAACGCAATCTCCCGTATGACAAGCGGTGATGCAAACCACTATGCTACCCAGTCGGCAGATATATATATATATATATATATATATATATATATATATATATATATATATATATATATTTGGGTTGCTTGTTAAATATTAGTTATTTAATAGAAATAAATGACAATAGAAAAGACGTAGTAAATTATTGTCATGAAGGATAAAATCCAATTTATACACACAGATATACATGTATAGACCTTTTTTTTATATTACCTTGTATATAAAATTAAATATTAAAGCATAGTACTATATAAGAAAGTAATGAAATCTCCATCGAAAAATAAATTGTTTAAATGCCTATGGCAAGAGCAAGATTCCCTTGAATGTTCACATTGTTTATCCTTGGTAAAGTAACAGTACGATTTGGATATAGAAACGAATATAAATGCTGCTAAAAGAAATTTCTTTTCATATAACTGAAAGAGCTTAGTGAGTGAATTTGAACATTGTTGTCACTAGATTCATTCAAGTTAGCTTTATAGTTTTTTCAACTTTCTTCGGCGAACGCAGAAATTTTTTTGAATAGACTGTTATATTTATTTATGACTGATTGTAGTTTTCACTGTATAAAGTAAGTGCACTTACGGCTATTTTAATGTGCACGTGAAAGTGTGAAAGGTTAATTGAATAAAATCGAGTTGTATCATTTATTTAGTGTTTTTATTAATAAGCTATACATTAATTGAAATACATTTCAAAAAAAAACTTTAATCAGGGTATTGTAATTTAATTGATATAAATTAATTTTATTTTTTAAGATTTATATATACAATGTAATAAGAATAGCATATTTTCTTATTTTAATTCATTTATTGTATATAGGTTTAAAAATTGAGAACATTTAACTTCTTGTTTATTTTTTATTTTTTTAAATGACATTTAGTATTTAAATCACAATATACTTTTAAATGTTTGAGTGGAATAATATTTACTGGTTATTTTTTAAAATTTATGGTTTAAATGTAATCATTTCTTATATTAGTGATTGTAAATTTTCTTTTTAGTTCAAAATGATGACAAACGTTTCTCAAAACATTTCATCCGAAGAATCTGCTGCAATGGCTGCATTGGAACGTTTTTGGCATCCCCGACGTTTGCCAAGTTCATCAGTTTTTGAAGAAGCTGAAGAATTTAATGAACTCTTTCCTTCTGTGGAGGCAAGTAAACAATATTTGTTATATTTCAAATGTCAGTGTCTTTAAAACAAATACACACAGTGTTGTTTAAATTTAGTACCAATAAGTTTATTAATTGATTATTACGTTTACGATTGTATCAATTTTAATTGTCAATTATTTCTTACTTAAACGCTTTTTATTATAATAATTGTACAGATAATTAGACAAAAATGTAGAATACACTTTTAAACATTAAACTCTCGTAAAAATAATATTGAATAAATATTTGGATGCCTTTTCATTAGTGTATAGTAGTAAATTAACAATTGGCTATAAAATTTATAATAGAAAATCTCTTTATAATTGTATAGAATCAATTTGTAACAGTGTTGGATGTATTTGTGGTAATTGTCAATAATTTTAAGAATCGTAAATAAATTATTCACTGTAATACATTTAATTTTTTTGTTTATTTGAATAATTCAAAGCATATAAAAACATGTGCAGTGAATAAAGTCAGTGCTTGTTATTTACAATTACAATTTGCGATGTCAATTTATTTGCACTCAATCAACTTGACTTGGACGTCACGTTTTACAGAATAAGAAATATTAGATAATTCTTGTAATTGAATACGTAAGTCAGTTTGTCTGTACGTAAAATTCAATTAACCCGATTTAAGCAGTTTCACTTAAAAAAATGCGTAAGTAACAATTGCATAAATAGACGACATTAGTTGCATTTTAATGTCAAATGTACTTGATTTACAAAAAATATTTGAACTGTTGTTTATTTTCAATAAATAGCATTGTATCTAATAAAATATCGCATTTTGACTACTTAATCCTATTTTTAAATTGTAAATTATGATTGTTGTGTAATCATGATTAGTGTTTAAATTCATAAATTCTTTTTATGTTTTTTTTTTCTTATTTTCAGTGTTTATTATTTTATATTGACTTTATTTAAAATTATTTAAATTATTTGACTAATAAAAAAACATCAACATTATATTGAAACGTAATTTATGTATTAAGTTTTTTATGACTATGTTACTTAAATAATCTAAAAATTCAGTGACCTAGTTTCGTATACATGCATTAAATAAAGTTGTTTTTTTTTTAGTTTGGTAGTAGTATTTGCTGTAAGATTTATAAATAAGTGTATTTCACAATTTTGTATGAAATGAATATTTGTTCGAAAATTTAAATTATGGAAAAAATGAAGAGTTAATTTTAAAATGTATAATTCTGATTTAAAATAACTCTTTAGACTTTTCTACGGCATTTATTATTTTCTATTTTTTTAATTATTTCCGTTATTTTATAATTATATATATATATATATATATATATATATATATAAATAGTTAAAAATATGTAATAATTTTTAATTGGGGAGAATAAATCGTTTAATTAATATATTTTGGATACGATTTTCAGTTTAAATATTTTTATGTGGTAATAATAGATTATACAAATTAAAATAATTGTATATTGTTTTAAATATAAAAAATTAGCCAGTTTTTAAAGTATTTTATATAATAATACTTTTTTTTGTATTTAATTCGTTTGATGTTTTTTTTTTTTTTTGTACTAATTAATAAATAATGGCTGTA
This sequence comes from Neoneuromus ignobilis, assembly GCA_029203775.1. Lineage (NCBI taxonomy): Eukaryota > Metazoa > Arthropoda > Insecta > Megaloptera > Corydalidae > Neoneuromus > Neoneuromus ignobilis. The sequence goes on from CP092088.1 coordinate 47,471,762, forward strand.
TTTTCTATTACGTATTTATTTTATTCAAAAGATTGTGCAGAAAAATATCTTTATATATATATATATATATATATATATATATATATATATATATATATATATATATATATAAAAGTTTAATATAAGTAACAGTAAAATAACCTTATGTATACGGCATTGATTTTAATTAATATGGTATATTTAATAGTTAATTCAAATGATTTATATATATATATATATCTTATTTAATATTTTATTTCATTGAAGTTATTTAAGTGCATCTTTACTGTAATTATAAAATATTGATAATACATATATTTCAAGAAATTTATTATTAATGTTATGTAAAAAGTACACTTTATTTCTGATAAAAATGTAAAGGAATCAAAATTCATTCTATTAAGTCTTGTTTGAATTTATATATATATATATATATATATATATATATATATATATATATATATATAATACGATATTAAAGGTTGTATTGAAAATAAAATCTATTTTCTGTTTCATTTTTTACAATGCTGTTTGTAAATATAAACTGCTAAGCAGTCAATGACTTTTTGAATTAGAAATGAGTTGTTTTAACTAGGTGTTTTTTTAATAGGAAGGTGAATCGTCTACGAAACGTTCGAGACATGAAACCAAGGTAGCTATACCAGAGCAGACTTGCACTTGCAGCGACCAAGATAGCGACTGTGAAATATGTGAAGAGGTAAGTGTTCTCAGATCTATATTTAGTTCTTTAGCAATTTGAAAGAAATCACTAACCTTCCAATTTAGATATTATATTTAGTATTTTGTCGTAATGTAATCAATTTCAATTCATACTTGTTTTACATTTTTGTATATGTAAATATTTTTTGGCTTGAAGCATAGGATTTAAATTTATTATTTCTGCTTAAGAGGTAATTGAAACTGAGTTGCGAAAAAATGCCATTATAAAGTTGTAATAACTATTTGTATTCACAATTTTATATATAAATATTTTATTTAAAAATTTTGTTACTCAACTAAATAAAAAAGTCGAAGTAAATACTGAAATAATTATTTCAAAATAGGTGTTTTTTAAGAATAGTATAATATATTTACAAATACTGTTTAATCTGTAAATAAAATTTTCTACGAGATATATTTGCATAGCATTTTAATTATATATATAATTATTTCTAAAATTGTTAGATAGTAAATAAAAGTTTACCAGCAGTTTATACATTTTTTCTAACCGTTTCTGGTTTTAAAAGTGAACAAATATATTTATGCTTGTTAAATATTCTGTGTAAATTACTTTTAGAAATTTATTTTACTAATACTGAAAAAAAGTTATGTACCGTTATATACATAGAAGATTTAACGTATTTGTTTCAGATTTCTTTGTTGTGTGTTCTTTTTTAATGGATAAATGACTCTTTAATATTATAATATGAATGATTCAATGATTATCTTTTTCAAAAATAATGAATAAAATTTGAGATGTATGTATTTATATACGAGTATATATATAGCATTACTTTCAAAAGTATATTTAAGTTAAATGTTCATGTCATAACTTTTACCAATAAAATAATGTTAAATACGGTCGTTGACTTTTTGACGATTAAAGTAATTTTATGCATTTTTGATTTTTTCTTTGTTAAAATTCATTTTATTTATTAATAGAGTTTGTAATGTTTGAGTTAAAATTTGATATTTTGTGCGGTTTAATTTATATTGTTTACTTGTATTTTTCATAAGAAAAATACTTATATAATAAACATTACAAACCGAAGTTCATTCGAAATCAATAAAAGATAAATGTATGCCCTATTCATTAATCTTTTATTTCTTAGAATTATAGTTGATTATAAACAGTTCTATGTAATGTTATTTCAATTATTAGATCAGCTTTTTTTAATATATTTTTTTAATACACGTAAATGAAATTCGTTACCTTGTTAATTTGTTCATAGAATTTTATATTTCGTAGTTCTAATGTCCAATAAATAAAAATGTTAATATTATGATTTTTTTCGATAAAAATATAAACATAAGATAGTAGAAAGTCACAAAGTACAATATAATGTAATTACTATAATGATTAGATAATTTTGTCTGTACTTGAATAAATTATCTCTAGAAATTCAACTGACTAGACTAAGTTTATTTAATGATATATTTATTTTTAGATAGTCTAGGTTTATTTATTTTTGTTAGATGTTAAAATAAATTAATAGGGAAAAAATGTTTAATAATTTTTTGTTACAAATTATAATTATTAAGATTATTAATGTGACAAACTTGTATCATAGTTTGCACCAAAGACTTGTAAAATTTATTATTAACACATCGTATGCGGGCAACGCGTCTCGACGACGTCTTCGCGCTCTAGTAATAGTATGTGAAGACGTCGTCGAGACTTTGCCTGCATACAATGTGTTAAAATAAATAAATATTAATGAATTACATATATCTTTTTTTTCGAAAATTTCTATATACTTAATTTTTGTATATTTGAATTTGATATTATATATGTGTTATAATTAAAAACAAAAATAGTTCAAGTTTTGAATTTTCTTTTAAAAAAATGTTTTGATATTTTTTTAAAAATATTAACTGGTTGATAAATATATCAATTTTTACATTTTAATTAATATTATATTTGAAATAAACAATGTTTTTTTTTTTGATTATATTATTGTTATTTTACAATAATGAATATGTAATATTCAATTGTTCCACAGTGTCAAACTGATGAATATATAAATTGGTTAATTTGTTTGCAATGAAATATGATTCTATTCAATTATTTCAAATCATATGACGTGCGAAAAAGTTTAATTACGTATAAGTTTCATAAATAAATACTATTCAAAAATATTTGTACAATAGTGAAAAATATACGTCACGCACGCGTCATTTATTTTATTTTTACAATGTTAGACATGAATTGAAAATACAATTTTATACGGCTATTTTAATTTTTAGTATAAACAGTATTTGCCAATTGAATATATTTGTTTGCACTACGATGTATCACTTGTGGTATTTTAATACTTCCTTCGCAAATGACCAAAGTACGTTTGGATTCAATCCAATATTAGAAATGTTCCAGGTATTTCTATAAATAAATTCGTAGTCAGTAGTTAACTTTTGTTTATTGTTTATTTTTTCCTTCGAAAACGTATTTATATTGTACACGGTTCGTAATGGATGTTTAAGACGATCTTCCATTTCATATTTTTATGTTATATAATCTTGTTCGTACATGAAGTCCTTTTTGTTAATTTCGATTGAATTTCATTTTTTGATTTTTAAAATTACTTCAAGCATATAAATAAATTTTCTTTTTGTCGTATTAATTATTTGGCCATTCTTATTAAAGTTGACTAATTCCTGGTCTTGATTTTATTATCAGATTATATACATACATATGTCGATATTTTTTCTTGTTTAATTTTTTTTAATAAATAAATATATATGTATATATTGTATGTATATATATTTATATTTATTTTTCATATTATCTATATATAATATATTAATAATGTGAAAATATTATATCGTAATCATATAATATATCTATTTATAAGTTTACTGTCTTCATTGATATTTCTAGAAGTTTTGTCTGTTTTTCACAATTTTTTTCTTTCTGGACTGTTTTTTACGAATTTCTGATACCATTTTTTAATACTGCCAATTTTAATTTTAGGAGATGTAAAGTTAATATTAATGTCGGTTTTTGAAATACAGCATATGTGTATATAGGTGTGAATATTTAGTAGCTTTAGAGTTAGGTTCTTTAGGGTTAGGTTAAATTTCAAGTTGTATTCAATGTTCTCCTTTAAATGTTGTATATTTCAATAATTTAAGATAGTATTGGTGTTATTTAGATTTCTATTTACATTTTTTTATGTTTTTAATGAAGATATTTAATAATTAATTGCATTATTTTAGTTATACATTTTTCATTAGTTTTAAATTATAGAAGTTTGCTTATTGTTAAAAAATAGTTTATAGTCTTATGTTACATTTTAAATTGTCACGATTTTATTAAGTTAATATAACATATGAATTAAAGAGTACCCAGAAACGATTTTTTTAAAAAAAACGAAGTATTTTGTACGAAGTGGTAAAAAGATCAAGATTTTTTAAAAGATAACCGTGAATGATTTCTACCTCACATTCTAATGATCTTTACAGTAGTATCTTCAGCTTGCCAATCAGTGACGTATAAATTAGGTACTTTTGTGGTGAATTTTGAGTTGGTATTTATTAAAATCGAATGGTTTTTGGTCGTTTTTACAATTTTGAAATAAAAAAATCAAAGTAAATTCGCAATTATTATTTGTAATAAGTACAAATGAGAACACAGTTTGATAAAAAAAATAATCATTCACACTGGGTAATCACAGATTTATTGATTTTTTTTCTTATTATTTTCATGAAATGAAAATAGTTCTAAATAAATGATTGTGTATTGACTTTAGTCGATATAAATAGAAATGTATGTATTTTTATAATGAAATTAATATTTTATCAATTTAAATTTTAAAATAGTGTATTTCTAAATATAATATTAATCAAAAAGAATTCGTTTTGCATTTTATATTGTAGTAAATAAAAGCGTGTTCACTATTTAATTTGGTTTGTACAAAAATTGAAAACATTTTAATTATGTATTTAAAAATTATTAATTTTAGTATGCATGTATGCGTGTGTATGTATGTATGTATATTATGATGTATATATATATATATATATATATATATATATATATATATATATATATATATATATATATATATTTATATGGATATTGAATGGATATAGATGCTGGTGGAATTGTTTAGTTTTATTGTCTGAAATTTTTTCATGCATAGGTTTAAAATTATTATTGTAGTATTTCTATCGATCAATATTTGTTATCAAATATTGGTTAAAAGAAATCGAATATTTGTATGTATGTATATAGATATACTCATGCTTATGCACACAAACATATAAAAATAATATTTGATTATCAGTAAAACATTTTTTAATAATATAGAAAATTTAATTTTAATTTTAGTTTATCTAACTTTTTTTATAGTAAAAGCATGTAATATGATGTAAAAATAATATATGTACTTATATATAAATATACATATGTTATTAAAAATATATTTAAAAAGTTTGAAAAATATATTACGATATAGATTATCTATTATTTATATAATTTTAATAATGCAAGAGTAACTCTTTTTTCTTGTAGTAATAATTAAAATTAAATATTATATGCTTCAAAATTATTGCAAATAGTATAAATTAATGAAGATTATTATCACATATTAATATAATTTAGAATGTAATTAATAGTTAATAATTAATATCGATAGTGATAATTAAATATTGTTTTTTAAAAAATATCGTTTATATAGACATTACATTATTTATATATTTTTCTTTTAATCTCATATATGAAATATTAATATCACACATCAGAGTAAGTTATATTTAATACGACGTAGGATGCAAATAAAGGTGACATTGAAATACATACTTGTGTAAGCAGTTATTCTATTTGTCAGTATTTAATTATTGTTGTGAAATTGATGTAATTATTTTGAATGGAAAAAATATATATAGAGAGTAATTATTTCCAATAACATTTTTATCAATTTAGGTTTAGTTGTATTCTTTACATTATATCTCATTAAACTGTTCTATATAGATAACCGTAATTAGAATAGATCTGAAAAATAAAAGCAGTTACATCTCGCATTTTCAATTGATTATTTTAATTAAGATTGTTATTATTCATTGATACGTTGCATTTATTTGTGCCCAACATCCATTGTGTTCAAATAGTATACATGCTTCACAATACTAAGAATGTGTTCGTTTTTATTTATATTGCGTGAAAAAAATAATTTAATCAGAATGCACTTAATGAAAAAGCATTAAAAATGTATAATATATTATTCACTTATACGTACATTCATACATCATATAGAAGTTGATTTATTGTATGAATTTTAACGACATTGTTTTTTTCCTTTTATTAACATAATTTATCGCTAAAAGATAAATTTATAGAATAGTCATTCCAAGAAAATATATTCTTTTTAATAATTGTTCTGTATTAAACATTTAATTACTTTAAAAAAGTCACCAAGGTAGATTTGGTTATATAAATGTAACATATGTTACAAAATGAAATTATTTTTATTCAGTTGCTTGCAATCAATAATGAAAGATACGTATATATTTCAATTTGTCAGGCTTCTGGTACATAGTATGAGACTGATAATGCATATAAAATATTGTATTTAACGTAATTTAAGTACTTTCCATATGTGAAAAAAATAAATATAGAAAATTTTTCTTGGATCTAAAAGTTGATTTGCATTGAATGTAATAGAAGGAAAATTTTGTATGAAATTGATTGCTTCCAAGTATTAAAACGTGTGAATATATATATATATATATATATATATATATATATATATGTATATATATATATATATATGTATATAAATCATGCATTCTAAGAAATAAAAACTATTTAAATACATTTATTGAAATTATAAATAATTCATACGGGTTTTTACATCAAGACTAATTGTATTTATTTTCATTATAAACTTATATTCGAAGATATGTAAAAAGTAAATTTACATTCTCTCTATACTAATATAAATTGTTCATTTTCAAGTTTATAGTTCAAGCTTAGCGTTATCTGCCATAATGAAAAACTGATTACATTATAATGATTTAATTAGCTATTGTTTATCATCATACGAATTTGATTTGAAAAACGAGAACGCGTTTTAATATACAATTAATTTTTTAAACGAATTCTTATGTAATGTTGTTTTTAACATCAACGTGTAGAATAATTTACAAATAATGTACAAAAAATTAAATATGCTAGCTGTTTTTTTAGATCGTCGAAGTATTTACACAATTTGTTTTCGTGTACATATTTTTTAATTGTATCATTATTTTAGTTGTTCTTATGAACAGAAAACATTTCTGTGAATTGGAATTTTACCAAATTCCTATTGTAATTTAAATTATTATTTTTATTAAAGTATGTACATACATATTAAAATATTAATTCAACTGGAATGAGAAGTGTGAAGTAAAATACTCGTAAATCTTTTAACCAGTTTGAAATATGTTCGCCTATGTGAAGTAGATTTGGGTAGAATAAATTATTATGTACAAACGTAGTGGCATAAAGCCAATTCGGTCGATCGGAATAATTGTTATATATTTTTTTTTTTTGATGACATGAATTTTTACACAGACGGTAGACAGACACGTATGTATATGTATATGTATATATATATATATATATATATATATATATATATATATATATATATATATATATGCATATAGTGAATATAGTGAAAGACAAAAACATAATTTTGCAAGAAACCGATTATGCAATAATATAATATATGCATACTTGAATCTATTTTATTTTTATTCATTATATATCAATGGCAAAAATGTGACTGTAGTCTTATTTTCAAATAATCTATTTTTTTAACTATGTATGTATGTAAGTGTATGTTTATATATTTTTTCATATATATATATAATTATATGTATATATGTATACACACACATACCACACAAAAATAGTACGGAAAACACCTTTTATTTAAAACACGTTTCAAAGTTCAGTAAACAATTCCAAAACTTTGGACTAACATTGGTATTCTAAATTATAATCGTATTATTTGTTAATAAAGCCATGTTATAAGTTATTTTGTCCGTTAAATAGTTTATACAAGAGTGAGCAGGTATTATTAATAATTTGTCTGTTCATGTATTTTGTCGAGGGTTTTGGTATTTTTAAGTTTCGTAATTGTATCCATTTATTTCTGTTGTTGTTTTATCAATATCTTACATGCAAAAATGTTAGTTGTAAACATATTTTTTATTGCTTATTGGTTTTTATGAAATATATTGATGGCTGACATCATTTTTTCAAATAAAATTCTATATATTGTTCTTATGCTAATTTACATAAATTTAACGCCAAAAATAATTATTTTGGGAATCAATTTTGTTTGATTAATAAAATTTATAAGGTCATTTCGTAATTTATATTTTTTTAAGAATTTCATTGTATATATATATATATATATATTTGGCAGGTTTTAACGATTACATTAAATATATTATTTTTGCCTAGAGCCTTTTTTTGTTAAATTTTCCCATCTATACTTAGGTATCATTTGATTTATTTTGTACGCCAGTACCTAACAAAAATAATATGTACTAATGACATGAGTTATGTAAACCTGGCACTGTTTATCCAAGGTCCTTACTTCAGTTTATTCTAAATTCGTCTACCATACATCAATGCTCTCTTCACAGTCGGCGTTGTTATTTTGAAGAGATTAGACATATTATTTGTATCTGACAAATCGATTTATCAACTTCAACTTTTTGAATATATTTATTCTGAATGAAATTGCAATAATATTATATTAAAAAATATTAATTAATTTAATATATCCAAAATTTAATTACTTATTAAATATAATAAATACCAATAAGTTGTATTTTTATATACACTATATATTTATTTATTATAATAAAGAATTGCGTAATTGCATTAACTTTATTGTGCTACTGAAACTAATTTATTTAATAATATTATTTAAATTATATTTTTTAAATTTAATAATTTTATATATTTATTTTATATTTTTAAAATATTTTGTGTGATATAAGTTATTATTGTGTTGTTGTTTTTTTTAAAAAAATATTAATCAAGATGGCTCTCGTGATTTCGCAAACGAATTATTTCCAGGTGGATAAGTTTATGCGTGATGAAAATGTAATTAATTGTTTTTTTATTATTTGAAATTAACTATGCATGCCATTATCAATACTCTATTAAATATTAAGAGTAAAGCTATTTGGTCTAGTCATTGAAATAAACACGTTTTTTTTTTAAAAAAAAGTGTAATAGCAATTGAATTCCAATAATTGTTGTTGTTTTTTTAATTTTAAATATTTATTAACGTTTACAAATATTTTTAAATTATTTACGTATGTATATTGTCGATAAAGATAATTTGTTTTTTTAAATTGATATATTTTATAAAAATTTATTTCACAAAAAAAACTTATATGAACTTTCTGTAATTATATAATATAAAACAGTACAATATACTTGACTGTCATTTATAGTAAAAAAATATAGTTATTAATGTTTTACAAAAACGATATTGTTTAAACAATTCATAATAAAATTAGAGGAGAACCAGTTTAGTTGTAAAAATCAAGTTAAGATACTTGGAAAGGACTATTTTTAAGAAAATAGAACATTGATATAATTATTATTTCATATTGAAAAATGACAACAAAGAATATCTTTTTTTTATAAAAAAATGAACTTTAAAGACGTCAATTGGAATTTATTTGGTTTCATATTACTTGTTGAACTGATTTTCGAAAATACTCGAAGATAGTATTCGTTTTATTTTAATTTTATACATTTTTTTGTAGTGATGTATTTGTGAATTGTGTTTCTTACGTTTAATTTATAAACATACATATACACATTCATACATACATACATACATACATATATATATATATATATATATATATATATATATATATATATATTTAATTAATTAATTAAATTAAACAATAAATAAATTTACCACATTTATCAAACGACCCTCGTATATATATATATATATATATATATATGATTTAAATATAGTAATCACATTAATTAAAATATTCGTATTATTTGAAAATACTATTATATAGTTTTTGATAACTGATGCTAAAGTTTATACATTTTTGATTAGTTTTTCAAGATATTAGTAAATATGAACGTAATATTGTCTACATAACGTATGTTTATAAATGGAATATATATATATATATATATATATATATATATATATATATATATATATATATATATAAGTTTATTTAGTTAAGTAATTGTATAATATTTGACCAGAAAGAGAAACTAAAATTAATTTTAAAAATTGCAATATATGATATAAATTTACTTGTTATAAATAATAAGAAAAATATTACATAAGTAAATTATTATAGAAAGCATATTTTGATGTTTAATGATTAATATTCTTTTTTGAGTACATGTGTGCTTATGTAGTGAATATTAGACACTATTGCGTCTTTATTTATGAAATACAAAATTGAAAATAAGATCTTCCAATAATAATCTTCTGTTATATATTCACATGAAAAATATGTTAAGTGTTTGCGAACTTAATTTTTTTTACAACTTTTTATACGCAATATGATCAAAGTTCACAGAACACCAACAAAAAAATAATCGAAAATAAATTGATCTGTATCACCTTATATTTTAAGAATTTTGAACATTTGGCACTTTTTCAATATAAACAACTTATTGGCATCACACACAAATATATATTATTATAATAGTATTTTTTTGTATTTTATCGGATTTAAGAGTCAATATTTTTGTTTAATCATTAATAGGAACAAGTAAAATGTGTTTATGATGAGGTAGTACTCTCTGGAGAGGGTGAACCAGTGGTGTTAGATGCAGCTATATTGGGTGATATACCTGCACGTTATGTAGTTCCACCGCTTAAACTGCATCAACTTCCTGTTATTGGAGTTTACATTGATCCGCGTGTAATCACAGGATTTAGATATCGCGTTAAACCATTACAAGTAAGTAGACAAATTTTTCAAATATTTCATAGTGTATACAACGCAAAAAAGTCGTTTGAATATTAACTAAATTATGTTAATATCAAAAATGAGCGCATGGATTTATTTTGGAATTTAAAGCTTCAGACTATTTATATATATATATATATATATATATATATATATATATATATATATATATATATATATATAATAGTTCCATCGCAAAATTAATGTCATTAATCTACTCCAATTGTGAACGATTACCTCAGATCTTTAACGATTGCAAATGGCGAGCGTAGCGAGAAGATAGCGGAGCCCTCTGATATATAATTAAAAATTTTGAAATTTAATGTTTAACAGAAATAGAAATGATATTCATGCATTCTTAAATTAAATTAGTTATGTTTAAATTATGAACTATTATAATGTTTATTTCAGGATTTTAGTTCATGCCCTATTCAAGAAGCAGCATTATTTAACGGTCGTGCTTTAAGATTACTTAGTATTGGTCGAGGATTTGCACGCAGATTTACATTTGAAGCTGATGAAAAATGTTTAAATAACAATAATAATTATTTCTGGAGCGATTCACGTCCAGAAGGATTCGCATTTGAAATTGAAGCTGTTTCTGCAGGAGATAAATTTACAGTATTTGACGCAAATCATGTTGCTCAAGGAACTTTGGATATTATTCATAATGAAGTATGTTTTAAAATAAAATTTTACTATTTAGAATTCTTAAAGTAAATGAAGGTTTCATTCAAATAATTTTCATTTCAAAAAATTATACTTTCATTCGTATTTAGTAGTTTATTGAACTATTTATTAAATTTTATTTATTGAAACGATTATTTAGAGAAAGTTTTAGTAGTTGCATCATTCCGGATAAAGCAGCCGGATGAGGAACTAATTTGTACTGTTAAACGAACGGACAATAATTTTTATATCGGTAACATAAAATGTACATGGTAGGCTATTATCATTTTTACTTAAGTATTTAGTTGTTATAAATATATAATAAATTCTAGATATTATCGATATAGAGTTGTTGAAATACTGTTTTTCAAAAGTTGCGAGATCCAGGTATCGAGTACAAATATTTTGGATCGGGTGTGAGTAAGTTACACGCAGTTGCGCTTTAATAATATGAATATAGTTAATTAAAAAGTAGAAAATACTTTTTTTTAATATTTTTTATGCAATTTTAATAAATGTACATCTTATATATTTTTATGATATTTTTATTTTATGTTTTACTTAACTGTTTAATTATAATGATATACGATTATATTGTATAAATAATATCCACTCGCGTACACACACACACATCAATGTATGTACATTTGTGTCATTGAAAAATCAAATATGTAATTCATATTTTTCTTATTATCAACTCATTCATTAATTTATTATATTTTTGTTCTTGTATGATTTATTGATTGTTTATTATTTTATATACATTTAAAACGTTAATAAAATAAACAATCATTTATATTATCTTCTGTGCATGCAAGAAATCATTTATAGTTTTAAGATCTTTATTGATTCACAAGTATACTTTTTTTAAAATAATAGTTATTTATAATATTTTTTTTATTTTAAGGAACCCCAAGTTGAAATTGAAAATAAAGTAACTTCAGAAGGTATTAATAAAAAAGTTAAAATTACATGTTTATGCAAAATTGAATGGTTTGAAAATAATGGTGCTGCAAAAACATTACCATTAATGGGAATTGCTCTGTATTCCAAAAAACGAGGAAGTAATATTTCTGAAGTTATCAAAGTCATAAATGTATCAGTAGGAAAACATCGTAAAGGATATACGCTTACTCCTGGTATTAATAAGAATGCTCGTAGGATTATTGTTCATGGACATGATATTAAAGACATTCCAACAAAATACATTATTACTGGATTGGAAGCTTATGAGTTTCCTGTTTGTGGTATGTTTTTAAATATTAATTGTCTGTTTTGTAATTTTCTTTAAATTTTATAATTTTTAAAATATTTGTTTTTTTTTATTATAGGTACTTATATTGATGCAAGAGTCATTCCTGGATTCCATTATCGTGTACGCCCTGCACTTGGAAAATATCATCTTTTTAATGGCCGATCATTAAGACTTATTAGTATTGGAATGGGTTATGGAAAACGTATAACTTTTGAGCCTGATTCTCTATTAAATCCTGAAAATTATTTCTGGAGTGATTCTCATCCAGATGGATTAGGTTTTGAACCAAGAGCAGTTCATACAGGAATGAAATTTTCCATTAGTGCTAATGGCCAAAAGTTGGGTGAAGCATCTGTTTTTAGAGCAGATTTACCACAGAGAGAAGAAAGACAAACTATTGTAAGTTGAGCTATGATTATATATATATATATATATATATATATATATATATATATATATATATATATATATATATATATATATATATTGAAAGATTATTTTAATTATTTAGGAGCCAACCAAGTCAGGAAAAGCTGTAATTACAAAATATATTCATGTGGATGTAACATGCCATGTATGTTTATCATTGTCTGGAGGTGAAGAATATCAGCATCTTATGAGAGTCTATGGATTAGCAGTTGTTCATAAGGAGCCTTATCAAGCTACAGCTAAAGTGATTAGAGTAGATAATGTTGGTCTTGATTCTCAATTGAATCTTGTGTTTGTACAATCACAATCAGAATTAACATTCCATCCAATAGATGATTAATTATTAATAATCAAAGAAGGATGTGATATTCTTATAAATATTTACTTTTCAATAGAATTTTAGAAAAGAAACATTTCTATTGATTATAATATTTGATGGTTGAGATTGAAAACAACTTCAGAAAAATGGAAATTTCTAAGTACAGGAAATAATCAACAGCAAATTTGAATCAAATGAGGCTGATCTTATCTACAATATTTAGAGATATACATATATCTTGTGATAATTTATAGTTTTGTAGATTAGAAATTGTACTTGCTATATGTTTATACATAGTTGAATCAAAAACATATACTCCATTTCTTATCAACATTCTTAAGTATTTCCATTTGCATGTACATTCATATATATTGTATTAAGCATTTTTTTATCAATTGAAAATGAGTCTCAAATTCAAAATATCATCTTTTTCATGTGAATAATAACATGTTTTATAATTTTGACAATAACTAGAGTACTCTTATTTGGTTTATGAAATATCAATTATATTTTATTGTTTTTACAAAAAAACTAAATAAAGTATTAATAAAAATGTCCTTAATTTTTCTGTTACCTATAAATCATTTTTCTATGTAAGCTTTATTTTTATGAATAGTTTTTAAATAGAAATAAAAAAGTTGAAAAAATGAGCTCAGTAAGTAAAATCATTTTCTTACAATATAACTTTTTGTAGTATTGAATATATGTATGAATAAAAAAATACTTATGTTATTAGTCAGGAGTTGCACTTTACAGAAATTCTTAACAATTTGTTGAAACATTTTTATTGGTTTTCCTATTTTTGATTGTATTACAAAACAAAAATATATTTTATAATAATATTTGTTTATTTTATATATTTGGTAAATCTACTTTTATAGAAATAAAATAATTATGTCTGAAAAAATATGCCTTTCAATTCTGCATCACACAATTTTTTTATTTCCTCTGAAAATAATAATAATGATGAGTATTTATTTTAAGCATTCTATAATACATGAATATTACCATTTATTTCTATAAGATTTGTATTTTTATGCTGAATAGCTACATAAAATTCTCTCCTATTTGAAAATTTCCCAACAATCCAATAATCTTGCATTGTTTTAGCAACAGTTTCTCCATAAAAAGTCGTACTTAATTTGTCAGCATTTAAATCAGCAATTAGTTTTAAAGCCTCTGGTGAGATGGATATATTTCCAGAATGTCTATTGTCCAAATGAACAGTGCTTTTATATGCTAGATTTAATTGGTTAAAATAAACAAATTTAGGACTACTGTCAGATGTACTTGAACTTGAAGCAGCTTGCTGACTGCAATACTCTGCAATTTCTGATACGAGCGATGTTAACTCAGGCCCCATAAAAGAATCGATTGCTTTGAAATATTCCAAATCTAGTTTTATACTTTCTAAAAATTGAAATCAAAAATATGTTTATTAAGTAATTTTATTATAATAAATTATTTTTTTCTATTATGAATATTTATGAAGAAATTTCCATACCATCAATAAACAATATCACAGATGCACTTAATGACCTATAAACAACGAAATAAAATACTTCTAACTGATTGTTACGTCTTATATAAACTTTGGGAATTTTTCCAATGGGTGTTCCATCTTTTAAAGATCTTGGTCCTGATACAAAGCGACCATAATGTAAATTTGAAAAAGGAGAAGTTTGATTTCTGTGCATTGAACCTCCTTGTAGCTCAGTTTCCATATGAGCTGGTAGTAATGTATTGACCATATAATCATAAACAACTTGAATATTTTCAGGTTCTAAGCCACTCCATATTAAATGTCCATTATACATGAATGATGAAAATTTAATTGATGGAAATTCCAATTCTACTTGATTGATGAAGCACAAGACATTCAAAAATGTCAAGTTATTCAAAGGAAGATATTGTATTCCTCCGAATACATTAATTATGTCACAATGGTCAAGTTTTAATGTCAATAAATACTATAAAATAAAGTGTTTTTAATAATTTTTCATTTTTTTATAATTAAAATAATATAAATATAAAATTAATGATTTAAAAATTATAAGATACATATAAATTTAGAATTATTATTACCTTAAAAAAAAAATGTTCTAGGTTTTGTTTCAACACATCGACCCCATCTCTTTGGACAATTGATGAAAATGTTCCCGATAGAAATGAAAATGTTTTATACGCTTGTTTTAAAACAGATTGACAAACTGTGTCTTGAACATCGTCACTTTGATATTCAAAATATTCTGCACCTTCTTTTGTCTTACAAATATATGGTATATTTACTGTCTACAAATCAAATGATTTTAAAATGTGTGAGAAATTTTCATATTTATGTTATTTACCATAACCATCCAATAATTTTTTTCGGGTTCATAATAAACTTGTCGAGTTTTCTGTGTGTGAAATGAATTACAAGGTTCTGATTTATTGAACGTTCTAAAATGAAAATTACATTAATATTAAAATCATATTTTTCAAAGAAATAAATTTACTAACGCTGTAAATTTTATGACAGCTTCTGCAAGTCCAACATTTCGAATCTTTGAGTCTAAATCTGTATTTATAGGATTATAATACAATATCTTTTTTTCTTCCTAAAAAAGAATTTGACATGATTAAATTTATTATAAAATTTACTATAACGTCTATTCTAACCTCGCCTTCTTTCTGACATAATGTGTAATTAAAAACATAAAAACTTTTTAACAACGTCTCGGTTTTCAATGGCATATTTGCATGACTAAAATAATTGTTAATTAAAATATTATATGAATTATAGTACATCTGATTAATACTTTCATTATTATTATTATTCTACATGTAACCTGTAAATGTCAAATTTACGTTTGTGTATTGTACTATATAATTTATACTGCAAGCGATAGATGGCATTAGTTAAAAACATTGTTGTATTAAGTAATGTATAGATGGACAATAATCGATTAATTATTACATCTTGACTGTTGATTGATTCTATTTCTGCTGTATCCCTAGAATTATCGATTATATATATATATATATATATCCACTGACTGTTTAATTGAATTCAATGATTAAAAGATTGTATGTACTCAGCGAAAAACAATCTAGATACAATGGTAAATATGTTTAATTGTTTAGTTTACTTCTTTTGATAATTTATGAACATCATATAAATATATCATTCTTACTGTATTTTCGCTTTCTTTTTCCATCTTTTTCTCTCTCTCTCTTTATCTACCTATTTTTATATCTATTTATCTATCTATCTATCTGTATATACATATACATATATATATATATATATATATATATATATATATATATATATATATATATATATATATATATATATATATATATATATATATGTACATAACCATGGGAAATTTTTATCGGGTTAGAATGGAAGAAGGAGTATTGTATCTCTGGAAATGGAAAGTTTTGGTATAAGCTTTTATGTAACAGTGGAATAGAAAACGGTTGTTGATGATATAAATAGTTAAAGCCAATTTAATTTTTATAGATTTCAGATATCATTGCGATAAATTTATCATTATAGATTCAATTATTATATTATATATTCAGCGTGATTAAAAAATAATAAATATAATAATTTTAATTAAATTCTTAGTAATATATATTTAAAAAAATAATTTTATTCAGTTTTAATATAATGACTATAAATATTTAAATATTCTGAATACTCTGCATAGTAATTCAAATATTTTTAATTTTATCTAACAATAAATAAATTTGTAAATATATGTCATGGTATATATTCACAAATATTTTTTTAAAATATATATTTAGAAAATATTATGTTGCGGCGGCGTCAAAAGTAATATGTATTATATATGTTTAAAGAAATATGCCTTTAATTAATGCAAATCAATTTACATATAGGCGTTTTAATCTTGGATTTAATTATATTTTTCACATAGCAAATTTTATATTGTAAATATTCAATTCTATATATTATCTTAATATCTGTATTCATTAATAATTAATTATTAAATTGAATAATACATAAAAATAATGATATATTATGAATGTGAAAAAATTATATTGATTTAGAAATTTATATTGCTACATTTACAATTTTTTAAGATGATATAGGGAAAAACGTTCTTAAAATTAAAACATTATTTAAAACTAAAATTTTCTAAATATTCATGTTTTTAACTGAAATATAGTAAGTCGTATATTTTTTATTATTATATTTTTAATACTTTCCGCACGCAAAAAAATAATTTCGTTTGAAAAAATGTCTCATTTAATATGCTGTACAATTAAATACATTAATAAAACCAACGCCCAAATATTATTTGTAAAAAAGATAAATATAATTTATAAATAAATGCTATCTACATTAGATATTATAAATAAAAGATATTAAAAAGTACATTTGATACACATATGCATCAATAATGAAGAATATATGTTTGTGTTCCATATGTGGTTTATGTGATGTGATTAGTAGTTAACGGACGGAAGCATGTTTCCGTGAGGGAGAAACGTTTTGATGGTATGAAGTGAAGAGGGGAAGTTTGTATACAGATAATGAACGAAAGGAGAATGAGATGTCACACACAAACGAATGTTGTACGCAACAACATTCAGCACCATTGTTGCGAATTAACTTTCAATTGAAGTGCAGATCAATCAAAAGTTGCGCGTTTTCTTGTTAGATGTACGTTTTGTTTAGTATATTTAGTATTAATATATTCATATTGAAATAATAAGATAAATATTTTGATGTGTATGTATTTTAAAAAAATTAAAATATTTATTGAGAAGTGAAACAAACAGGTGTAATAGTCTTTGTTATGAAAAATTTCAAGTTAAGCATTAAATTGTGTTTTGTGTAAAAGTGAAATTTAAATAATATAAATGATATTTAAATGTTATTAATAGTTTTTTTGAAATGTCTTAAGTGCTTAATATAAAAGAAGGTAATTATGAATAATTTAATTGAATAAAATTTTACACAAATTAAAAAAATTCGTAGTATTATAAAATTGAAATATTTTCTGCAATACAATATACATTTATATATATATATATATATATATATATATATATATATATATATATATATCAGTTTTTAAAAAGCTTTACAAATTTGCCTATTTTTAGTAATCTATCAGTAACTGATGAAGGTAATGTGCATTGTATTTTTAGTACTAAATTATTTCAATATTATATAAGTATATTATAATTTATTTTTTCTCTATATGATGTTAAATTTGTATTTTTCAATGTTATTTGAATATATATTTTCAAATTTTGGTATTCGAATATATTTTTCTATAAAAAAATGTTATATTTTACGAGAAATAGCATTTTAATTAGGGAAAACCCTTTTTTTAAATATCGTATTGCGGTTTTAACGCAATTAATTGATATGCAGTAAAAGAAAATTCCAGTCATTAGTAACAATAAAAAAAGTCAATAACACCACGTAAATGTTGAAATAAGTATTCAATGATTTGAATTCTTAAAATATATGTATTCTAGAAATATTTTATTGTAATTAAATTTCATTGTAATTTATATATTAAATTTATTACAAATATTTATTTTTTAAATAAAAGTAGTGTTATATAGTTATAATTACACTATTTTATTTAATTACAATAAGTCATTTTATGAGGCAATATAATAGAATAATATAAAAATAATAATTATATATATATATATATATATATATATATATATATATTTAAAATAGAAATAATTTAATTTATACATTATTATTGAAAGAAGGTGTTGAATGTTCTATTTTAATGTAGATGCATTTTAAAGTGAAATTAAATTAAAAGTAAATATTTATAACCTACATTTGTTATTATTATTATTTTTTATCTTTTAAATATCTTGTGATGTTAGGGTTGATAATTTATTTATATGAAAGTGAATTCGCCACAGTTTCAAAACAAATAGTAAAATTATTGATACACAAAAAGGCAGTACGAATAATATAATTGAACTTTATACAAAATTTTCTGTATCCGTGTTTAAAAAAATAATTTATATTTTGTTTTATTATACAAAGTGAAAATAATGTTATTTTTTATTATGATTAATAATAACTATTGTAAAAATAGGAAGTATTTATTATTGGTGTAAAAAGTATTTTTTATTCATCTTGTAAAGATCATAAACAAATTTTCTAGATTATGAAAAGTATTATTTTATTAATATTAAGTCAATCAAAATAATCTTTTAAACTTTTTTCCAGCATTAGGTTATAAATATTTTTAGTTCTTTATCCAAATTGGTTCTAGAATTTTAATGTTTTTTTTACATCAATAATGCATAATTTTTCATATTCTCCACATTCAATATCTGCTATTAATGTTTTGATATACTCTTGCACTGCTATTTTAACATCAACAGTTTTGAATTAATTCTAATCATTGAAGATTTTTTCATGCGAAGAAAAAGGTATTCAAAGTTTTTATTTTAATTGTTGTAACAGTTTTAGGACTTGAAACGCTCGCATAGCCCCGTGTTGTCATTAACTAAAATTATTTCAGAAATGAGCAGGCTTTTTTTGTTTTAAATAGTTTGTTGTAATTATTTTAGTTGCACAATAACTTTAGCTTCTATTATTCTTATTTAAAATATGAAGTTAATATGAAAAATAGCATATTTGTTACGCACATACACACATTATATATACATATGTACATGGTAATGGCAAATTTTTTCCACGCAGAGTTTTAAAAAAATTGTCAGTAAATTTTAAAAATCTCATGTTTAAAGGCAGTAATGCTGAGAAATAATTATAAAATAATGTAATGACAATAAAATGTTTAATGTAGTGCTTTTTTATTTATTTAAAGTTCTTCTGAACTTACTTTCTAGTGTTTTTTCTATGTTTACATTAAATGTATTTTAAAATGTAAACTTAATTTGATAATTAAGGATATTTTATTTTTTTTATTCTATAGAAATAATTGAAAGTTAATAAAATTATAAATTTAAAACAAACAAATAAACAGGATGAAATATGTGGTTAAATTTTTTCCTTGTGATATTTATTGTTAAAAATAGAAATAAACAGTTCTAAATAAATTAACATAATATGGTTTTTTACTATTTTATTTATTAATGTTCAGTTATTCGTTTTCATGTATTAACATATTTACGTATTAAAATGGAAAGTAAACATGCATTGCACAATTTCGCGAATAAACTTTTGTGATGAGTTCGGAAAAATGTATTTATTTATTTGTAAAAGTTTTATATATATTGTATAATTATATTTGAAAACAATTTTTCTTGATTTTAATAATTAAAAAAAATTGTTATTCATTTATAAAAAATAGAAAAATAAAAATAATTTTAAAATACATGTTGTAGCCCTAACAAATTAAAATATATGTAGTTATAGGACTTATAGTGTACAAATGTCTAATCCATAAATACAAGTAGGTAGTACACATTAGTTATGTGCTTTTCATTTCAGACTTAATGTTATATTACTCTTTATTATATTATTCATTTTCCAAATGTTGCCTTTGTTACCTCAATTCTCTATCTAATTTCTGGTTATAGGTAAACACCACATTGTATAATTTTCTCCATGTATTTTATTTTATTAATTTGTTTCAAGTATTGGCTCTTTAATTGTATATTTTCTTTCTTTACAAATTTATCAAACACGATTTCAGTTTTCTCCATATATATTTTTAATGCAAATATTCCATTTATTTTTGAAAATGTTTCGAGTAGCATTTTAAGCTTTTCTAGATTTTCATTTATAAATAGTAAATCGCAAGCAAACCCTAGATGTAACATATATTCTTCATTTATTTTAATACTTTTATTTTCGAAATTTAATTCTCTCTCATTACCTGCTATGGAATTACATTAAACTATTTGCGAGACAAATAGTTTCCTTGTCTGATCTCTTTCTTTAGTTTAATTTGCCCTGAGAGGTTTTTCATTCTAATTTGGACTGTTTTATTTATTTATATATATATATATATATATATATATATATATATATAACATTCATACATTATGCTGTCAGAATGATATTAAGTTAATATGGATTTATCTTATCCATATTACTGCTACAGCATTGACATCCTGTTAAATTATATTTTGTTCATGTCAACATTTTTTTTTATCTTTATATTGTTATCCCGTATGGCCTATTTTTATTTGAAATGAGTGTGCTTTTTGGCTTACTAATAATGTTTATATGAATGTATCCATATGTTTTAATTCTTTTTTTATTCATTTGTACGGAACTTTTTATTGTGTGGGTGGATATATATATATATATATATATATATATATATATATATATATACATATATTCAGAGATTTTTTGTTCAATTATGATAGTGTTTTAAGAATTAATTTGATAATGATGACAGTATGAGTTTACTATGACGTTTGAAAAATATTTATACATTTTTATATATATATAAAGATATCTGTATTTTAATGACGTTTCAACTTGTTTTAATTTAGTCTTTTTTAAACGGCAATATTGATATTTTATTAACATTAAAATATTGTATTTTATTTTTTATAAATTTAATATCAAATATCGTTTCTTATTAGATTGAAGGTAGTTTTAGATATTATTTTAATTCAGATTTTATTTAAAATACAAATAGGATTACATTTTTGTTCTATTTTTTTATTGAAAAAAAATTGAAGATCGTTGTTTAAATATCCATACTTTGTAGTGAATTTATGTTTTCAAATAATAATACATTTTTTATGAATATTGTCACTATTTTTAGATTGATAAATATATTATATGTATATTAAAATGTATTTAATTCTTATTTATGAAATAATTAAATTGTACATGAAATGTATTTAATAGTTAATTGATTGATATTTTATTATGAAAGAATAAAAATTAAAATTTTAAAGAAATTAATTTCAGTGTAGTTATTATATGGGTATTAGTTAATTATTATTATTATTTATTTTTATATTAATATATATTTATTGGAAACTATCATTAGGATACAGATAGTTGTCTTTAAACATCTCTAAAATATGTTTTTCATAAGAAGTCATCTTTTTTTTGTACACGTCTACAAACATTTTTTAGTTAACAATTACATTTTATAATTTGCTTAAAGAATATTTTTATGAATCATTTTTTATAAACTGTTATATCGTCTTTTCAATTATCTTAGTTAATATGAAGTTATTTTAATCAATTATAAAACATTTCGTACGTATATGAGCAAATAATTGTTCCTAACAAATACAAAAAACTATTGTATTTTATATTTACTCAACAATGATGATCACATTTTAAAATGATATTTATTACGTTTATTAATTATATTTATATTGTAATGAATTATTTAAAATTTTATTACTTAATAAATTAGAATTTTTTATTAAATGTTGGAATATTTTGTCATAAGTAATGTATTGTGTATTTTTGACATATTATATCATACAATAATTCGTACATGCGTAATAATTAAAAATTATGTTTTAAAAGGAAATTTCGCCATTTAGAAATGTTATTATCATCTATATTTTTAATCTATTGGTATGATAATTCTAAAAATCTGTTGATTAATGAAGAAATGTCACATAATGAGAATACTCACCAATTTAAAATAAATTTGTTTTTAAATGAAGGATAGTATTGCTGATAAAAGAAACGTTGTTATAATTCGATGAAATACTGTTTTTACTGTGATAAAATAATTCTAAAACCACGAAAATGTCTATTTCATGTGGTTGGCCAAGCAGCGCGAACCATGACCTCATATGAGAGATGTGCGTTACTGTTTAGTATTTTAATATAAATATAAAATGGTGATATAAGAAAGAATAACATTTAAAATGTATCCATTCATTCAGAGACTTGAGTTGTGAATTTTTTTTGTAATACTTAAGATTTGTTATTTATATTGAAGTTTGAATGAAACGCAAAATTTTGTTTTTAGTAAATATTTCAAGTATATTATATTTATTTTTAATATTAATAAAGGCTTCATGTCAAAGTAATATTTTTATTCTATGGCCTTTTTAATATAATTATGAATAACGTAATAAATGGTGCAGCAAAATCTAGTGTAGCAAAAAATAATTATACTAATTAAAACTCGTGTCGTGCAATTCTACGTTACGTGTCTTTGTCCGTTTTGTGTTATTATTTTAACCAACACATTCTTAAAAGATGATATTTTACTATATAAACAGTTCTAAATACATTTATTATTGTAGTAGCGTAACAATTAATGATATTAAATAGAAGGAAAACATTAACTCGCTTATTTTACTTATATTTAACAAACACATTTGTAGTAAAAACATGTCTGTGTGTTTGGTTTAAGATTAATATAAAATATAGGAAAGAAAATATGAGCCGGATTTTATAACTGATAAAATAAAGTAATTTAAAAATGCATTTTTTTAAAAAATAACTGAATTGAAAAAATATAAAATATGTTAATATTAAAATATAAATATTCTTAGAAGCAGAATTAGTATCTTTTTAAATTTATATATATATATATATATATATATATATATATATATATATATATGTAATTGAATGCTGGCTCTAATAAAATTTCAGACAGGAGGGTTTAATTTTCATCTGACATTAAGGCCAGTGTCTTAATGAGAACTTCCGTAATTCTATTTGGTACTAATATAATTTTGAGACTCTTTTTCAGGTTTTTTATGAGTCACGTATTAACAATTGATTAAACTGAATTAACTAGATATTGTTAATTAATATTAAATGTTTATGTAAATGATTAAGTAAAAAAGTTTATATAAAAATGAAATTTTCAAAATAATTTGTATTTTAGCTGAAAAGTTAATAAAAATCTGTTCTGAAAATTTAAATCATAATCAGATATGAATAAGTTTCTTAATAGTTTCAACTATTAAGATTATAAGTGAATTAAAATAAAAAATATGTTTATCTTATGCTAGAATATATATATATATATATATATATATATATATATATATATATATATATATATATATGTATGTATAGGTCGCCCAAATGAATTTGAAAGGTTTAGACATACATTTTCTTTTTACTATCATTTACTATTCTTTCGTTTTATTTGGGCTTCACTATATAATATGTGTAATGAAAGTATTATGTATATATATATATATATATATATATATATATATATATATATATATATTACTTTAAAAGATAGAGAATTATACATATTAATGTATAAAAGTTATTATGTGTTTTATCTAAAGTAAATTTTCTTGTCCTATAAAAAGAGCCGTAAAAAGTACCAAACTAAGTAAATTTCCTTGAAGTGTTTCATAATTTTTTAATATATTTCTATTTTGTTAAATCTCGCTATTATATTCATAAGGGTAAGATTTTCATTATGTTTCTAATTATTCCGATCATATATTATTTATTTATTAATTTTTCTTATTGAATAAAGCCATACACTTTCTAAAGGATATATACATACATACATACATATATATATATATATATATATATATATATATATATATATATATATATATATGTATGTATATACATATATGTAAACGTAGAATTTTTTTTTTTTTTAAAAAATATAAATCAAATCGAAGTAATAAGCACGAATTAAAAGTAAAATTATAAATATGTATGTCTTAACTGAAAAATAACTGATGCGAGAATAAATCTGTACCAGATAATTTAATATATGTTTAAATTAAAAACATGTATGTACATTCATATCTGATTAATTACATATTTAGGTTCATTATTTATAAAGCCGGTTATAAGTTTTCTATATATATATACACGTCCCTCAATATATGCGGGACTTTTTTTACGTGGTCAGATAGATTTCATTTTATATAATTTTTCATGGAATTTATTATATATCAGAGTGACGCAAATTCTTACTTGAACGTATAAAAGCACGATATAAATATATAAAAGGTTATTTGTTTTGAATTACAGCAGCGATAGTGATACCAAATAAAATTTATCTACTTTTGTTTTCTAAAACGTCATTATTTTTTTGTTAAGTTATGTGAAATAAATATGAGTTTCTACAACTTTACTAGCTTTAATTTCCAATATATTTTCTATTGTACTGACAGACTCAATTTACGCGATTTTTATTCACGTAAAACAAATCCATGTGGAACGGATACTTCGTGTAAATTGAGGGACTGGTGTATATATATATATATATATATATATATATATATATATATATATATATGTAATTGATTTTTATCCAGAAAAAGTATTTAATTTAAATGTGTATTATACAATAATATTATTCAGAATAGCCTTCAACATTTGTAATATAATTCTTATGAAACATTCATACTTTTTCTTCAAATTATGATAATTAACATTAAAAAGATAACAATCAACGCGTGGCTTAATCTTATGTGTTAAAAGTGGAATAATATTCGATGCTACTAGAGCATGACATATTAAGAAACATGTTCTTTCTTTTGATAAAAAAAATATAAAAATTCTTATTACATTCATTGTTTGTAATGACGGGTTTACTTAAAAAAAATAATGTTTTTGATATGTTAAAATGTATTTACTGTTTTACTTCTTCATAATAATTTTATTCCTTACAGAGGTTGAAAACATAAATATGTTCAATATAAGTAAAATAACGGAAATTGTTATACATATGTATTATATTGAGTATTGTACACTATTTGTAATTGTAATCAGAGATGTTACTTATAATTTAATTTATTGTAATTAAATGGAAGATAATTAAAACTGCAAAAAATTATCTTCTTAATAATTGATAATGTTACTTAGTAAATAAATAGTTGGTATTCTTTTTATTAAAATAAATGTTATTATACATAAATATCAAATTAGGTTGCATACATGTTTTTAATTAAAGGTGATTTTGTATTTTGAGACACAGTTTCAAATAATTAATATGTTATTTTAATTTTTTGGTTGAAAACGATATTTCGAAATTCTTATAATTTTAATCGTTTCATCCCTTTTTTACAAATTTTCAATACATTTCTCTTTATGTAAAATTCTTAACCCTAATTATTTCTGTCAATTATTTTTATTTGCTACATTGTAGTCTCATTTTATTTAATTTTTGTTTTTGTATCATCTTTAACAAATAACATTAATGTAAATTGTTGTATATATATATATATATATATATATATATATAATTTGAAATAATAATTTTTTAATAATATTAATAGTGCCTTAGACTTTTTATTGTTCACTATGATATTTTCTTTCAGACTGGCTTCATGTAATTCTCATATAATCTTTAAATAGAGGTTTTTGCGAGAAAAATTTTATCAGTAAAACGGAAATGGTTTAGTCGTTTATATTTATTATTTTTATATTTGAAAAGTTGTAAAATTAAATATCTTTTAAATTGCACAAACTATTTTGTTAATATTGAATTTTTGTTTTAAACAATTTTAATTTCATTTTCTTATTTATTAATGTACATTTATATATATATATATATATATATATATATATATATATGTGTGTGTGTGTGTGTGTGTGTAATCATTCAATTTGCTTTTTATATTAAAAAGTATTTTTTTACATTAAAGATAGTTTTTGTTTATCTTCAAAAATTATGATATACATATTATGTTGCCAAGTATCTCCCTTCCGCTTTTTTTTTTTTTTTGTACATAGCCGCGAAATTCAAAAGACCAGAAGAAGGGAGATTTTGTTTCCCTCTTCAAAAATTTTGAATATATGTGCAAAAAAAAAGCGGAAGGGAGATACTTGACAACATAATATTAACAAAATAGAATATTAAAAGAAAACAAATGTGTTTTAGAAATTGTGATATGTTTTGAAATAACTTTTGAAATCATTTTAAAAATTATAGCGCTAACATTTTTTAAGTGTTTCGGAAGGAAATATACTTTCCACTCGATTGTGTTCGACTGTTATTAAATTATCCACTTGATATCTATAAGTATGTACATTTTTACTTTCTGTCTGTAGTTTCAGTATATTTGCTTATATATATGTAACTGAAATAGTTTCTACTTACGTTTATGTGAGTTTTTTTGAACATATTTCCATTTAAACTACTTAAATGTATAAATTTGATTAAGCAATATGAAATATGAGTTAGAATATTGTATATTTATTTTAAGTTTACTTATAAATATATTAGTAAGCAAAACATTTATTTATATATTTGATTTATTTTCACCATTTTATTTTACATACAGCATTTTTAATTTTTATTTATTTTTTAATATTAAAAAATATTTTTTTAAAATTTATGGTACACTTTAATAAAAATTCATTTTGTTATATTTTTTTGTAAAAAATTATAACAAAATAAGTTTAATATATATTTTTTTAAAAAAAGAATAAAACAAACATTTTTAATTACTTACGTATTTTTTCAATTTTTTTACTTTATTTTTTATTAAAATATTTATTGTTACTGTCTTTGGTACAAAGTTATTTTTTTATTTTCTTTCTATTTAGATATAGACTGTTTGAGTTAAATAAGAAGCTATCTCAAATTTTTTTTATAAAGTAGAAGTTAATTTCTTTACAATGAACAATTTATCCCAAAATTTTCATTTTGAAGAATGAAACATGATTACTATTCGTTCAAGTACTTCGTTAAATTAATTTTGATATTTTCTTTTCTATATCTTTTAAACATATTCACAAATTGTACGTGAACATGTAGAAATATAATAAATTATCAATAAATTTATACATTTTATATTCTAGAAACTGTAACGTGTGCATTATAAAAGTTCATTGTAGAAATGATTGAACAAATTTTAATTTTAATATCAATTTATTCGCGAAAATAAGAACGTTTGTAATCTTAACATTAATCTCCGTTCATTAGCATTTCCGAAGGAAATTAGCAAGATTCCGTTGCTCACGTCCTTAACGATCAGTAAAATCAAGTTTTTTTTCTTGATACACTACAAAGTAAACACTTTCGATTTTTTGAATAGCGTTTATAGAACGGTTAATAGTTCTACCGTAATTCTACTCATCGCTTCAAGAATTATTACGTATTTCATTATTTCAAAAAGACCATCGTGTTGAATTGATACGATCTAATAATTACTTCATTTTATATTCATAAAATTTAAGTAAACGAGTACATATAACATCGACGAAATGTTAATCAAAGGTCGAAATTTAAATTAAACTGCTACGCTATTGTTTACAACGGGTGTCAAATTATTTCAAGCAGTGCTAGAACTAATGCTGTGCTATTTATGATAGTGACACAGAATGAGGATAAATTAGTATTGTTACTATTATCACTTTGCTACATATCCGCCTAGAAAACAATACATCGATATACAACTGAAATACCGTTTCCCATATTTTACTTCATATATGGTATTTGCAAATAAGCACACAATGCAAAATCAAATATATTGTGAAAACATTACATTTATATATATATATATATATATATATATATATATATGTTAATCATTTATAAAAAATTAAAAATACTATTTTAATATATACTTTATTGACAAACAGAAAAATAGAAAAGTCTAGACTAGTTTATTTTTTCAACTCTTAATTGTTGTGAAATCGTATACAAATAATTGTAGTTTACTATTTTTTTAATTTCACTTTTATAAATATATTCTTTATTAATGAATACATATTTTTATTTCATATTATATATATATATATATATATATATATATATATATTCAAATTAATTATAAAAAGAAAATACCTAATTATTTAACATGAATTTAAATGTTAATTATATTTATGTCTACCATAATCATCAACAGGCTTTATATTATATAAGTGTTCAGTAATTCAATAATTAATGAATACTATTTTAAAATCAAGAAAATTTTGGGCGAGTGATTTCTTTGTTCCAAAACCAACATTGAAATATTTTTGTTAAAATTAAAAATAAAATATGTAAAATAATATTTAAAACGACTTCAATTTTTAAATATAAATTTTTAGTTAATTTTGTTAGTCAAAATATTTGTTTAACAAAAAAGTGAATTATCTACACATGGTATTCATATTTTTTTAATAAGTAGTAAATAATTTTCTTAATAGTTATTAAAAGATAGACAATATTTTTTTTTATTTTTGAATATTATATATAAATGTTTATAAACTGTAAAAAAAGATTTAGCTTAATATATATGAAAAGTGGTATACCTATTTTTTTAACAATTCATTTTACTTTTTAAAATTATATTGATTTATTTACTTTTGAGTGTATATATATATATATATATATATATATATATATATATATATATATATATAGTTTAAAAATATACAATTTATATGACCTAATATTTACATTTCGTACTTTTGTTTTGTGTGACGAGATAAATGTCAAAATGTTTAACACTTATAGAAATTGTAAAAGAATGTTAACATATACCATAAACATTTATAGACATATCCATAAGAACAATTAAGTTTTTACTTTTTTGTATAATTATACACGAAATACAAGTTCAGAAATTGTCAGAAACAATCAAATATTTTTCTTTGTGTCATCGTAAAATAAGTACATATCTTTCTATTGCAAGAGAAATTTATTTCAAGGCAATGTTTTTTTTTAGGGTTTAGGTACTTAATTAATTTTTATGGTAATAGCACATTGTTCTCGTTAAATATTTGGTCACACATATACACACTCTATAACTCATAGTATACAAATGTATATGCACTCAGTAAAGAGTTTAATAAACTTTAAGTAAATTTTCTTTTATTTAGAAATTAGGAAAGCTTTAAGAGGATGAGATTTTTAATTTATTTAGAGATGTTAAAACTATTACGTTGACATTATAATAATAAGTTATGATTAGAATAAACAGATATGATTGAATTTTTTTGGCGATTTGTTATAATCTATGATTTTGCTACAAATTGGTTTATTGTCATATAAAGTAGTCTACATAATGCCTGTTTCAACTATCATTTATTGAATTATGGTAACATTGTTATCGGAATTAAAATTAAAATAAAATATTCTGAATTTTTAACGTTTCTTATTGTATTATGGAGAGTGGATTAGTAGCCCAAAGCTTCAATTCTCAACCTGGAGGACTAGGGCAACTCTCTTAGTCTGGCTCCTTTTCTTCAGCCTGTTCGGATAAGGTGGACTTATTAGTAGCTAATTATCCAAATGGCATAGATCTCAGAATCATTAAAGCATGCACGCTTTCTCACTTCAACAAGATGGAGTGTCATCGAGACAGATCATATATATATATATATATATATATATATATATATATATATATATATATATATATATATATGTTAATAAATGATTATTTTAGATATTTTTTAACGATTGTGTTAATATCTAAAAACTTATTATGAAATAACCTAACGGGATATTTTGAAGTTTTATTAACCTAATATTAATTGAATTTTGAATAATTAACATTTATTTATGAAGATTTATTTAGATATGAAGTACCGGTTGCGATAGTCTTGTTCTATGCAAATGTATATTTATTTGAATATGAAACATCACTCTTACTTTCAGGTGTCATCATTAGAGTGAAGCGTCTTTCTCTCGATATAATGGCAGAACATGTTACGGAAAATAATTGCGGTGCTGTCAAATTGGCAGGTTATTTGGAAAAGAAGAAGAAAAAGGTATTTTACATATGCACTTTCATTGGAATTAACAGTTTTTCTTATATTTTAAAAAGTAAAAACGATCATTTATATAATTTATGTTATATTATAAAAGACAAAATATAAATCAAATAAATCATATTTAATTCTATTTTCGTTTGAATATTTTTATAGTAAAAAAAGAATTTTTGAAAAGATTTTCAGTTTTTAATGTTATTGTTTCATTATTTTTAATTGTTTATAAATATATGTGATGTGAAAATAAAGAATTAATTTTTGATATTTTTTTTGTCTTGTTTTTTGAATTCTGCATTTATTTAAGAATTATTTTAATATATTTTTCTAAGGATATAATAAAAATATATGTGAAATTTATTAGGAAAGTAATGAGAATAATATTGAAACTTTAAGTGATAATTAAGTATGTCGCATATCATTATAAGCCATTTTTTTGTATTTCAAGTGAAATTAAAATTAATAACTATTTTCGAGTTAAAGTATCTATTATATAGAAGTTATGAAATATGAATTATTAAGTTTTACATAAATTTTTAAAAAGTACGCTTTCGATTTGCATAAAAATGACATAAGTTTTTGATAAACATATTATGTATTGATCATAGATATTTAGATGGTACAAGATTTTAGAAGAGTGTTAAATGAACCATGTATACTTGATTTTCAAATTTGCGAATCAGTTTAGTTGTCAAACGAAACAAATATTAATTAAATGGAATTGATTTTAATAATTAAATTGATGTTTGATAAATTTAATTTAGTTTGAGGTCTTGTTCAAATTGAAAGTTTAGAAATAAGAGAACTATACGAATATTATCTAAAACTATCGTAGTTTTTATTGTTATTATGAAAATATTTGAAATTATTTGTTATTATTTAAATTGCAATGCAATAAAAAAGGATCTTTAGTGATTTTAGACAATTGTAACTGATCAGATAAAAAATACTATAAAACTATTTTGGAAGAAAATCATAATTAATGTGTATAATATTTCAATCAGTTTTAAAATCATTAGGCACTTGTATCTTCATGGAAGCGATATTGGTTCGTGTTAGAAGGACGACTGTTACTTTATTACAAGAATTCAAAAGGTTTGAATTTATGTCCGTGTAAAGGATCTATTAATATGGGGTTAGCAACTGATGTACGCCCTTTTATTTGTCGATCACAAACATTTACAGCACATTATATGTTCGAAATAATTTCCCATACTTATAATACCATTTGGTTGGTAAGTACAATAGTTCAGTTTATATATATATATATATATATATATATATATATATATACCATATTCTAATTTAAAATATATTTATAAATATTAAAATATAAAATATTCCTATCTTATAGTGACAAATTACATATTTATATATTTTAATATTAAATATTTCTATCTTAAAATGACAAAGTTTAATGTAAAATTGAATTTTTATATAAAATAATCACTTACTTCAACGCTATAAAATTATAAAAGTGTTTATTAATCACTTATTGTGTAATCTATCCACTAATATGCATTTTTACGACAATGACAATGTCATTATAATACGGAAAAAGGTTTTTTTTATAAATTTTTGTAGAGAAAGTACACATTTAAAATTCTGAGGTGTTGGGATGAGTGATTTTTTATGCAACAGTCGTTAACCGCAATGAAAAATGAATTGTAATATCTGATAACAGACCAAAGCATATCAAAGATATAGTCAGTCAAACCTAAAAAAATATGTAGTTTTAATGTATTTTTCTATGTATTTATTGAATGCTTTAAAATAAATTGATATTAAAAAATATGATTAATATTATTAATAATTTGATGTAGTTGATTTATTTGTATGTAAGATATTTTAAAAAGTAAACACTATCATTACGTTATTTAATTTATTACAATATGTTGTAAAATAGTCATAATTGTTTATATTTAATTATAAATCTCAGTTAAATTTATTTTAGAGAACTAATGATCGAACATCTTATGAAAAATGGCTGCAAGCGCTTTTAGATGCTTTAGGTCAACCGACTGTTTCTACTCCAGTAAATCTCACGCATTTTCGTTATTCCATGGATAGTTTAATTCCATTACAAAATAGGCAAAATAATAATATTAAAATTCCATTGAAGAGACAGAATACATTACCAAGTCAGCAAAAGAATATTGAAGTGGAAAAGAGAGATATGTTTATGAAAAGAATAAAACAAATGGGAGGCTATACAAGTAAAAGTTTAGATATTATTTGTAAAGAATCGCGCGACTTGCATATGAAATCTAGTCCTAAAATACCACGGAGTAAACATCTATCACGTATGTGTGAAAAAAATCAACTAGAGGAGTCGAACACGGATATACAGAATAAAGGTAGTAGGTTTGTTACTTTTTAGCAGAAGTTGGTTTTTAATATATTGGTACTTAGAAGTCAATTAAAGAAAATTGTTTGTGTAAATATATGCGATATTATAATAATTGATTTATTTGATAACTAATTGTCTCATTTTTTTCTTTAAAAATCGTTTCATGTTTTCATTATTATTAATTAATAAAAAAGGAAAATATCACAATTTTAAACTAATTTACTTCTTTATGCAAGAAAATCAGTTATATTGAATATAATAAAATGAACTTTATAAAATAAGTTTTATAATATATAATTTAACGGGATATCTGGTTTAAAAGTTTTAGAGGAATAATGAATTCAAATAATACGTATATATAGAATGGTCCAAATGAGACTAAAAGATTTGATACATTTACTTGCTTATTGTTGTTTACTATTCTTTATTATCCTTTAGTTTCATTTGGCTTATCCTATATATTCGATTATTTTCTATGAAATAAACGATTTTGTAGTTGAGAAATAAATGTTTTTTTTTAATAAAAAAAAATATCCAATTTAAATATGTACATATAATATTTTTCTCACAAAAATACTATTTTTTTATTTTTTTAAAAGTACACATTTTTCAATTTATTAACTATACAAATGTATCCATATGGTTCATGGAATTAAGAATAGAGTAGTTCCTTTTCTGTTTATTACTGTTTGTTTGCAACTACTTTTTAATGCAGTGTTGATTTTTTTTGATATTAATGATCCTACAATAACTAATTTCTTGAGTTTTATAAAAATAATGGATGAAGCTTGCTTAATAGACTACTATATATATATATATATATATATATATATATATATATATAGTCTCAATGATATTTTTGTGGCACAGAGTGGCTTATGTTGTGGATCTTTATAGTAATCTTAGCATTGTTTAACCTATTATTGGCTATTGTACATGATTTCTTTGTTGGCATGAATAATGAAATATTTCAAGAAAGATTTCATGTTTTTTATGATCGGTCATCAAAGATTAACACATTCTTAGACGTTGCAGTTTCTGAGATTTATTTCAAAAACTTCATGAATGTATATTATTTTTTGTTTAAAATGTAAAATAAGACGAATTGATGATTAAAGAAAAATTTTTGAAAATTAAACGAATTTTATTAAAAATACCTCCTTATTTGTCTAATTAATTCATTAGCCAATCAAAAAATCCAATAAACTTTTTTTACAATAAATCTGTTATTTTTTTAATTAAAATCGTTTAGCGGGTAAAAATAAAACTAACTTAAATAATTTGAAAAATAATTTCTACAAAAGAGATTTTCTATCGAAAATTTGAAAGATTAGAAAAAAAATGATTGAATTTTATATTTTAACTGCTTGAATAATTCTAAGGAAGGTAATTGTTAATTAGTGATAAAGTTTTTTAAGGTCTTTTTTCATGAAATAAATTGTTTGTAATTTTGAAAATATTTTTTATGAACCGATTATTTTTAAATTATTATTAAGTTTGTTAAAATGTTAAATTATATAAAAATTATAAATAGAATAGTTTATGTCATACTTAGTTTTAAAAAGTATTATATTATTAAATCATTTAAAATTTTAGAACATATATATATATGGATGGATATGTGTATTGAAAGTGATTGTTATGTAACAAAAAAACTATTAAAGTTCAACCAAATAGTTTATTATACAAATAATTTTGATAGTATAGATAACTTATAAGTTAAATTTCATTTAGGTCAAATTATATAATATGAATAACAGAATTTTAAATCATTGTACATTGGAATAATCGACTCTAGTTTAGTGTGTGTTTAGTTTAGTCGTGAAGGTTTTTTTTAATATTTCAGAAAGAGACCAAAGAATTAAAAACTGATTTAATAATTTAATATAAATAAGTGCGTAGATTTATAATTTACATTTTTTTTATATATTGTAATATATTATTTCACACAAGTGCATAGAAATTATTTTTAATTGTGAATTAATAATTTCATCATAAGTAGGAACTAAATTACAAGTGTAATTTATATATATATATATATATATATATATATATATATATATATATATATATATATATATATATATATATATATATATATATATATGTATATGTGTATATATGTATTATATTATATTTATTGTAATTTAAAGTTTTAATATATAAAATTACATAATTCGTAGTTTTATTTTATTTTGTATTTTTTTAAAAAAAGTTATTGAAAATTGTAGATCCAAATGAATCCACTCCATGCAGTCGGTCTGAAACGAAATTGACTGCTAGTACAGAATATGAATTCGTTTCAAATTCACTCTATAGTACACTTGATAAAATCCATGCTGTTGAACAAAAGGAAAAAAATAATACAGATGAATGTGTCTTAATACAGGAAGGTAGTGAACAAAAGCCAGTCATAGATGAAAATAAAAATTGCTGCATTTTAAAAGAAAATAATCAGTTAACGAATAAATCATTTGTTGCGTTGAATGAAGAAGTAAATACGAATACATCGAATGTAAACGAGAATAATCAGATTACAGACGATTGCAAAAATGATACAATAGAATATTATTATAGTTACGGAGAACTAAAAGATCTTGAAATGAATGGAAGTCAATGTGATATATACAGTCAGTACGCAGTCGTGCCTGAGATAACTGTAGATGAACCTGTTCTTCCTCCTAGGCACGAAAAGCCCTTAGATAGCATTTCTAGCAGTACGGAAGGAAGCGAAAAAAAATTAAGCCGAATTCAACGAATTAAAAAGAAATTTTTTTCAAATAACTCTTTGCAAGTAAAAGATACTGATTCTATATACGAGAAAATTAATAAAAAATCGAAAGAAAAAAAGAAAGATTTCTTTGGAAGGAAAAGATTGAGTTTCTTAATGAAGGTAATAGGTCCACATAAGAAAAAAGAAAATCAAAATTATAATGATGAGCCTGAACCAGATTATGATTACGTCGATTATGATGCCATAAAAGATAATCTAGATGAAATTAATAAACAGGATGATGATGTTATTAATCAGGATAGTAATAAAATCGTAGGTGGTTTAAAAATACTATCTACAGTGACTATGACAGAACTAAAAAGTAAATTGTCATCCAAACATGAAAATGAAGATGTAAATAATGAAGAAGAGCACAAGATGGAGGTAAACATATTAAAATACATATTTTTATATTATTTTCAGAATTTTATCAATGGTCTGTTATTAATTTAAGATAGCTGTCGATTACGAAGATACTGATAAAAGTATAGAAATTCAAACAATTACAATTCAAGCGGAAGTAAATAGTCCAGAATCGGAAATAGAACTGCTCTATTCAGAAAGTACCAAAAGTAATAATATTACTGTACATATATCATTTCATTTACTTTATTATACATTGATAAATTTGTTTTCATAAGTATATTATACTGAATTTTAGGTAAACCTGGATTACCTGAGAAAAAACATGTTTCTAGACCACGTTCTCCATGGCACGATGTACCATCAAATAATACACCATATTTGAAACCTGGATTAAAACGTGAAATAATTGTTAGTCCACAAAAATATGAACTGAAACCGCACAGTTTAAATGATATTGATTTAAATATTGATAATCGTAACAATAGTAATAAATTAGTTATAATTGAAGAAAAGATTAACTATATAAAAAATAATTTAAACGATAGTTCTAGTCAGTCATCCAAAGAAGATAAAAATGTAAATACAGAAAATGAAGAAAATTCAGATTTATCGGTGAAACAACTAATAGAAAAATATAATTGTATTACTTGCGTTGAAAAAAATAAACCGTCAGTTTGTAAGATTCATTCTAGGCAGAGAATTAATGAAGATGGTGTAACATTACGCCGTGAAAAATGTACTAGTTGTTTAAATTATGGTAATAGTCAATCGGATAAACATATTTATAAAATAAATAGAAATTCAGATGAGCTTAATAGACTATTAGAAGAACTTGCAAAAATAACAAACGCTCCATTACTTCAACCAGGTGTAACTAATAGTTTAGTACAAGTAAGACCACGAGGAATGAATGTAAATACACACAGTTATGGGCCATTATCTGATGAAGA
This sequence comes from Neoneuromus ignobilis, assembly GCA_029203775.1. NCBI lineage: Eukaryota > Metazoa > Arthropoda > Insecta > Megaloptera > Corydalidae > Neoneuromus > Neoneuromus ignobilis. The sequence continues at coordinate 47,509,155 of CP092088.1, forward strand.
GGTAATTTATATTTTATTAATGCATATTTGTTATATGTGTACTACATTTTCAAATCGAGTATATTGGCAATTATGAATTTAAAATATGTATGTATATTTTATTACGTGTAATATATATAAATGTATGTGTGTGTGTACCGAACGATGGTGTAGTGGTTAGCATTACCTTTTGTCATGCGAGAGAATGCGTTTGAACCCCAATCGGAGTCATAGTGTACACAGTGTTCTTTAGCTTTAGTAAAAGACAACTTGCTTAAGGGAGTAAACCCTGAATAAAAATTTTTCAGTATGGCTATAATTCTGAATATGAATAAGTATTAGTGTACATAAATACATTTATATATATATATATATATATATATATATATATATATATATATATGTAATAAGTATATTATTAATTAGTATTTAATAATTAATATTTATGTAGTGGTTAGCTCTAACCCCTATACGTCGTCGTCGTCACTCTGAGCCTGATTATGACATTCCTAGATCACATCGTTCATTAATTCAGTCAAATCAGAATTCACAAAATTTGCAACAGGACGAAGAGATTCCAAAAACGCGATTTTTTGGTCCTATTTTACCAAGTGAAGATTCAAGCATACGGTAATTTTTGTGTTGATTTATTATATTTTTTTAGCCATTTTTTCATAATTTTATCAATTTATAAAATTTCATAAAATAAATTGAGAGAATCGTTTACCGAAACATCACAAGATTTTATACGAACGTTTAATAATTATTTATCGTTAACTTTATTCGCTGATGGTTATTTTGATAGGCATGAAAATATCGTCAAAGCACTGCGTTACTAAACATAGAATTTTAATGTACCGATTTGACGATGACAAGACATCTAAATGTGTATTAGTGAATAAGTGAATAATAAGTAAATTATTGGACAGTTTTATAAAATCTTGGAGAGTTTAGAAGAGTATTCCATTCGTATTAAATTGAATTTGACACAATATTAAAATTAATGGCAGAAACTGAAGTATTTATTTACATTTAATTTTTAATTAACTTTGTAGTGACAGTATAGAACCATCTAATACAATTTGCTCTACAAGCATTACTCCAGACTCCTTAGAGCCATTATCAATTGATCATTTACAAACAAAAAATCACATAGAAAAAGATAGAAGTATATCAAATGAAATATGTCAATATTCAACATTAATTCCGATTGAAGAAAAGCCAATGGAAGATAATAGTAATTTAGAAGAGATGCACTCAGTCAGTGAGCAATCAAATAAATTATTAATCCAGGATAATACAGAGAACGTAATAAATAATCAGTTGATAAATGATAAATATTATGATTCTTTAGAACAATCGACGGTATTTTAAATTGTATTACTGTGTAATTTTAGTTTATATTTGAAATGTATTTTATTTTTATAACCGCTGTTTTTAGTACGAAATTAATCAAGAATAAAATTTTATTCATATTAAAATTAATATTTACTCTCTTTTCTTTAATTTTCAGATAAATAAAAATATTTTTGTATATTTATATTTTATTTATTGTTTTTTATCTCTTTATTTTTTAAAGGCATCGTTTTCTATATTTTTTGTATATAATTAACTTTATTATATTTAAATGTCAAGATTAAATCTTAACTTTATACAATTCAAATTAGTTTAAACAATTGTTTTTCTATTAAATATTTTTTGAAGTATGTTAACAATATTTGAATACATACAGTATGTGAACAATGTTTCAATAAGTATGTTCAATAAGTACAAAAATTTATAAAAATTAAAATATGTTTAACGAATAATCAATTACATCAGTGATTTTTATGCGTTCACATATTTTTTGTCAGTTAAAATTACCTGCACGTAAATAAGATCCAAATTTAATTAATATTTGAAGATTATTGAAGATGATATACATCGAAACTAGCTGAAACGTGAGATACCCAACAATGAACGATCGTAATGTGTTATATGTAAGAGTTAAAAATAATTATGTAAAAAAACTTTATTCAATTTAAATTTACAATAAATATGTTATAAATAGTATAATAATCGATATAAAAAATTACTTATTTTTAAGTCAATAACGAAAATTTCATTAAGGAAATTTTACATTAATTTTTATTTGCATTCAGGTCTGTTTGCATTTTCTTTCCAATCACAAACGTGTGTTACTTTATTGAACACCGTATTTGATTGACATGTAAACATTAATGGTTTTCCGTAGACACATCGGTAGTACTGTAAAAAAAGTTATATGATTAGAACAAAATATTTATTTTTATAGTTGAATTGTTTTTTCGAGTATTTATTAATGAATTATTATTGATTTATTGTATCAAGTTGATCTGTAGATATTGATGTAATTACACAAACCTTATCACATTCTTTATGCGCTATATAATCCCCTTCACTACATTCTCCAATATCCGGATCTATTGCATTATTTTCTTCATTATCTACTGGAGCTGTTTGTGGATCTTCTTCTATCACAGGTTCTTCTGGTATATCAGGTCGTTCGTTTTCTTCATGCTTTTCAGTTGTACTATGCATTACTGTTGTAGTTTGAGTTGTTGTCGTTGTAGGTTTCCATGTAGTACTTGTAGGCTTGTGAGGAACCTCGTTATCTGAGGGTGTACTTGGTGGTCGAGCCCATTCTGGCTATTTTTTTTAAAATAAAAAAATAAATTGAATACAGTTGTAATGTGAAAACAAATAAATGTTTGGAATGAATAAAAATATTTTTAATATAATAAACTATTTTTTTAAATATAAATAATGTTATTTGTTAAATATTTTACGAATGGTTTAACGAATTCAAAAATTATATTTCTGCTTACACGAGGTGTTGTTGTGATAGTCGGTGTTGGTACTGTATAACTATGCATATTCGAATGAAGAATTTTAATTAACGGATTTTTGGTACCACAAATTCCATGAAAATCATCCATATCAATAGCCCAGGTCATAGCTCCTCCATATCCTTTTGATTTAATGAAATCCATTTTTATTTGTACACTTTCTTCATCTTCATATCCAACCCATTGTGTTCCTTTATAAGCGTAAGGTACTTTACCACCTTCGTCCCATTTCTTCGTCCATCCGGAATCTTTGTTTAGTATCTCTGGACAGATCTAAAAAAATACATATATGATATACAATAATATAATATATTATGGGTTTATTCGTAGAATCAAAATTGTGATTTTAAAAAATTAAATTTTCGTTGTATTCTTATAGTTATTGCAATTTAATTAACATAATTTAAATAAATAAATAAAATATTAATTTTGATTAGCGTAAAATGTACATATTTTAAAAATAACCGAAATATGTATGCATTTAATACACATATGTATTTTTGTTTGCTTACCTCATAATAAGCTAAGAACCCTGATGCATTTGTGAAAGGACCTGGAGCTCCACCATCTGCTTCTTTGTTGATGTATGTTCCTAAATTGTAATTGTTATTACTTGTACTTAGGGTAAATGTGCGGCCATAGAAGGGAATTCCAACCACTAATTTGTCTGGGGAACATCCATAATCAACCCATAATTGTAGACCGTCATTCTATGTGAAACGTTATACATATTAATGCCATACATTTTTTAAAGTTCAAACTGTGTATTAATTGGTTTAAATAATTATTTATTATAAAATAATTGAAGTTATATATTTTATGGTTTTAATAAAAAAAATATTAGAAGGAAAATATATAATATTAAAAATTACACAAGTATTAAATACATATATATATATATATATATATATATATATATATATATATATATATATATATATATGAATGTGTGTATGTATGTATGGATGAATTAATGTATATATGTAGTAATTTTGAAAGGAAAAGATTATTTTATTATGACCAAAATTTTAAAAACTTTGTAAGATTAATATAACATAATTTAAATTAAGATTATAGAATAATCACATAACTATTTATTTAAATAAGAATTGCAATAAAATAAAAATATTAATAATATTATTTAATAAATTTTTAAAACGTACATTTTTTTAAAAAAATTTTTTTTTTTATTTTTAGAAATTACTATTTTTTGAAAAAAATATAACATTTTTTTCTTATTGCTTTTTTATTTTCAAATCATATTTTAAAGTAATTAGTTATTGAAGAAGATATTTGTGATTTAGGTTTGTAATTTAAATAATAAACTTACCACATTTAGTTTCTCATATGCATATTGATCGTGAGGTCTTTTATATAAAGGACTATGTGTATCAGCAAATCCTGCCCAATTTCCTCGAAGATCGTACGACATCACATGAATTGCATCTAGTAACCTTTAATATATGTAAATTTATATATATATTATTTTAAAATAATATTCATATTATAATAAAATAGTAAGAAAAGATTGGTTACTTTTGTTAGTGTAGTGAAATCTTTTATGTACATAAATATCGTATCATTTACATATATTGATACAACATTTTTCTAAAGATGTTCCAGTCATTTACATGTAATTATATTTACGCAATATATTGCGTATTAATGTTGAGACTTGGAATTTACGTTTTTCCTTATTAGAAATTATTACAAGGTTGATTAAAATTTTAGAAATTAAACATTTTGTTAACTCAGAAGATATTTTTTATGTCAGTTAAATTAATTTAAGAAAATTTTTATAAAAGATATTTAAGGAAAGTTTTCAATGAGTATTTAAAAAAATATTGTAAAATATTTTTTTTAAATTTAGGAAATAAATACTTGAATCGATATAAAATATATATATGAAAACTCACTCGCAAAGTTCTGGAACATGGTATCCTTCTTGTAAACGGAATTTCGCAATAGGGACGGCCATAGTAATTTCCCATCCTTTACCTTCACTATCGAATGCACGCCGTAATTCTTCAACGAAATAAAAGAATTTATCTTTATCTGAAAAACTACCTCCTCGATCAGCAGCTCCCGGATATTCCCAATCCAAATCGAAACCGTCGAAATTATACTTGTGCATAAAATCTAAATAGTTAAAAATATGTTTAGTAAATTATCTTCAAATTAATTATTATGATTATTTTCAAATAGTTAAACTATGTAAAGTTAATAATAGTATGAAAAAAAAATATCGTACCAACAACGCTAGATATAAAAGAGCTTCTCCGTGATTTAACAGCTACCATCTGAGAATATTTTGAACCACCTTCAGCCCATCCTCCAACAGCTATTTGTAATTTCAAATTGGGATATTTGGAACGCATATTAGTAAAATTTTGGAATCCACTTTGTTTCACATCCAACTAAAATAAATTTTATACCTTTTTTAAGTTTTCAATTTATGACATAAATTAAAATTTTAACTATAATCAAAAGTGAAATAATGGCAACCAAAATATATTATGGTTTATATTGAAAATATAGAGTAGTTTTTGTTAAGTAACAAATCAAAAATTCTCTGTGGAATGAAAATAATAAAAATGTACTTGTGCTCTTAGTTCTGTATATATTTTTTCAATATATATATATATGACATGTTGTGAGAATCGACAAATATAAATCAATTATTACCTTAAAACAATAAAAAATATTCAGTAATCCTATATCGTTCATTTTATTCAATATATGTATTTCAATGACCATGTTATTATCGTCAATGCGTATCAACGAATAAAATGATCAATAATTGAATATTGAACACACAAAATCTTTTACTATTACAGCGATTCATTTAATTGTGTTAAAGTGAATTTGCCTCAGTACCACGAAAAAATATAAAATAAAAAACATAATTTGTAATTTTTTACCTCCTCATCGATAACAAGAACATCCCATGACTTGTCATTGACGCCAATAAATGAATAAACTAAATGTGTACATAATTCTGCAGGTACATCTTCTTGTCCATATTTACCTATTCCTGGTCTATAAATTGCCCAATTACTGAAATAACATACGATTCGAGCTTCTCCAGCAGCATCTACAGCTGGAAAGATATAAAATATTGGTTTAAGGTCTAATTTGAAGTGTAATTATTGCATTGAAATATAATTAATGTATTATATATGATTTTTTTATTTTTCATGGATTCCAAGAATATAACAAAATAACAAAAAAAGTGTTGTATAAAATATTAACTTTATTTTTGTATATAAATTAGTTAATAGATCACAAATTTACTGAAGAATATGAAATATAAATAAATTTATACGAAACTGTAAAAGTTCTTATATTACTTTTATTCCTTATATTTTTTAAGAAATATTTGTTATTTAAATATTAGAAATAATTACCTGAAAATACTGCTAATGCAAGAAGAAAGCCAAGTATGTGACAACCCATATCTGTAAAATATATAATCGTTGAATTTTAAATAGTTAAAATTATTTTTTTATAAATTTAATACTATTTCATTTTTGTATATGACATGATTACTCGTTATGTTAAACAACATGAAGTTTTCAATTTAATTAAAATGCTGAATATAATGCTGCAAAAATACTCAATTTTATAACTATTAATTATACTTGATTGCTTTTAATTATATTTAAGTACATTTTTTGCAAAAAATAACAGTATAAAATAAATAGTAGTATTAAAAATCAGAAATAAATAAAGATCAATTAAAGAGAAAGTTGGTAAAAATACTAACAAATAATTAAAAACTGTATTAAATTATTTATTCTATTTTAAAGTAAACTATGTTTACGTTTTTATAATAAAAGAAAAGTAATTGTTTATGAAAGTCAACAAACTTCCGTATACATTTTAATTGTTTTTCTTATTAATTATTACTTCATCTAAGATTTGAATTATTTTAAATGTAAAAATGAAGATATTTTTTATAATTATAATTAAATAACTATAAATGTACATACTGTGTCAATATTTAACAAAATGTATTTGAAAGTAATATTTAAATTAACTATTTAAAAATCAAGGATGTTTCACAAATAACATATTTATATGAAAGATGCTGTGTGTAGAATAAATATATTTTTTAAATTGTATTTCGTTTATATATATATATATATATATATATATATATATATATATATATATATATATATGTGTGTGTGTGTGTGTGTGTGTGTATAACTTTTATAATAATAAAATTGAAATTTACATAAATATACTTTATAACAAAAATATAAAACATTATAATATTTATAATTAATAAAATATTAGTTAATTTTATTTAGTAATTTATAGAATTGAAATATTACTTATTAGTATTACATTATTTTTATAATCAATGTTTTTTTATTTTATTTAAATAACATTAAACAATTAATTAAAATATTTTAAATTATTAAAGAAACTAATGTGATGTATTATTTAATAAGAAAATAAATATAAATAAATAGAATTATGATATATAGGGAAGAAAAATGTATTCATTGATATTAAAAAAACAATAATTTTGATTTTATTATTAAATGTAAAATTTACATAACATTTTTGAAATCATATAAGCAAAATTTTTTTTGAAATATTTTTAAAAACGCACACCAGAATATATATATATATATATATATATATATATATATATATATATATATATATATGTGTATGTGTATTTGTAAATGATAAAATAAATTTAAAAATTAACATTTAATGATTAATATTTATTTTACTTATTTTTTAATGATAATTTTTTCTATTATTATTAATAATTATATATATATATATATATATATATATATATATATATATATATATGTATGTATGTAATCTTACCTAAGAAAACGTGTGTGAATTCAATCACATCAACGAAAATACACGTTAGAACTTGAGGTTCACACAACTCGACAATACTGAAAAGAAACTTGCCTACGGATTTTTATATACGCTGTAAGATGAATAAACCGTAAGGTGGAGGGAACACATTTTCGTCATTTATTTTTGTCCACCTTTCTCACTGACCGCATAATTTAACCAGATATATTATTGAAATACGGGAATATTTTCAAGGAAAAAAAATCAAATCGATTCGTTTATTTGGAATGAATCAGTTGAGTGCAGCTTATGATAATGCGGGTATCTGTAAAATGTGTAACATAATGAAGTTTAACTGCGACCATATTTTATTTTTATTGATTGTTGTTTCTGAATGCTATTAGTATCTTCATTAAAAACGATCATGTTAATATATTTTTTTTGATATAAAAATATTTCTGGAACATGAAAGTTCGCGAAAATAAGTTTCGAGTTAAAAAGTCTTTGTATATACTTTTTTTCAACATAATTATTAAATATTCAATCAAAAATTGATAACTGTTGTGTCAGATATCTAATCAAGTGAAACGACTGATCAAAATTTTTTTTTGTAAGTAAAATGTATACATCTTTGATCCAAATACCATATAGAAGTGATTGTGGTTCAATCATAAAATTAATTGTACAATGTATATGATGAATAGAATAATTAACACATGTTAAGAAAGTTTGAATTTTAATTAAATTCATTTTTTTATCAAAAATATGGAATTTTCTCATTGTCAATATTTTTTTAGATTTTGATATCAGTTGTAATAGAAAAGTTTACAGAATTTATATTTCTGTTCTTGAAAACTAATGCTTCATTATCAAATTTCAGAAGTCAATTAATAAATAGTCAATGAAAAATTACTAACATTATAATAAATATTTATGTTGTAAGGGTACTGATTTTTTAATATTTATAAAATTTAAATGTTTTATATTAAATATTATATTTTACACTTTTTTCAAAGAGATTAAATAAAAATTATCGTTTTTAAATATTTAATTATTTTAAAAACAATTAGCAAACTTATGTTAATGTTTAATAAAATTTTATGGTATTTATAATCATTAAAAAGAAAAGATTTATTGTCTCTAATCCGTGGCTTTATTTTATATCGAGTTTAAATGATTGTATATTAATACAAAATTACTACATTTAAAATAATTTAACAAATTTGACATTGAAATCGATGATTGAAAATACAGATTAATGTTCAAATACACAGTTAGCAGATGTTAGTATAATATAAAGTATATAGTGCAATTGGAAAATAGTTGATGTTACTTTTTGTCAAATTGTTGATTGTTAGTCAAACTTAAGTAAACTCTTTGTTCCAGAAAATAATTTTTGACATTGTATAAGAGCATTTTTAACAAGTGTTTATTTACTTTAATCCTGTATATTTTGCTTATCTCTAATGAATATCATTTTCATTCATTTATTGTAGAGAATTTTTTTTTGTTCATTGTAGTATATTTTTTTAAAATTATTTATCCATTCATTTAATAAATATTTGATTTATATCGTAAAATAACTTCTAGAAATTATTCACAAAAGTCAAATAATTAAAATATTGGACATAATTATTCAGTGTGAGTATAAAAAATTAAATATTTTCATTTCAATTCATTTTTTTTAATTTTCGTAAAAATACTTAAATATAATGAAATATTTAATTTACGTGCGTTTAATAATTTAATGATTTCATGACTAAATCAATATTTTTATTATTTATTGAATATAACTTATATCAAAATTATTAACTCACAAAATTTCCTTTTCAAATATAGTTCATTCGTAATTGGATTATACATTTTATTATTACCTGTATTTTTACTTAGAATTATACTGAATTGTTTCTACTTTTTGTAACTTTTCATTAAAAATATGAAGATTTATTCACAGGTAATACAGAATATTAAATGAGAATAAAAAAAAATAATGAAATAAGACAAAGTTCTTAAAATTGTCTTAATTCAACATTGATCTATTTATATCGACAAGAAAATTATAATGTAAATATATTCAGGATTGCAACGCCACTGGCATGTCTGATAATAATTAAATTTGGTTGTTGATTCATTAAAAAATCCATGGAAAAAATCATCAAAATAAATAAATTCTTATTGAGAGAATACAAATGTCATATACTGTAAATCTGAATAAATGCGACTTTGGTGTCATAAATAATAAATGATTAAGTAAAGCTACATTAAGAAAGCTTCGCCAAATTAAGAATCAACATTTTATAGTTTATAAATTCTCATTAATCAAACACATTTTTAAATTTATAGAATATATTTCAAAAAGATGTATTTAATTTTTTATCCAATTTTGGCACTAGAGCTATAATCAAGTGGATTTTAGATTTGTATTTTACATTTGGATGAAAACCGAGATTTTAACCGAATCAGAGTATTAAAAAATATATAACAGATAATTTATAAAAAAGAAATTAGTTTGATGACCGGTTTAGAACCTAAACTGACTGTTGAAAATAGAAAATAATATGACTCCAAGAACAGAAACAAATTAAATATTATGTATATATATATATATATATATATATATATATATATATAATTTTCGAATTTCTTGTGATTATAAAAAAAGCATGGTTTTATTTTTTATTCCAAGTCTAATTTTTAAATCGTTAATATTTTAGACAAAATTCGTAAAAACATTTCATTTATAATTAATTGTTAAATAAGGCTACACTATTTATTATAAAGTAAAATAATTGTTTTCAAATAAATAACAAATATTTTTTCTCGACAAAATAGCAAAGAAAATGCCGGAATCAACTTTATACATCTAATGATTGTCTATTACATTGTACATACATATATTAATGTGCTTGAAAACCTGTTAAATATATAAATATTATCAAGTTAACACTTTTAAAACTTCCTCTTGATTATTAGTTTGTTATGACACTAATTGTAAAACACGGTAAGTATTACACCAAATATACTTGAAATATAATAAGAATATATTTCACAAAATTTGAATGTGTTTATTTTTTCCAGTTTTATAAATGCGAACATTGCAAATAAATGTCGAGTTTGTTTTAAAAGAAATATTGTAATATTTATTGAAACGGGGTTTTAATAATGTTATTCAAAGTAAATAATAATAAAAAAATGAGTTTTATCGTTTTTGCAAATAAATCTTGATACTTATTAGGGGTTGAAAATATTATTTATTTTTTGACCTAATGTCAGAAAAATTTTTTATTAGCTTTTTGTAATAACAATACGTGTAAATAAAAATATAAAATGCTTTAAAACGGTTTGTTCTCAGTTGAACAGTTTTAAAACAAATTTATAACTGAAAAATTATATAGAATAAAATGTGTTTATTTATTTATGAAATGGATTTTTTAATATTAATTTGTATATATTTAAAATTTCTTTTTTATTTGTTTGTCATAAATATTACACCTTTTTTCTCCGTTTTATTCTTTCTTTTTCTATTGGAAGTATTTATGAATAATATATAATGTGATTTTTTAAGAGTGATAGAAATTTAAATTGATTTCAATGTAAATTTTTATCATGCTTAAAAAAATATGATATATATATATATATGTGTGTGTGTGTGTGTATGTTTGTATTGTGTATATATTATTAGATTATCAGATAAATTATTTCTTTATTTTTTATTGCACTACAATAATTAATTTCAAAATAATGTGAGTTTGCATTATAAATAGTTTTAAAAAATGAATACAAAAAATTATGACATGATTGTAGTTCGTTTATAAATTAATTACTCTATGATATATCATAGTATTTTGCGATTAAGTTGCAGATATGAAAAATATTTTTAATTTACCCTGAGTTTATTTTTGGGAGTACGTTGTTTAATGTCATATTTTATTTCATATGCTCAATTAACAGATAAAAGATGTCTTAAACTTGTTAAATTTTATCTAATTCGTTGTTTTATTTTTTTTTTGACATTTTTTATATTTTTTTAATAATACATTTTATATATATATATATATATATATATATATATATATATATATATAATGTATTAATTAAGACCTACAAGGATGTTTATCTATAGATGCAAAAAGAATATAAGTAAACTAATTAAAAGTGACAGAAATTTTTATCAAATTCATTAATAGAGAATGAGTTAATTTGGATTCTTTTTTTGGAATCTTAAACATCAGTAATTAATTGAAAAATAAAACGGGTTTATTATTATGTTCATCGTTCAGGGAATATTTATAAGTGGTTGTAGGTAGGTAATACGAGTCAACTGACTGGTTAAGTTTATTTACCTTTTGCAAGCTCCGTATATTAATACTATCAAGTACTGTTTATAATTACTAATTGAATATGGATTTATGTTGTCGTCAGTTATGATTTTAATTCTTATCATTGTAAATATATACGTAGGTTATTTTATGGTATAATGTCTGTGAAATCAGTTTTAAAAAAATATTAACAGTAGTTATGAATAACTGTTTCTATATTTTTGAAAATTATATTGAATACAATTGTTATTTGAATTGAATTTTAATATTTTATATGAATATTACTTATTTATAGATTTCTCTTTTTCTCTATATATATAGGGTCATCCAAATGTGACGCCTAGATTTGTGTTTTATTAAAAAGAAACTATACACATGTTTCCCTATTCGTCACATTAAACACACGTTTCTTTTTAATAAAACACAAATTTATGTGTCACATTTGGATGATCCTATATATATATATATATATATATATATATATATATATGCATAATTTATATTTCACTTTGATGCGAAATTTGACAGATAAGTTCAATTTGTTATAACTTTTTCAGTATAAAATTTCATTATTTTTATGAGAATATTTTTTCACCATATTTTTATTGTGTCAATTTTTAAAATGCAAATACAAATTTTTATACAAAAGATTTTTATTTATGTACGCCTAGTTTTTTAAGGGCGATTTAATAATTTAATTAATAGTTAGATGTGATAAAAATATTTATTTATAAAAATATAATTTTTAGAACACATTGCCACAAAACAAGTAAGACTATTCAAAAACTTGCCATAGTTTATATATTACGAGTATGTCGTTAAAAGGAAAAATAGGTAATTTAACGATATTAGTTTATTATTTCAAGTTTGATATTTATGAGAAAAAATGTTATATATATGCGTGTGTGTGTTTCGAGGAATTAAAAAATATAGATACTTTAAAAAAGTGTATCAAAAAGGTCGACTGTGTGCTAAAAAAATAAAAAAGCAAATTAAAAAAATAAATGTTATATCACCTTTTTTATTCTATTTAAATATATTTTATGCAATTTTCCGGTATCATGAATGTTTTATATTTATAACAACTATTCACTTTTATGATTTAATAATTAATTTATGTACCTTTGGAAAGATTTTTAAAGTACTTTTGGAAATATGATTCCATTTTCTAACATATTCTAGATGAAATTCTATATCAATAGATACTGAGTGGCTTTCATTACACGTAGTTTCTGTTTTCACAACTATTATGAATTTCCAAGAGTAAATTATATATTTTATTTGTTTTAAAATGTTATTCACGGAATATGTACAAAAAAAATAAAAACAATTTAATTTCAATAATTGATAAAATTGACTTTGGAGTTCGAGAATTTTTTATCTACTTTTAAATATTTTGAATAAAAATAAACTTTTGGCTAAATTGGTTTCATTAGTTTTTAATTTTGCGTGACACTTTTTATTGTTATTGAATGTATCATACTTGCAATTTGTATGTAGTGTCACAAAAACTCCTTGTATGCAATTCATAAATGCTATATTTTTGAGAATTGTACATAAAAATAACATATTCAATTTTCATAAATTCACTGAAAAATAAATGTTTAAGAATTCTCAATAACAATAATAATAATACGATTAAATTTAATATTCACAACTATTGAATTCTTGCATGGAGAAACCTAGAAAATCATGAGAAAAAACCACACCTGACTTGAATGTCTTATTATTATGTACTGTGCAAAATCCTTCATGAATAAAAATTTTTTTATTTACAATTGCCATGCATAAAAATTTACGAAACGGGCGTAAGTGAAATAAGTTATTTAGATTTATTCCGAAACCAAAAAAATGTAAATGGCCATTGTCGTTGATGGGTTTTACGGATGAGTTTGCTTGTTTCTTTTTTAACCATTTTCACGGCACTATTCTTGCCATTGTATTCACTTAAAAACATTACGGAGACTACGTTAAGCCACAACCTATTATCTGTTCATATATTCGAAACCTTTAAAAAGATGATTCATTTGGAATTCGTATATTGTCGCATTCAGATAAGGATTGTGTGTATGCACACATATTGAAGACACGCCGTGAGTTGTTAATTAGGATTTATTATGAAGACAATGGCATTGAAATGTCATTGGCCATGTGTAAATGACGTTTGCGTATCATTTGTACTCTGGATAATATATGGATTAAATGTGATTTTTTAGAAGGTTTTTCCTATAAACGTGACAAAATATCTAATGGGAAAATGTTTTTATCATAAAATACATTATTTACATACTAATTGTACTCAAACACTGATAAACTAAATATAAAATTATTTTTAATATTTTCCTTCCTAAATAATGTAATATATATATATAGCATTTATATTAATTTTTATTCTCGTAACTATTTTTTTTATTTTAATGAAAAATGCAATTAAAAATTAGAATATCTCAAATATCATATATCGACTTTATATTTTTATTTTAAATGTACTTTTGATGGATATGAATTTAAATAAAAAATTAAGAAATGTATTTGCTTTGTATAAACGTGTGCTTTTAAATTTTCTACTTTTTATATATTTTTAAATTGAATATTTAAAACTAATTATTTAATTGGTAGTAAAATAAATATTTTATAAATTATCGCTCTTATTAGCTATCAAAATGTACATTACGAAAAAAATTAATAATAAGGGATTATTGCAAATATAAGTTTTTATAGAGTGGAAAAATAATAATTTAGTTAAAAGCGAAGATCTTAAAATAATAAAGAAATAAAATCTTACAAAATGGGTTAATACTTTTGTACTTTTTACTTTTATTGATTTTATATAGGAGATTAAACTTATTTAATAAGAAAAATGATCACTTCATAATAATTACTTCAAATTAAATACAATACACTAACTTTTAAGATGAAAATAACTTAAATATTAATATAGTCTAAGTAGTTGACAGATATATATTTTTATTGGCTTATTTTATTGAATGTCTAAATAAAAACAATTTATATATAAATTTTCTAAGTATATATATATATATATATGTATGTATATAAATTATATAAATTTTATTATATTAAACCTCGAAAAATCATTTGAAATTTAAATCGTGTCTCTTTTTATAGAATTTTCCTACTGTAAAAAATATTTTCATCCACTAAATATTTTTATTTGAATTGAATCAATGCCAAAGGTACATTAGAATATAAAATAAAGTTAGTTTTTTTAAAAAAATGACAACTTTTGTATTCTGAGATTTATGTCAATTGTGTATCAGAATTTAAAGAAATATCAGTTGGTATTTGGTCAACCCTGTTTCAAAGCATTAAATATTTTCATAAAGTAACAAATAACAGAAAATATGATATTAAGGTAAGATAAGCGACTCAATTATGAGGTCAAATGGATTTGACATTTTTGATCTAGATTTCTTTTCTTATATTCACCGTTAAAAATATAAATAAATTAATTAGGTATCGATAAAAATATTTCCACGTTTCCAATAATTTGAAAATTATTTACAGTTAAATTGTTTAATTACCAGTGAAAAGTTAAAAATATATTTAAAAACATGTTACATACAAACAACACGTAATTAAATAATGTGTGCTCTTGAATTATGTTATTTTTTATGTACCTTTGTGTCGCATTTATTTGTGTACAGGCGTTGACCGTATAATATATTCCAATCGATATGCAAAAATCTTGTATTGAATAATTCTACCGGTATAATAAATACACCGTGCAAAATCACACAACCGGTCCATTATTTTTGGGTCTCATAAGACGTTGCCCCCGCATCTGACAAAATATAACTGGACCATCGATTTGTTGTCATCAGGGACGGATTGAAAATTAATATTCATGTATATTTTTAAAAACTCATTAGTAATATATATATATATATATATATATATATATATATATATATATATATATATATATATATATATACTGTAATATTCTGTAAATTACATTTTGTTATAAATATACTGCGAATGTACAATTGAAATGACATTAAATAAAAAAGAAATTTCTTTTTTACTATTATTAAGTCTTTACAGACATTTAAAAGTATTTTTTTAAATCATGAAAAAATACTCAATATGTTTTTTTCATAGAGATGTTTATATATTTGTAATTTGAAGCTTTTAATGAGGATTATTAAAATGATGTATAATGTTTTTTATATTTTGTGAATTGGTTTTATTATAATAAAACTATTTGTTACTTATATGAAAAGTAATAAAGAAATGACTAATTTATATATTTATATAAATCGTTTTATTCATTAATTACATTATATTTATTTATAAAATAATTACTACTGAAAGTATGTATATTGCTTTAAAATATATATATAATATATATATATATATATATATATATATATATATATATATATATATATATATATATAATTAGTGCAAAAAATATTATAAGTACTTATTTTATATTGAATTACAATACTATTTTAATTATAAGAATTATGTTTCATATGTATTGTTTATTGATCATAAATTAAGTATGATTTTCTATAAATGAATTCTTCATATATTATTCTTTATGAGTTGTTCTAATTCAATGCATGTCTTTAATTCTGGTTTTAACAAATTTCTTAAAACATATGTATCATTTGTAGTATTAAAAGGCACTAAATATTATTAAGGTACCATTATAAATATATACACACACTATATATAAATATATATATACTAACTTTTAAGAAGAAATTATTATCATCGACAACTTCTTTTTTCAAGGACTTTTTTTTGATCATTGGTTTTTTTTTCATTATTTTCGTGTTGCTTCCTTCTGTTGTCTGGAGTTGCTGAGGGTTATTAATATTCAAGACTTATGTTTCATACATACATACACGCACACACAGATATATATATATATATATATATATATATATATATATATACATACATATGTATATATATATAAATGAACAAACTATTATATAATGGTTGTTTTTTTTTAAATTCGAAACCCTTCATGTTTTGTATAATATATTGATGTATTAATTTTTCTGTTATTGTGATGTGACTGTATATGTAAATATCATAAATTCATAAAGTTGTTCTTCTGATTATTATTTTTTTATTATCAGTTATTAAAATTGAGTAATAAGTTCTCAGAAGAAAAATAACTGAGCTTAAAAAAATATTTTTAATTTTTTTCTTTTTTATGGTATTTCATTACGACTCTGCTTCATGATCAACCAACTGCTGTTTACTCTCAAAATCAACATTGGTTTACTGTCAGGGTCATGCTGCCCCTGGCCTTCGACGATTTGTGCTATATTCGAAGATGAAACCAGTTGCTTGTGCAAAATTTATCAAATGAAACTAGTAGGTCGAAAATCGGATAAGATATGACATGATTAATTAGTCACTCATTTACAGAACGTTATTACTGCTGCACTCGATGCATTTTCTTTATTTTTGTCAGTTAAATATTTTAAGTAAATTAAATTATCGTTTATTAAAATTCCGTATTTGCTATATGAAAAGACAAATATTGAAATTTTCATTCTTAGCATTTTGAACTGTTAACAAACTATATACATGTATAACGGGTTTTTGTTCAAATTATGTCGAAAATGTATTGCAGATTTTCAAAATCATTTTTAATAATTTTCGAAAAAATAAAGTAGTTATTATTTTTTATCAAATTTATAATTATGTTTTTAGATAGTTAGTACTAATTTTATTCAACAAAAATGTTACATAAAATCATATATATATATATATATATATATATATATATAAGTTTTTTTGAATATTGTTTTTATTTATGAAATTTTGTTTATCTTTTGTGATTATTTTGTAGTACACAAATCTAAGTTGAAAATTTTAAAAAATGTAAGATTTTTCATTATTGAATACTTATTTTTTTAAAAATGTTCCATATAAAGTGTAACATTAGGTTAAATCACGATAACAAAAGAATTATAAATAAAATATTAATGTCAATTTTTTATTATTTATTCTTAATATTTATATTTGTATTTAATAAGTACAATCACTATTTGATTCGGAGGTGAATTATACGTTTTATAATCCTTAAAAAAGTTTTAATTCCGTTGTTGTAATTACCATTAATAAAGTATGAGTTTATATATATATATATATATATATATATATATATATATACATATTAATAAATTTTTGGTGTAATTTATTAGTCATCTTTTAATATTATTATTCTTGTACTTGAAGTAGTTGATCCCTGTAACTAATAAATGACATATTTTTTATTCGTTATTTTTTATGTTTTTTGTTACCCAACGTGACAATTAATCTATAACAATAAGTTTTTCTTATTTTTCTGCATACATATTGTTTTCAGAACAATGCTGAAAAAATCGCAGTTATGTACTTGAAGTTCTTCAGTTTCAAGGTTTCCTTAAAAAATATTTTAATATAGATCTACCTTATATTTGATTTTTTATTTGTGAAATAACTTCTGAACTTTGTTCCTGATACTTAACACTATATGTACTGAGTGGAGATTTAATTGTGTTTTATATTTTAACTGGACATAGTTAATTTGTGATTTTCATGATTTTTTATTTTTTATCGAATGTTATCAGTATTTAATCAAAAATACTTGTAGTTGATTATTATTGATTTGATTTTGATGTTCATTTTAAATTATTGTATATAATATACTTTTTCATATATTTTATATACGTTTAGTTTTTTTTCTATTCCATGGCAAAACGGCCATTCATTAAAAATTTAATTAAAAAATAACAAAGACAAGTTGGAGAAAGTTCAATCATTTATATTTTGAACTCAAAATACTATTCATTCTGTTGTAATATTTTGAAATTTCAGCGTTCTTCAATGAAATCTTTCAGACTTAAATTAAAAAAGATGTAATATTTAAGTAAAAATCGTTTTAAATTTAAAATTTTCACATTATATTAACAATCCTAGACGTAATTATTATTACACTGATGTGATTTTTATTATTTAATTTAAATTTTTTTACAAATATTTTTTGTATTTACGGATTTTAATCAATATATTTTTTTAGTTTGCAATATTTTTTTCAATTTTAGAAAAAAACACTTGCTACATTACTAGTAATTAATAATTGTATTTATGTACATACAATATCTTAAGACGCTATTCTTGAAAACCAACAAATGAAATTTATATATATATATATGTAAATTGTAGTTTGAAAAAACGATCAGTACAATTTAAAATATAACGCAATAAATTTGTTAAAAACGATGTGTTTGTGCAAAGAACATTTTTTTTAATTATTAATGTTACTATTTTCTATAATTAAAATGCATGTTTTATAATTCTTATCAGTTGACAATAAATTGACGATGTAAGTATTAATGTAATACTTGTGAAAAAAATTAGACTTTATTTTCCTATAAATATTAATAGAATAAAAGTTGCCTATTAAAAAGTAATATTTATTAAAAGGTAAATACGTGTAAGTTTTGTTTTCGGTGTAATGAAAGATTGAAGAATTTGCAAAGTGGAGTTTATTAATGATTCTTTTGGATACAAAAATAATACTGATTATAATTAAATAATAATAAATAAATAAATAAAAACTTTATTGTTCTGAGTCATACATTATACATAATATAATTTGTTTTGATTTGTTGTGGTGTGTAATCTGTTGAGATTTTATACCAGTGTGATGTGGGTGAGTGCAGGTGTTTGTGTTCGTGAATGTGAGTTTGTTTTTGAGTGTTTTGTACGGGAAAATTTTCAAAAAACCCGTTTGTTTCTGATTTTTTTCCCCTAAAACTAACTAATGCTAACTTAACTAGTGATTGAGTCTATGTTATAAGGTGGTGACCATAGCCACTCTTCAACTGCGGCTGATTGAGTCTATGTTTGCTCATAAGGTCCTCTGTGGGACTGACCATAGCCACTCTTGGTTTCTGAATTAATTTTAATGGAGCACTGGTGGAATGTTTTTTCTTCACCGTAGAATTGGAACATGATTATAATTAATTCATGCAAGGCTTATATAGTTAATTAATTTGTTAAGTCAGCGAATTGTCCTTCGTGGGATTTGTTAAGTCAGCGAATTTGTTCTTCGGATAAGTAGTTCGTGGGATCTGCAAGTCAGCGATTTGTTCTTTAGGTGGTGACTTCACTTAACCTTCAGATGTTTAAGTGAATCAATCATTGAGGTTTCATAACTTGTATATATATAAGGGAGTTAATCCTCAATAAATAAATCACATCAACCTGAGTATGATCAAGTACAAGCGAATGGTAACATTTATTAACGCTTTCACCCAACAGTGAGCTGTTATAAGCTAATGTATATGATATGATATGATATATATGTATACGTATTTTTTCTGAAATAATAAAAATAATATGACAAATATATAAATAATGTGAATTTTTGTTATAATATTGTCTAATTTTATCATTTTAAAAAATGTGTTCCAAGTTATGTTACTATAAATAAAACAATCTATTGAATTAAAACAATTTAATTTTATTATACGTTTTTTAGTATGAATAATATATGTACTGAATATGGGATATGTTTAAATTCTCTAAGTGAATTATTTAAATGCATCATAAAAAATGATTTATATTAGTTTAGTTTTATTTGTTTCTATGTTTAAAAATATATTATTTGGCTTTATTTCATGAACTGTATTTATATTTTTACTTAACATGTATTTTATATATTATTTCAATGGCTTTATTTCTAAGTTATTGTAATATTAAGTATATACAATATATTTACATCATTATTGTTTTTATCCTTTTATTCAGTAAAATAAATTTGAATTTATAATATTTTTATAATAAATTAAATTTAAATTTATTAAAACAGTAGTATATTAGAATAAAAATAAATTTATGTCATTAAAAAGTTCTATGAAGTTTGAAATTGTTTGAGAATCGCTGATACATACCAACCGTTAAACAGCTGTCTTACTAAGTTGGTTGCATATTGTGAAACGTATATTTTCTGTTTGTAAATGTTTATATTTGTACACGTAGATTTTGTATGGATGGTATTTTTAATGTTCTTTATTACTTCTTTAGAATTTAGAAATAGTTTTAAATGTGAATTGGTTCTATTTTCATAGTTTGTAATTATTAAGAGGAAAACAGTTATAATTAAAATTAATTGCTGTCAACTAATATTTCACTATTTGTTGATGTATAATACTGAATTAGCATGAAAAACAATACAAAATTGATTACCCAAGAAGAAGGTAGGTAAATTAAAAAAATAATTTTTATTATCATAATTTTTTTACTTTTTAAGAGTTGAAAAATTTAAAGAAAAATAATATTGCTTTGGCCAAAGCATTGACTGAAGAAAAAATGAATGTGAGATATCAATTTGAGGATAAAATTAATATCGAACGACGATACATTGCCTTAAGAAAGGTAGTTTCTGATAAATATGTTTTTAAGAAAAAAATTATTAATTTTGTTTTTATGGTTGTGTTTCATAAACTAAGATTTTTTTGAATATTAAAATTCTTATAAAAAATAATTATAAAGTAGTTATATTCACAGTATATGAAATATATATATATATATATATATATATATATATATATATATATATATATATATATATATATATATATATATGTGCATGTCTGTATATCTATATGCAAAACTATATTCATATAATTATTTTTTTAAAATACATTATACTATAAATTTTTCAGAAATGTTACCAATTATCTGAAGTAAATAAAAAAATTATATCTTTATTTGAAAATACAGTTCATACTGCATTTGAAAATTATGAAAAAGCTCAAAGTCTCCTTCAGCAGAATGAAGATGAGAATAAGTGTAAGATATATTTTTTTTTAAAAAAAAAAAAAAATATTAGTAATGATTTATATTTATAGCAAGTGAAGCATTTTTAAAATCCGAAGACTTAAACTTTAATGTTTCTGAATCAGCAAATTCATTAAGGTTTCATAACAGGAATTCAGAAGTGGCTTCGGTACCATCATTTGCTGTATCACCAATGATTAGTGGCTGTATGATTCAAAGGCCAACAATTAATTTACAAAGGATTAATATTACTACTATTGCATCTGCAGGTGAATAATTATATATATGCGTTAATTTTTTTATAACTGATGCAATAAAAATATTTAATTTTTGTGTTATTCAATGATATTGAGAGAAATATCTGACTAATTTTTAGCAAATGATTCACCCAATGATATTACTCAAGTTGATGAACCATATATGAATTTATTAGATATTGAGGATGGAACAAGTGGCAATGAAGAAACTTCAGAAATACTGAATCCTCCATTGTGCAATGCATCGTTAGTAAATTGTATTTAAAAATCCATTTTCTTGTTTATTTTGAAAGTATTTTTTATAGTTTAGAAATTTTAGATAAAATTTCTTTGAAATTCATACAAATAGTTGTTTTTTTTTTTTTATAAATACTTTACTCTTCATATTTTTGAAAGTTTAAAAAACATTTGTATTTTCCTCAAGAAAGAATATTATATAAGGTATTAGTTTCATTTTTATAATATTTTTCTTTACATATGTATTATAATAATTAATTGGTTAACTACATTAATTTTATTTGAAAAGACAGTTTTACTTGTTAAATGTCCAGTACTTTTATAATAAATTAACTTAATTAAATTTTTGTTAAAAATTCTTTGGGTCATTTATTTATTTGTATTTTACTACAGTAAGTTAATGCATTTTTAGCAAGAATTGTGTAATAAGTACAGTTATCCAAAAATCATTTATAAAATACAATACATATGTAGAAATAGAAAAGAAAAAGTTTTAATCAGTCATTTTAAGTGAAATTCTTTAAAATATTTTTTCAAGATACATTATTTTCTTATATATATATATATATATATATATATATATATATATATATATATATATATATATATATATATATATATATATATATAATCTTTGTAACTGTGGAATACAGTAATTATTATAACTAAAATAATTCATCATTATATTTGTACAGTTTTATGTCAACTTATTTATTGTTTAGTTTATAATTCTCATATTTTTTTTAAAAAAAATAGTTCACCATTGTCGTCATTGAATGAAGAAGGTGAAGATGTAGATAATAGAGATTCGAATTCAAGTTCAGAGGTATGTACAGTTATATATATATATATATATATATATATATATATATATATATATATATATATATATATATATATATCACTAAAATAACAATGTTAAATTTAAATAAAAATATTAAATTTCATTTTAGATCACTACCCAAGCTTGTAACAGAAATATACTTTTACCTGAACCAGTAAAATTTCAAATTGAAAGTAGTTTACATAATTTAAATAATAATATAGATCATTCAGAAACTATTGTGGATCCATTAAATGTAGCAAGTACATCAAATCTGGATCTTAGTTTAGAAGATTCGTAAGTTATATACAATACTGTTTTTCCCTTTTGTTTTAATTAAAATTAATTATTTTAATGAAAACCAATAAGCTCCAGAAAAAGTCAATAAAAAATTCAAAATACTACTCCCTCTTTTGGAACATAAAAAGTAATTAAAAATATAATTGTACTTTTTGGATAAAAGTAATATTATTTCAATTTTAGCATTTCACTTTGTGCAAATAATCATATAGTAGAACAAAAGGGCGGTATTTCTAAAAGAAATGTAGATAAATCTTGGAAATTTTTAACATCTAAAGTGAATAAACGATCAAAACCGTAAGTAATTTGTTGTAATTTATAAAGTAACAAAATTAATGCTCATATTTGGATTGGTGAATTCTTTTTTTTTAATAATCTAATTTCTCGGCACTACAATTACATAATTTCTTAGTACCTGCAAAATTTTATTAGATTATTTATTAATTATGTATTGTTCACTTTTATAAAATGTTCTGATATTGGAAAGTATTTTGTTTGGTGAAAAGCAATATTAATTTCTTTGAAAACATATTACTATTGTTACTAATGTTATCAATTTCCAATACATTTTTGTTAATAGTTTATTGTTATTAAATATTTGTTGTTATTGAATAAAAATATGATTGATGATTATTTTTTACAGGAGTAAAAAAAAGTCAGTTGAAACAATGTGTAAAGATTTAATAGTTGTCAATATGTAAGTTCTTATTATACATGTATATTTTTTAAGTTCTGTTAGTAAGTTAAAATTATATAATTTGTTTATTTCAGAAAAAAATATTTCGAACTAAAATAATGTAATTAATGTACACAGTTTTATTTTCAGTTAGAAATTATGTCTTATGTAACTTAAAGTTTTTATATTTTTTAATGTTTTTTTCTTATATTTTTTTAGAAAAAATAATAAATTAGAAGAAGTAAATGAAAATAATTCACCAAATTTTAAAAAAAAGACCAAAAGAAGCAATAAACGATCAAGGTATGTTTTTTTTTTGCAGGTTTTATACTATTTCTAATAAATTTAACTATGCACGCAAGTCTTGTATGACATACATAGATTTATCTTTTTTGTTTATTTTAGAAAAAGTAATATACGTGAAACTAAACTATTAAATTCATCAAAGTCTGATTTTGAAGATACAGTAAAAGTTAGGTACATATATATTTTTATGATATGTGGAAACAGTAAAGTAGTATTAATATTATTATTATTATTTTTGTTTTAAGAAAACGAAAAGTTGTTGAACAAAAAAAAAAGTGTGATAGTGAAGATTCCGAAGATTTTAATATAAAAGAACTTAATTTTATCTCAGGGTGTGTTATTAAAGAATATTAGCTAATAAAATATTAATAATTGATAATATTTTTGTTTAGAAAAAGAAAAAAAGAAATACCAAAAGATGATGCCAGACCATCAACATCACAAGAATTTAGTATAGTTTTGGAAAAACAGAGGTTTGTATTAATTTGTTAATTTTATGTATTACTTGTATTTAAAGTAAATATATATATATATATATATATATATATATATATATATATATATATATATATATATATATATATATATATAACACATGAAATACTTCAAACTTATGAAGTTTAATACATTTATAGTTTTAAAATCGTTTGTACATTTTATATATTTATTTAATAATGGAATTAAAAGTTAATACATAGTTTCTATAGGTAATTGTTAAAAAGATAAATAAAATTTAATAGATTGTTAAATCATTCTAAAAATGTTAATGATTTTTAATAATAATATGAATAACATTTTATTTTTTGTATTTCAGACATAATTTAGAAAATAATATAGGATCACCAGATAAATTGAATGAATCTTCAAAATTAAATGAGCCTTCAAAAGTTACAAGACGAAGGTATATGCCTTAAATACCATATTTTTAAACACTTTCTAAATTTAGTTTATAAAATAATAAAATTGAAAAGTATTCTTTAAGTTTTAGAAATGTGATCCCAGCAAATACTATTGAATCATCTCTTATAAGTGAGGAAGTTAATTCATCACAGACAAATAAACTTTTAAAGATTACAAGACGAAGGTATGGGGAAATATATTTTTTATTATAGTGTAGAAAAATATATATTATAAATTTTATACAATGTTCTAAAATAATAGTGGTTTATTTTAGGTATGAATTATCAAATAGTATTATTGAATTTTCTACTACAGCTAAAGAAGTTCAATCACCAGAACTAAATAAAGTATTAAAAGTTAACACTAGACGTTCTAGGTAGATAAAATTATTCAAATATTGGTAGTTAATACTTAAAAATTATGAAAGATTTAATGTTTTTTTCATTTTAGAAATATGTCATTAGAAAAAATATTTAAACTTGATATATCTAATGAAATATTTCAACAATCAAACCAATCCAAAATTTCTTCTGGACAAGGGTTAGTGTTATTAAATATAGCAAAATATGTTCACTTATCTCTTGATCTTTCACAAACCCCCCCCCCCCCCTCCTATCTCTCTTACTATATATGTATGTATTTATATATACACATTTTAGAAGTGAATCAGAAAATGTTACGGATATAAGTGAAATAAATAAAGAAGAATCATTACCATTACACAAATCTTCAAATGTTTTTGTTAAGTGCAAGTAAGTAATGAACAACTTTTTTATTGAATATTATTTCAGAATTAAATGCTAGTCCTTTTTGATAAAATTTGTTTAAATGTATTTATTTTAATACGTTTTGGATAGTTTTTATATAATGAAGATATGTTACATGAAATTTATTTTTAATTGTGAGACTTCTCTAAATTGTTTTTTTAGAATAAGAGGTGTGAAGAAGTTATCCCTTCCTTCTTATATAACTTCACGGTTAGTACTAAATATAAATACTTTAATGTTTTGTTAAGATAAAATTAACTAGACATTGTAAATGAATACTTTTCAGACGATCTAAAAACCTACAATCTAAATCAAAAGACAAAAGTAATAATATGGAATCAAATACAATGAATGAAAGTGATAACAATCAACAGTCTAGGTATTTATAAATAATAATTTTATATAAGATATATAAATTTATATTATATAAGATATATATTTTATATAAGATATATAATTTATATAAGATATATAAATTTAAGAATTAAATTTTTTTTTTAAAAAAAAATATACAAGCTACTAAGTAAAATAATTTGGAATGTAATGATTTTATAGTCTTTATATATTTTGTATGTTGAAGTCCTGTAACTGAAGACTATTGTCATAAACTTCGAAGATTAAGAAGAAAAGATATTTCATATAAAGAACCTAATCTTAATAGGTAATTTTTATTTAAATTCTCGTCTTATATTTTTTAAATGTTTAATATATATATATTTTAGAAAATTACGTCGATGAAAAATAACGGTGTACAAGAAAAATAGTATTAAAATAATACAAGCATGTTACAGAAATAATTTGCTATTAAATTTAATACGTGTTGTATTTATGATGTGTATTGCTGCCTTATTAAAATTATGACTTTATTTTTATTTGATTAGTTTGAACTTTTTTGATAATCAAATTTTTGAAATGACAGGTATATCCTTTGTTTTTTTTGTTCTTTTTAATTTATATACATCTCATATTTTTTGTAAATTATCAGATAGTGTAAAGTATCAGTGATACAAAATAATTATTGACATTAACTATTGTACAAAGATTGTTAATATAAATGAATTGAAAGAATCTTTTAGTAAGATTTTTTTTATTACTTTTGTTAATGCTGATTGAAATATTGATATGTTTTTATATTTATTTACATAGAATAATAGAATTTTATTCCATCTAATTGTATTATATGCAATTATAATAAAAATTATTTTATATCATGTATTTATTAATCATGACCTTAAATTTTTTTCACAATTACATTTATAAAAGATATTAATAGGAAATGTATAGAGATGTTCAGAAAACAAATTGTAATTGAAAATTGTATAGTAGATTTATTACTTGAAACTTCAGTGTTTTTAAATGAAAATCTTTAGTTAAATGGAAAAAATATTTTTGAAAATAAAAAAAAATTCTGCAAAAATTGTTTAATAATTACAAGTTTAATATATCTTTAACATATGTGACATAATCTTGTGCAGCCACTTTTCCACTTGGTTTGTAAATTTCATCTTGAGATCTTTAAAAAATACGAAAAAAAATTATTAAATAACAATAGCTGTAATATAAATACATACAATAAAAAATTTGGATATTCAATTTTGAGGTGTTTAGGACCCCTGATTGGATTCCAAGCAAACACCGGTTTTTCGTTTGAAAGCATCAGACTGCGTATAGCCAATGATAAACCGAACATAGCAGATATATCTTTTTCCTAAAACATTTATTAGAATATTTTTCTGATAATGTGATATTTCTATAAGTATTTGTACTTACCATCCATCCTTGCATTATACAATCAGCTAAACTTAAATTTTCTATAGCTGATGTAACATGATTAATATCTGAGAAATGTTGAAGATAATTTTCATGTAAAAATTCGATAAAAGTGGATGGTTGAGATAAAAATTGGTCTGCTATATTTTCTGGACAATAACTAAAAGTCCATTTTAATTCTTGTTGAATACCTAATTGGTGAAAAAATATTCCTTTGTAAATTATGTTAATTGAAAATAAAAAATTAAGTTATTACGTTTTGGGTATAATACACGACCAACACTGTTAAAAAGAGATATTGATTCATCACAGCCTAAATTTGATAATTTGTTACTCTTGACATTTTTCTTAGATTTACTTGTATGTTTAATACATGGCTGCACTGGTAAAGTACCTAATGTAAAAATATTGATTAAATAATCAGTCGATAAGTAATTAATACAAGTCTATTCATTTTTTTGAATGAGAAAAATAATTAACTGAAATAAGTAACAGTAATTAAGTATTATAACATTATTTAAAGTGAAAATAATAAATAGTTAATGCTAATTAAATTAAGATATTTTTTTTGTTATTTAATGAATTTCTGAATTTTTGCTAACAGTAAAAATATTTGTAAAAAATGAAGAAAAAATCAATAATAGTACTTATAATAACAAATACTTATATAGCTTATTGGAAACTATTTAACACATTACGGTCCGCAGTATTTCGCGCTAGACTTCATCTAGAGTCCGGCGAATTTCGCAAAAAATGCACAAAAATAATTTTTTCATAAAATCGATGTAATTCTTAAATCAATAAACATTTTGAAATGAAATTTCATATTTGCCTATAAAAGAGTTCAATGCATAGATATATGTAAATATATTAGTAGTTTTCAATCTGTAATGAGTGTACTAGCGTGATAAAGTACAAAAAAGATGCTTTATAATAAACATAGTTTATTATAAAAAAAAAACACTTAGCGTAAAAAACATCTAGAAGAGATAAAAATATGATAAATTACATAAAGCATATATTTTATATACAGAAGTTGTTAGAAAAAAAAATAAGAGAATCAATTTCGATTTTATTCCAAAAAAACAGAACTGCTAGAGATAGAGATTATTATATTTGAAATACCTAAAATATTTTTCATAATTTACCAATATTTTGAATAAATACACCACCATCTTTTGATGGAATTAGAAAAAAATATAGCTTGTATGAATTTTTTTTGACGTCAAAAGTTCATACAACGAAACACGCGTTAACGCGTGAACGGACTTACTGTAGTCCAACACGAAACATGCATTTAAGCGTGGCCGGGCGGTAATGTGTTAATATTAATATTGTTGTATATATTATTAAAGTGAATAAATGAAAAATACATACCTTTTAATGATGAAAAATGTAAATTTAAAATTGCATTACGAATGTCACCTAATGATGAATTTATAATAGATTCTATATTATTTGGTGTCAGTCTTTTATAATTATCAATATCTGTTTCAATCATAGATGTTATCTTTTTTATTGCTGCTCTCATATATGTATCTGCTATTGGATTGAAACTAAAAATATTGTATTTCAGTAAAATAAGTTTTTATAAAACAAAAACATTTTTAATATTGAATTATTTAATATTTTTTTGTGTTTATTATTTTTTTAACAATAATTAAAAAGTAATTAGTCACCTAATATGTACAATATCATAAAGATTTTTTATTTCTTCAGTAAATAAATTTTTAGATATATTTAATCCTTTTCCTTTTGTGTCTGTACATATAAATATTATTGGCGATTTACCGATATTTGAATATTTCCTTAAAAATAAACATATAATCATATATTCAGTAATAGATATTTATTATTTTCTAATAAACATTAACTTACTCTAAAATGTCAGTAAATATTGATGGGTTATAGAGAAATGCATTAGGGTAATCTTCAATTAATATTATTTTTTTTGTTTCTTCTTCAAATAAAGAACAATAACGTGATGATTGCAATAAAAATTCCATAAAAATATCTGACTGTTTTGGTGTTATTTTATAATTAAAGTTATAAGTATCTAAAAAGTTGTAAATTGATGTGTAAATATTATATTTTTTTTACAAAATTCTATTCATATATATATATTAAAAATTAACCATTTTCTATTAAATATTCTACATCCAATGGAGTAACCCACTCTGAGATTGAAATTTTCATTTCCTTACATAATAATTTTACTGTTGCAGTTTTTCCTGCACCTGTTGGACCAGTGATCAATAATATTGGTAGTTTGGCCTAAAAAAATATATATACTATAAAATTAAAAGACTGCTATTAAATGTAATAACCTTCTTAATTTGTTGAATAGCATTTTCAATCCAATATTCGACTTCTTTTATTTTTTTTGAATGTACTGCCAAATCAGAAATTTTTCTAGGACCAAATTTTTCAAACCAGTTTTCATTTTTTTCTGCAATATTGCTTGTAAATTTATTTGATTTTATTTCTAATTTAGTATTAAAAGCATTATTAACACTCTTGAGTTCATTTTCTTCAAGTTTAATTTTTTTTCTTGGCGAAGAATCAGTTTCAAAATTTGGCATAAACCATTTCTTTGTCTAAAATTTTATTTGTGTTTCTGGGAATATGTTTATATATATATATATATATATATATATATATATATATATATATATATATATATAAATTCAACAACTTACATTTTTTTGATTCATTTTTAATATAAATACATAAACTATACTTTTTAATTTTTAAAAATATAGTCTTTTTAAATAAGTTGTTTAAATATTTTTATTAAATAACTTTACAATAGTTATGAACAATAGATTAGATTCATCAAAAAGGAAAAAAATATTCTTTAACTTATCATATAAAAAACCAAATGAATAAATATCGTTTTTTTTTACTACCTTTTTGTAATTATGGTTATGTATAACAATTTTACAAATTACGAAGTATTATTAAATAGATTTTAGTACGTAATTATTGTTTGAAAATAAATTACATAGGGTTTTCTTTTAAAAATTATTTATATAATTTAATCAATTCAAATAACATTCTGTAATAATTAATTTGTTTATAACATTTGTGAAGGGGGTAATTTTTGAATCAGTGTTTTAAAGATAATTATTAAATAAAAAATGATTTTTTTTAGTAATTATATACTATTTTCTTGACATCTTTCTAGTAGAATGAAATATTCAATTTTATTATCGGCTTTTATGTTTACACTTGCTTGATTATCTGTCAAAATTTGTATATCCATATGACATTTATCAAAACTAAATATTTAACATGTTAAATTGTAATTAATTTTTATTATTGTTAATTCCCATTATTACAACTAAATTATTTAGTTCATATTTTATAGTTTTAATTTTTTAAAAATATTTCAATTTGATTTGTATCTTATTATTTAACAATAACCTTATTATAGTAACAGGTAATTTACAAAATGTAGCACCAGTTCACAAAAGTATTTTAATATTAAAAGACAGTTCGAGATTACTCTTTCTTTGAAATGAGCAACATTTTAATTATGTGCTTGAAATAATTGTTAATTCATTTAAACTATATTGTATTTTAAAAGTGACTTCTTTGTATCAAAATTGATATTTTATAAATATTTAAAATGTCATCTAGTTTTAAAAGTAATATGTTTGATCAACAATCAAAATCAATTGAAAATGAAAGTTCAATTAGATGTATATTTTTTTGTGAATTTCATTCAGTTGCTGGTCCTATAATTACTTGTCAGGTATTCATTTTTTAAAAAAATATTTACAGTTATTTTATAAATCAGAGAATTTGCATATTTTTAGGTTCCAGATAATTATATATCGAAAGATGTTTTTGATACTGTAAGTGTATATATTATACCAAAACCTCAGTTACAAAGAAGTATATTAACAGTGTGAGTTTATTATAAATATATTGTGATATTGTTATAAATTTTTTGATATAATTTTTTGAAATAAAAAAATTTCAGTACATTACCAGAAGCAAAGATATTAGGGTTTCCTGTAAGAATTGATAATAAGAAATATGCTCGTAATGCATTTCATTTTAATTTATGTTTTGTGTGTGATGCAGATGCAAGAACAGTTCATTATGAACCAGTTGTTAAGAAATTATCAGATTATCTTGTAAGAATGAATTTATTTTTAATTTAAGTACATAAACTAAAGTTGCATAGTATTTAAAAAAGTAATGTTAATAATATTAATCGATAAAATATAATTATTTAGATTGCTATGGAATTGGAAAGTGGATTTCTATATTCACATGCCAAAAAACCACAACGATTAGCAGTGATGTTAAGTCAAGTAATGCAGGATTTAAATTCTCAGAATATGTGTACATTAACTGAAGGTACCACAACAACTCACTTAAAAGTTGTTAAAGTTTGTCCAAATCCTGTAACTGTACAGGATCATTATGTGCCTATATTTTTACCTGATCAGCAAGATTTTCTTTCAGATCAATGGGATTTAACAACACATCAGGTTATTACAATAATGAAATGCATTGAATTAAAAGTATATATATACATACATACAGAAACACACATACATACATACACACACACATGCATGTATGTTAATAAATAAATATATTTTAGGTAGCACCATTTATTGATGGTTTCAATCATGTTGCTAAAATAGCTGCTGAAGCAGATGTAGATAATAATCTTGTTAAAGCTTGTGTTCAAAATCTAGTATATTATGGAGTAGTTGCTTTAATACCAATATTTCAGTATTGTAATGTATATACAGCAACTCCTAAATTGAGAGAACTTGCTACTAATGTTGAATTGCAGGAAAAATGTATAGAATATGTTTCTAAGTCAGGTATATTTCATATGTAAAAATCTTATATATCATTGTTTGTATATAGTATTTTTTATTGTTAATAAAAATGTTATAGATTTATAAAAAATTATATTAATAACATGGTAATATTTTTAGTACGTCAGCCACCTTTATTTCGAGATATATTTCGAATGTATTCAAGTATGACTTATGGAACTACAGTGCGTGATTTATGTTTAAGATATAATCCAAATGCCTTACATATTAATGAACGAAAACTTGTACAATTTGGTGTTCTTGAAGGTTTTGTGAGGCGCATTTATAAGTTTCCTATATTAATTGGTTCTGGAGATACTGAAGGCAGTGAAATTGAAGATAATGTCTCTAGTATGAGTCAGTTACAGAGTAGTTTTACAGGAACAAATTCAACAGATGAGATTTGTTGCTCAAATGGAATTAGTACTCAACAACTTGAAGATCAGTTAGAGAAAGATCCTAATGTTGTTGTTATTATGAAGTAATTTGTCAAAAATGAACTGTATTTATTAACAAACATATTTAAAAAATAGAAATATTGATTAAAAAAAAAATATTTTTAAATATGAAATTAATTGATAAACTGTAAATAAGTAGAAGAGTTCAATCATTAAGATTTTTAAAAGCATTATATGAAATTTATTGATTGTATTTTGTACAAGGTTGTCATAAAGATTGTATTATGTTTATGTATTTTTTTGTAAAAAATGAATATTTGAAGTATTTTTTTGTAAAAACATTTTTTGATAATATATTTTTATTTGAAGTTAAAATCATCAATAATTCTCAAAGGAGTTGATTATACAATTTTATTGAAATTTTATATAAAATTGTTTAGTAATGGTGGGTGTAGGTGTAGGTGCGTGTGCGTGCGTTTTTTTCTTTGCATTATAATATCTCTACCATTATCAGTTGTCATTGACATCATCATCAGGCTTGCCATGATGATCCATATGAAATTCATCATCACTGCTTTGCAATATATACACAAGTACACGTACATATACATTTTACTCTTCGTATGCAACTTAATGTCCTTTTTTGTATTCTTTGAAACAAATATATATATATATATATATATATATATATATATATATATATATATATATATATATATAATATATATATATTTATGTGTTAAAACGACCGGTGGTGTAAAGGTTATCATCCCTGCCTATCATGTTGGTGAAGTGCATTCAAATCTCGATTGGAGATATACAGTATGCGAAAGGCACTTTAACCTTAATGAAGATAATCTGCCTATAATAGAATGAAATCCTCGAATAAAAAATCTTCATCAACCCCTCAACGTAGTAAGTATGACTAAATAACAATGAATGGGGTAATATTCATTGAGTCTTCCGTTCAGCGATATGATGATAATTTATTATAGATTATCTATAAGTAATGATGTATTTGGAAGTAAATACATAAACAAGGGTTATACAAAAGATTTATTTTTTAATAAGCGATATAATGGATATTATTTCTGACACTTTGTTATCTTGCCTCTAAAGATCCAATATAAATGCTTTGTGATAGCGTTTTGATGTTTTTTCCCGCGTGATTCTTACTATTTTTGCGTTATCGTTGTGCAAGATAACGTTTTTCCTGTTGATCAACGCAGGCCCTTTTTTGAGAGCTTTTGCCGTAAGCTTTTTAAATACTAACAGTGGTTATTGTGTCTTTAAGTTTCAGTAATTCAAAGTGAACTATTCCACTGAAATCTCATTAATTTCATAAAAGACACTTTCAGTCGAATTGAGTTTTGGAGTTGCAACTAAAGTTTGATTTGGTGAAAGTTATTGCTTAGTTCCATTAAAATTGGTGTATAGAACTTGTTTTCTATCTCCAGTTTCATTTCTATGGAGAAATGGTTTTCTGTTATTCTTCGTTAGGAACGAGTTATAAATTATTATTTTCTGTTGTTTGTTGGCTGAAGGTAATTCGTGTTGAATCCATTTCTTTTCTTTGTAAACTTTGATAATTTCTTCCCGATGGATAAGAACTGTTGATTATGTAGATCCAAGTTGTGACAATTTCTCGATAGTCTGTTGTGAATCGAACTCAATAAGAGTTTTTAAGTCCTCATTATAAAATTTGTTTGGTCTTCCATTTCAAGTTGTATCAGGAAGGTCAACGTCACCTTCCGTAAGTTTTTAAACAAACGTTGAGATTTGTGGACTTTCAACTCATGATCATAGCATAAACACATTTTTTTTTAGTTGTAGCTACTAAAATCAATCCACAGTGAAAATTGAAGAGTATATAATGTCATTTGTGTTTTTATGAGGGTTAAAATACCACCATTTTGTCGCAATGGGGCCAATTTGGAAAGTAATTACGCAATCAGAAAGTTGAATGTTGTTCGTGTAAAGTACAATAAGAATTTAATGTGAAATACGATGAAAGTTAGGTATGAACGTTTCTAAAAATATCTTAACACATCGTATGCGGGCAACGCGTCTCGACGACATCTTTCGCGCTCTAGTAATAGTATGCGAGACATCGTCGAGACGTTGCCCGCATATAATGTGTTAATAGATGCGCCATCACTTATGGAAATCCCTAATGTATACTTGATATTTCTATGTTTAAGTTATTTAAATACTATTTCTAAGAAATATATGTATGTAATTGATAAATATTTTTTAAAAATTAAGTTATATTTTTCAAGTAATAAAATTTAAAAAAGTATTTTTAATTTAGTATATATTTTTTGTGATAGAAGTAGATAAATAAATGAGGGATTGTCTGTTATCTTATGTGTGTTAAAATATTATTATTATTTCTTAAACAAAAACTACGACATTTTTTACATAATATAAAAATAAAAAATAATATTAACAATATTGTTATAAAGCTTTTTTAAAAGTAATATTTGTTGTAACCTGATAGTTATTATCGTGATGAAATTTGTAATAAAATAGATATATTCTATTACTTTTGATAAAAATATTTTTAATGATTCTTTAACTGATTCATATATATATATATATTGAGCATTTTATTTTTCTTGAATCATGTGATAGACATATTAAAGATAAATGCATATAATTTAATTTTTCTTATCGTAATTATTGCTTGAACTTTGCTTATGCAATTTTATTGATAAAAATGTCATTACTTTTCTATTAATAATAAAATGGATTTTTAAAATCTTCATTTTATGCATTTATTATTTATGCATTTAATTTTTCTTAGGTACTTGTAAAAAATATGAATATATATATATATATATATATATATATATATATATATATATATATATATATGTATCTATGTTTAAATGAAATTCAGTAAGATTTGTGAAATAAAAAAGGTTGTCTTCACTAGGATATGTAAAGAAAGTGAGAGAGAAGAGAATACTAAAAAGGATCTTCTAGGAAAGAATTAAAGGAAACCGAAAGAATATAAGATTTCAAAAAGATGATTAAAAGACATAGAGGAAGATATCCAGGTTGGTTTTACTTATGATTAGAAGATGGTGAAACAAAGTATTAGAGAATAATGAAGAAAAATTGTGAATGAGGCTAAAGCCTACACTGAACAATAGAACCAAGGAAGAAGAATATATATATATATATATATATATATATATATATATATATAGAGAGAGAGAGAGAGAGAGAGAGAGAGAGAACGAGAGAGATACACACACAGAGTGAGAGGAAGTGGCCCAAATGAGACTGAAGAGTTTAGGCATACATTTACTTGTTTATTATCATTTACTATTCTATAGTTTCATTTGTGTTACCATATATACTCGTATATACACACGTACACATATATTTAATGTACATATGTGTTATTTATTGACGTATACATAACATGGTATTAAGTTGTAAATTGCGTACTAGAACTTAATTCTATTTCTAAAATTGGATTATTTTAATTTTTTTCATGGAATAATAATTTATTCCATAATTTTTTTCCTGAACTTCCTTTTGTTTAACAATGTACGAAATACCATTAATTTATTTCATAAAATTAGTACTTCAGTAATTCTCGAAAAACTTCGGAAAAATTCAAAAACGAAATTTTCATATCACGTCAGAGTACTATTCTTTTTTTTAATATTATAGAAAGATGTTCTATAGACATTTTTATGTTTTACAAATATTTATTTGTTTTTGCTTTCATCTTTTTTGCACGTTTTTGAATATGTTTTATTTATTAAATGTGTTTTGTATGTTTACTTTGTTCGAATATTTGGGATACTATTTGATTAAATATAGGGGAGTAAATTAAAAGTACATTATTGTGTTAGTAAGTAGTGACTTAAATAGCATTGTTTTATTTAATTTTTAATATTGAATGAAAAATTAATGTAGCTAGGATTTTATGTATACATTGACAAAATTATAGAATGTTATGGCTTAAATTGGTAATTTATGACACTGTTTTATTAAATTGTTTTTAAATGTGTAATGATAATTTGAGGTAAAAAATGTTAATAATATAATTGTTATATCATAAATAAAGATTTTTTAACATTTCTATTTTTTATAAAAAACATGTTTATTTTTTTATTAATTGTTTCTTTTATTTAATGTGATTATGTTACTTTTTAAAATTTTAAAAATGGTTAAAGATATATAAAGATAGGCTATTATTACTATAAAAGATACATAATTAAAGTATAAGAAATATTTAAATATTTTTGTAATATAAGTTAAATGTGCTTTGAAGAATTGTCTTAGATAATAATGTGAAGTATTTTAAATTTAATTTTGTCGTTTATTAATATTTTTTTAGTAATTTTTATGCTTATATATATATATATATATATATATATATATATATATATATATATATATATATATATATATATATATATATATGTATATATAAAATAAAAAGTTGTAAAATATCCCCAGTAACGTGTTCTGTGATGTCAAGAGAATTGTCAAAGTCGTTACCAGCTCATTAATCAGTGGAGTCAGACAAAGTACTGTGTCAAAACAACCAACCGAGCGTTACGCTACATTGTCCGAATTCACCACAATGTAATGACAACAAAACGTGGCCATTTTGTCGAACAAAGCAATGCTCATGAACAAGTATCACACTTGATCAGATAGCATGCAGTACATGGCTGTAATGAAAGTGTATTTGCGACGTGCTGGTTCAAAAAAGAATCACGAGAATGTAAGATTATCCGACGTAAATATAACAGGCTATTTTGCTTGAAAGTAGATCACGGAAACTTGTTATTATGCACAGGAACGGATTAATAGAGGAAAATCATAACATATACATAAGGATGAACAATTTGGAATGGGTTTTATTTAATGTAAACATGTAATGTTACATAATTCAAAGATATCTTTTGTTGTGGATTTTAAAAAGTTAATAAATATAATAAAAAATAAAAGTATAAAGGAGGTAGATAAAAAAAATAAAAAATAGTATTTAATATTTAAAAATACAAATAAAATTTTCAAATATTTATTTAAAAAAGAATCAATAATACAAATACATTTTTAATAAAACTTCCTATTTAATATATTTGATATTTTTAAATTTATTTTGTACACTTGACATTATTTTTTTAAGTTTAATCAGCCAAATTATTTGTATGTAATTGTTTTAAATTATTTCTTTTTCGTAATTTTTGCTATATGAGTAACTGTTACTGTATGACTGACTTCGTATTTTTGTATTTGGGAATGGATTCTGTTCATTATCTTTCGATTCTTTCAAAATGTCACCTGAAATAAAATATTAAAGATTTTTGAATTTTGTATTTTTTTCATACCATATTCAATATTCGTCTACCTGCAGCATTAATACATTTTTTCGTTACAATTAAATTATCGTCCAGTGATACACGAGTGATTAAACAGCCAGTTGTTCCTTCAGGACAAGGAAGGCCCTGGCAGTGAGTTACTAGAAGAAACGTAAAAAAAGCAATTCATTTTTTTAGTATTTATACTAAACATATTCCTTACAAAATTAGTTAATCTAAAATATCACATTTAAATTTAATTTGATTAAGAATTAAAAAGAACTGATATGAAAGTAAAATACGTTTTTATTATCTAAAAAAAGAAGATTAAAAAAAATGATATACAAATATATATATATATATATATATATATATATATATATATATGCATACGATAAAAAAAATTATATAAGATATAAAATAAATGATATTCTTGTTAAAATAAAACAACCTATAGCTTTGATTTGATTTATAAATTTATTTCACTCTCCTGATTTTAAAATGGCAGTTTTTGGATTTTATTTTTTGAAATTGTGACTGAAATCATATATAAGTAATATTTGTCAATATGTTGTGTTTGTCTAAGAATTTAATAAAATTATAATGCAGGAATAATGTTTTCAATTAGTTATACAACATATAATAAATATTATTTATTAGTAGTAAAATTTAATTATTTCCTTAATTAAAAAGACCTTTCATTTTCGTTCAATTTTATTAAAAATAACAGTAAAAAAAGTATCTTGTTTAATTCATAATAGAAAATACAAGAAATCAAAAATTATCCTAATTCATTTTTTTGAATCTATAATAATAATTTTTTAAATGTAATCAACCTTTTATTCTTTATAAATGAAAAAAAAATTGAAAACTAGAATGTTGAATATAATTTGATGTTTTTAGGTAAAATAATTATGATATAATTGTTTTCAATTTAATTATGTTGGCAAAGATTTTAGTAAAGGAAAATTACAAGAAAATCATAATTTTTTATTGACTCTTCTGTTGATTTATGGTGTTAATTCTGAACATGAAGTAGAAATTTAAACGGTAATAAAAGAATTTAATATCATACCTTTTTTAAAAAAATAATGTTTTATATTTTCAATTATTTTATATTAAAAATTTTATCTTTCATTTCTATATGAATTCGATTTTTATCTTTATACAATATAAATGTAACTCAAAGGAAATTCAAAGAATATTGATTACTAGTTGTGATATATTTTTGCTTATTGAAAAATATAAATTCATAATTATATTAAAAGTATTTTAAAATGTGAACATATATATATATATATATATATATATATATATATATATATATATATATATATATATAATTATATTCATATGTATTCAATTTTTTATAATCGAAATGTCAATATTATAGATTTTTTTAATATTGAAGAATTATTTAATTCGTTTTTTTATAAAAGATATATTTTTTTTAATTTATTAAATTATTTGTAAAAGTAATGTGTTTACACAAATAATACTTTATATTAAATTAAACGTAAAAAACAATACCAATTTTAAATAAAATGTTTATCTACAGCTGTAAATAATTTTTAATGTCAATCAAAGATAAAAATAATTAGATGCGTTTGTTATATGTGGAATATTTTTCATTTTTATACAATATATATTAATTATTGAAGTTATTTATATCTTTTGAAATAAAGTATGTATTACATATACATGCATATATATATATATATATATATATATATATATATATATATATATATAATATGTATGTATGTATGAATGTAAATTTATTTTTATTATTGAGTATAATTATTTAATATTGTGTGTAAATAAGTTTATCAAAATATTATTTTTGTATAATTTTATCTTTTATTTTTAAAAATGTACGTTTTATTATACATTGTTGACAGTAAACAAATATTTTAAAAATGCATGAAATTTAGACATTTAATATTAAAAATCATTGGAAGATTTAAGGATGTAATTTGACTAATTACTTTTGGAATAAAAATTTGTTTGGAATAATAATATAAAAATAAGTTTTATTTTTTTCATACAGTAACAATAGATATTAATATTTTCGAAACAACTCTATAATAGTTTAGTTTTTAAGTTTTGACAGCTATAATTATAATTTAGATTTTTATAACAATATGCTTCAAAGATAACGGCGTAGTTATTATATTAAAATGTAGTGAACAAGTCAACAATAACTAATTATTGAATACTTTTATTGAAACTTGTGGTAATGTACAGTAAGTAATTTATAAGAAAATTAATTAGACGTAGTGTCAAATTACTTTGTTAACATATTTTTTAATATTATTATTTATAATCATAAAATATATATGTTTTAAATTTTACGTGACTTATTTTCATAGTAATATTAAAACAACTTATGTTTATAAACGTTAATTAACCTTCAATGAATAAGACAAAAGTAGATAAATTAAACACCGATAAATAATATTAGATTTTGAACAAGTATCTTTAATAAAATTATATTTACATAATAAAAACTATTATATGAATATATTCTTTTCTATGGTGACTTTTATTCTATTATTTAATGTTTAGTATTTTATTATATATATATATATATATATATGTATATATCAATGTGTGTGTATGTATATATAAAGATATGATAGAGTATGTTTTTTTAGGTTAGACAGGACTTTCGATAGAAATTCAATTTAAAGTTCTGTCACGCTTAAAAAACATTATATATATATATATATATATATATATATATACATATAATATGTTTAAATTTATTTAGTAGTTATTCATACCTTCTTTGATAAAGCGTCCATTTACTTCAAATATATATCCGGAAATAAAAATAATTGTTGGTAACCAAATAAGAATAGTTTTCATGGTGTCTGAAAAAATTAAAGTATGTATAAATTATTTAATATTTTAAAAGTTAAACGTTTCAAAAGAATATTCTAGACTATTCTGAATTTTAAGAAACACATACACAATTAAATGAAAAGGAAATTAATACACAATTGAATGTAATTTGTCATAATACTATTCACATTTTTTGATATTCATTTCTATATTTATTTTGTAATTTTAGGACAGATTTTTCTCTCTACATCAAAATTGTCATTTAAAAATAAAAATAATTAGTAACGTACCAAAAGAAAGAACACTTCTTAACACTCTAAATTATATTTATTAAAGAAAGATTTCTGTACAGAGAGTATTTTAAATAAATTATTTAAGTAAATGTAAAATATATTTTTAATATATTTACAATTAATTTTTAATATATTATAAAATGTGGTTTACACATTATGTTTAGATTAATGTATATTAAGTAAAATTATTGAATTTTTTTTAATATAAACCACATTACTGCGGTTTTTTCTAATCATAAAATCGAATCGAATATATCAAACGTGTTATTAGAGAGAAATAGGATTATTATTAAAAGCACTTTGTATATAATTTGAAATTTACATGTGTGAAATGATAATATAAAATGAGTAAAAATACACGTTTTCAATATTAAATCTGAATACTGAAATCTGTCAATTGCTACCGCAATTTTACAATACTTACATATGTAAATATATAAAATTTGAAATAATTTATTCACCGACAAGGCACGATATACACAATACAACCGTACATATATTGTAATGAAAAAGATTTCAGATAATGCTCATTTATAGTCAAGTTCAACCTTTGATACGAAATATCATATGTAGGGGACATTAAATAATTATAGGTTTATTATTAAAATATTGTTTTATGTTTTTAATAGTACGCTGTGACAGTTTTTTATAATATTTATTTTATGTATTTAGTTATTTGTATTTTTATGGAAATAATATTATCATTTTGAAATAATGAAAAAATTATGTAGGAAATTGAAAATTTAATATAATTGTATCGAATTTTAAAAATATGTAAGAAGAATGTTTATTTAAAAGATAATATTATAAAGATAAAGACAAAATATTTTTTCTTTGATATATGACACTTAAATAAAATATTAAATTGTTTATTGAAAATTTAAATTATGTCATTTTATAAAAGAGAATGGTTAAAAATTTGAATAGAGTTATTGTTTTTAACCTACTGATTTCATGTTTTTTTTGTGTCTAATGGAAAAAATGTACAGTTATTTTTCTTTAATTTGCAAAAATTCTGGAAAATAAAATTAGAAATTTAATAAATGTCATAACTTATTACATACATATATACATACATACATACATATATATATATATATATATATATATATATATATATATATATATACTTTAAAAATATTCATATCATATTTACAAAATAAATATACTAGATTTTTATCTAAATATATTAGTTTTTTATTAGTTTTTTTTATCTAGTGTTCATTGAATATTAAAAAAAATATCTTCTAAGTCATAAAAAAAGTAATATTTAAATACTTTGTTTAAAAAATTCTTAATGATGTAAATGACTTAAAATTAGAAATTTGGCAATAAAAATGTATATAAATAATTATTGTCTTGTGTTTTTTTGTAAATTTGCCAATGAACCGTAATCTTAGCTTTATGTTTTTTATGAATTAATATATATATATATTCATTTTCTTTAATAAACTTCGAAAATTATTTACTTTTTGATATTTAATTATAATGATTCTTATTTTAATTATAATGATGAATTATAATACTTTCTCAAATATCAATTTGTAAAACGTATTAGATTATTGTTTGTATTATTTAACATTATTTTTACTGCTTTAAAATATGTTTTTTTTTATTTGGTTTTGAATAGAAATACTTTATTTTTTTAGTACATATATATATATATATATATATATATATATATATATATATATATATATATGTG
This sequence comes from Neoneuromus ignobilis, assembly GCA_029203775.1. NCBI lineage: Eukaryota > Metazoa > Arthropoda > Insecta > Megaloptera > Corydalidae > Neoneuromus > Neoneuromus ignobilis. The sequence goes on from CP092088.1 coordinate 47,552,431, forward strand.
TGTGTGTGTGTGTGTGTGTGTGTGTGTGAATATCCATGAAATAAATTATATATAATAAAGTTTACTTGTCTAATAAACCTTGCAGGAATATATGTTTCTATGTTAACTATCGATGATTCACGTTGAAACTGCTACTGGTGATAACATTTGACTTGCATTATTTTTAAAAATAATTGCCGTGTTATTCTTTTTGTAGTAAAGTGGTGACTTATACTAAAAATATTAATAATAACAAGGAACTTGAAATACTTATCAAATGTTTTGTTATTTGATAGTAAAATGAAGCACGTAATTAAATATCGTAATAAAGTGTATTTATTGATATATCAAGTACAATGATTACTTAGAAATGTTTTTCCATATTTCTAACATGCGTAATATACATATACATACACATACATACATACATATATATATATATATATATATATATATATATATGTATATAATATTTATACTATTTTTTTTATTGAAACTTAACACATCGAATGCGGGAAACGTCTAAACACGTCTTTCGCGTACTATCACTAGAGCGCGGGAGCCAACAAAACACGATTTTTACAAATTAGCGGAATGGTGTGGAGAACGTGTAAACACGGATATTTGGCGAAAAAAATTATGCATCTTCTATTTTTAATTTTATTTTTATAATTTTGTGAGCATATTTGAAAAAATCGCCCGCTTTTCGGTTTGGATTGCGCGAAAAACGCCCGCAAACAATGTGTTAATATAAAAATATCTGTATAGACCAATTATAAAAAAGGATACTTATCATTCTCCGAATGCCACATTATAAATGTCATCCAAATATAACGCCTAGATTTGTGTTTTATTAAAAAGAAACATGTGTATATGAGAACATGTGTATAGTTTTTTTTTATTTAATAAAACATAAATCTAGTCGTCACATTTGGATGACCCTATAAAATCTATAGATTTTATAATGCGGCGTTCTGATGATGAAGGTTCTGCCATCGAAATGCGCATTAGCTTATTGTTGTTATAAACAAAGTGAACAATAAGTAATTATTAAACACTTTTTAATATCTTGTGGTGTTAGGGGTGATAATTAATTTGTGAGAAGTGAATTCGTTATAGTTCTAAAAAAATAGTGATTAAATTAATATATTTACTCATTGATATTATTATGATTATGTTTGTAGCTAGATTATATTGAAAGTTTTGCATGTATAAGAAAAGAAAACTTATTTTTGATAAAGGTTGATTGATTGTTAATACGATTATAACATCTTATTTTTTATGTATTATATTTATTTTATAAATTATTGAGATATGCAATGAAATATGAAATTTTTGAAAAAACTTGGAAAATTGCATTAAAAATGTGTATATTATATATTTTATTGTGGCAAATAAAAATCAGTTACAGTGATTGTAATTGTAACAAGATAATTACATTTATTAATTTAAATACTTACATGGTATTAAATACAATATTACATAAATAAAATAGACAGTTTAATATATAAATAAAATATATTGAAAGTTTGTTACAATACGTTGTATAAATTAAACCTTCATTTACAGATAAAGATAAATACTTGGCTTCAGAAACTTTAATTATTATATTAAAACCTATTATATTTATTGTAACATGGAAAAATATCGTAACTAAATTAATAGTAAGGATTAAAAAAGTGATATTAAATTGTAATATTCTTTAAACACAATGTAAATTATTAAGTACAATTATACATTAATATTTTTAATTTTTTGTACATGCTACTATTGTACAAACAAGATTTCAAATAATATTTTAAAAACGATATTTTATTCAATAAATGCAGTTATTGAATTTATTATCAATAGGTTATTTTTTTGGTGGATTTATTTTTTAATACAAATTTAGGAATATAATTTGGTAAAATTTTGTATACTAAAATTGAATTTTATGACGCAATGGTAGAAATATAAAATTGTATGAGGCTTTTTAAGATACTTTTTTAATTTTTTTGATTCTAGTATAGAAATAAAAAGAACTAAATTTTAATAAAGAAGAATTAAAACTTAATATTAAAAGGAGATTTCTGTTTAGTAAAAATTCAATTTTTGATTATTTTACGTTAAAATTCCAAAAATGTTATGTTCTTCAAAAGAAAATCTAAGATCACTTATAGGAAAAATTTGAGAGAGAGATTTTGTGATTAAAGCTTGATTAACCTGTTTTTACTTTTTTTGAAATCAGGGTTGTTTCTAAATTAAATTCGTTTTATGTTCAAAAACACCATTTGACTAATCAATTCGTGTTAATTCGTAGCCGATATTTGATTTTATAAGAAAAAAAGCGATTTCCAAAAATTTCGATTTTTCATGAAATTTTTCATACTATAGGTCGTGGTTTTTTTGTGGGTCAAAAATTGAAAATTATAAAATTCATAATATTTTTTTTTGATTTAAATCAATTTTTAATCGAAAAAAATAATTTTCTGTCAAATATAATGTTTGTTATTAGAAAAAGGCAATTTTTATAATCAAAATATAGTTTTTTAATATTTTTGCAAATTGTAGATATAAATATACAATAATTTAGGCAATTTACGATGCTTTGTCTAATGTATTACAAAATGCTTTGTACAGAATACATACGAAGTAATTAGAGTTGGAAATAAATATTTCATGATTATTACAACTTGTAGACGTCTCATTGTTTTATTATTTTATAACATGAAAATGTCAACATTTTCATTGTTGTTTCAGCCACTCTTCTTCCATTCCTGTCTTATATATATATATATATATATATATATATATATATATTTATATATATATATATAATGTATGTGCATATGTGAGTGTAAGTATCTGTGTATGTATTTATTGTAAGATTCCTGACTTCTAACTTTCTTCCTATCTTCATTTATCCTTTGAATTATATATAACATCAACTGACATCTTATTTATGTAGTAACCGCAAGTTGTCAGTTACGAATACAATTGAATATATTATTCAAAGATAATAATTTCGAATTTCCGTCGACCATTTTCTGTGTTCCGTCTATTCGAACTATGTTTATTTAGGTCAATTTACTTGCACCGAAACAACACACGGTCAACAATATCCATAACTTTGACGTGCGATAACAATATTATGTTCCCTCGTATTTGTTATTGTAATATTATGTATGTACTGTGTTGTGAATATATAATATTATATATATATATATATATATATATATATATATATGTATATTAATATATTTATATATAAACACGTGTGTGTATGTCAATTACATATCTATGTTTAATATTAATCATTTTATAGCACTAGAATATTAAACAGGTACATTTATTTTAATCATTGTCAACCTAGGTTTTTATTTGTTTGTGGTTGTTTTATTTACTTATAATTTTATTTAAATTTTTGTTTTTTAAAGTCATGAATATTTTTTTATAATATTTACTTTATTTTACATAATTGGCAATTGAGAAATGAATTTTTAGTTCTAATTCATTTTAAATAGATAATTAATTTGTGGTCGAATATTAATTAATTACCAATATTTATTTCCATTAGAACGTATATGTCATAGTAGAAAGAAATACGAGAACAAAATTGATATGAAAATATGACAAATTTACAAATATATTTCCTACATAAGAGTTTTAAGTTTAAAGGTGAAACATTACATTATGAGATGAATGAGCACAAATTTTTCTAAAGATAAAATTGATTAATTTCATGTATTAAATAAGAATTTTGTTTAACAGTGAATCATCAGAGAATAATGTTTGTTTATACACACACACACAGATATATATATATATATATATATATATATATATGTATGTGTGTATACGTACACATGTAGATTAACTACTAATTTTTTAGATCGTTTTGTTTTATTGCCATTTTTTTAGCAATTCGTAAATAATTCTCGTGTTTATTAGAAATAAAAAAAATATATTACTTTAAAAAATAGTTTAAATTTCAACTTAATTAGTACATTAAATCTTTTTGGCTTTAATTTACAATAATTCTGAAAGTACTCTAAGTGAACTATGTTGGAAAATAAATATCATTTTTATTTATTTTTTAATAAATTGTTATATATATATATATATATATATATATATATATAATATTAATTATAGATTATTTTATAAATTTCAGCTAATACATTTTGGTATAATTTTTTTAAAAATATAAACGTAGTTATATTTATTAGAACAAAAGTGTAAAATTTGATGAAAATCTTGTGATTTTTGAATGAATAATAAATTTTGTTATATTCGGAATTTTTATCATAATTTTTAATGTTTTAAGTCATATTTTTTAATATTTTGTATTTTAAAATGTGTTTTTTTCGTTATATATATATATATATATATATAAAAATATAAATATATATATATATATATACACATGAAATATGTTAACATATGTTCTTTGTGTTATGTTTGAAGATTGATTGTAAGTATAGAAATTTATTTAATATTTTTGTCCATTGAACAGTTTTAATTTTTTTTTATACTTTTCTAATCTATTGAGTTTTAATTGAAGTCTTTAAATATTTGCAGTATTTTAAATAATATTATTCGGAATAATGTTATTTTGAAATTTATTTCAGTTTTATAATAAATAATTCTTGTTGTGGTATATGTGAAAAAAATTATACTAGTTTCTTTTGAAAACAATTATTTTTTTTTAACATTGTTGTACGAAGACATGAACGTAGGTTTTTTTTGAGGAATGTGTCTTTGTTAAAGTTAATAGAGGAAACACTGATCACTTTGTTTCTTAATCAAATAAATGTTAACAGTTTGTATACCACAACTGGAATTCTTGTCTGGTACTGGATCATCTAACTAAAACCATAGTTTCTTACAACCGTCGTTAATTCTAACTAGCTTACAGGGTCAAACGCTTCCAAAAGCGGTCACAGTGTGTAATATGTGACGGTTACTCGTCCGTCCATAATACAGTGTGTACACTCGGTAAAAAGTAGGTCGAACAACGTTGCTTTTTATCGACGCTACATTTCAAACGATATAAGATATATGGCGTCTGTGGCAGATTCAGTTGAAGATGATTTACTGTCCATTCTTTTGCCGGTTAGTGTGAGTACGCTATAAGAAACGTATATATCAAATGCTTGTTATTATGTATGCGGAAATTGATGTAGCGAAAAAAGCGAAACAGGACTGCTCGAATTTCAAAACTGAATACATTTGAAGAAAAAAGAGAAACAGGAATTTATTAGTAGGAAATAGTCGTAAATCAATACGATCAAAAACAGATCTGTAATTGAATTGTGAAATGGGGAAAGTTCAATAGTTTATTTATAGACTTTCATGTGAACGTTTTGAATATTTTAAATGGTTCTGTTTTATTTACATGATTTAAATGGATTTAGAGCTGGATTTAGATCGAATTAACTCTTATTAAAAAGTCATGTTATTTATAACACATTATAAACTAGAGCACGATTATATTTCAGTTTTGTTTTAAAAGTTTTGTACAAATTTTACATTGTTCATCTGAATTATTTATGGTTTATTTTGAAATTAAAATTCTTCAAGTATTTGGGATATTTTTTTTCAATTATAAGTAATTAATTTTTGATACTTTACTTTTCTACAAGAAATAGATATAACAATATATTTTTTTTTCTAAGAATCAGAGATAATCATGAATATGTACACAAGTTGATGTAATAAATATATTTTTTCTATATCGTTTTATTTATTTTTTTGTGTATGTTTTATTTTGAAACTATTATTGATTTTATCACTTATTTCAATTGAATTTCTCCCTCTTTCTTCCTGTATATATATATATATATATATATATATATATATATATTAATTGATAACGGAGTTTTGAAATTGTTAGAATAAGTAATGAAAGAAAAAAAGAAATGTTAAATAGTTTATATTTTTTATAGAAAGAGTTACTTGTATGAACAAAGTTTTGAAAAAAATCAAATTCATTGTTCGGAATCCAATGTAAAAAATATAATTTTCTTAATGGTAAACGAGTTCCGAAATTGGACGTCATATATATATATCCACATATATAACTGGTTCACGAACCTCTCTAACTTTGTTTTTAGAAATCGATGTCGACCTGACATGTTGATATGTGCGCGTCATGAAAAAAATTTTTTTTGAATGTCAGAGTCGCGACAGAGATCAGTTATTTAGCTCGTAGGACGCATTCTGTTCAGTATTCAGATGGAATTCGTATAAGGGGTAAATAAGCGAGATAGAGAGAGTTGGACGGTGTTAGATGAGAGCTGAATAGCAGTCACCCTAATCTCCTCGACGCAGTTTAAAACATGAGCGAACGTCGGAATTTGCATGCGTCACAGACCGCCGTACGGTATGTAATAAACATAGCCGTGCCGGAGTTGTCAGCTGGCCAACAGGTCCGGTTTAATTAACCGTCTTGCAAAAAGCTGTTTAAAATTAAGCTCAAGAACTATATATGTATATATTTGAATCATATATGTATATATATATATATATATATATATATATATATATATATTGCTATTATATGTTAACACAGAAAATGTAGACTAAATGTAAACTGTGTTAAAGTTTGTGAGAAGTTTTCATTTACAATTTTTTAAATTATATTTTCGATTATGAATTACATATCTGTAAAATGTTTATTTGTGAAAAAGAATTATCGAAATTATAAATATTATTTTTGTAATAGTCTTTTTGATAAATTTTCATTTTTTAACAATGAACAAATATCTACTGGAACAAATTCTATTGAAGAAATAATCACATATTTAAAATTATACAGGAAAATTACAAAAAAAAACAGACGTGAGAAACTTTGATATTTCACAGATGAGGTCGTATATGAAATGTTTTTAATTTCAATATTTTCGAAATTTTCATTTTCAATTTTAGTGTTGGTTTTTGAATTTTAATTTAAAAAGGGTAATATTTAAATAAGTAGAGATTGTTGATTAACTAAAGGTGTAACAATTAATTAAATAAAGATGATAGAACTTTTGGCACGAGATTTTCAGTTCTAAGGAATACTTTATTATTGTATTATCCGATAAAATTTGATTCATAATATTTTTTTTATAAAATTTTGAGATATTGTTAACAAAAAATTCAAATAATAAGTTTGTGATAGTTTAATTTATTTTCTAATATAAAATACTATTTTTTAAACTTATTTAGGTAGTAGTAGATAATTTTGTTGCTACTGTATTGTAAATTTGATTATTTATTTTAAAATTATTATGCAAGAATTGTAAAATATAGTGTAGTACAGAATTTAATTTTTAAATGCATCCATTTTAAATATATACACACAAGTATATATATATATATATATACGTGTGTGTGTGTGAGAGAGAGAGAATTAAAATGAATAAATGACTTAAACACAATCTTTGGTTATTAGTTATTGAATGCAAATTAGTCAATATTTATTATGGAATAGATGTATAAAATAATTATTTATATGAAAAATAATTAACAATAATTATTGTAAACTATGGCATATTGAAGAAATAAATGTTTCTAGAATTTTGAAATAGATATAATTATGGGACTGATATATGGAATAAACAGATTGATTCTGAACTTTTAGAGATAAATTATACTAGAGTGAGAAAGAATCTTAAATCAAATATACGGAAAAGTTTAAAGAATAGTTTTTAATACTTTTTTATAATTATAATCTATTAAAAATACTTGGAAATGAATAAAATTATATTTTATAAGTAATTAAGAAAATGACAAATAATGATATATCGTTTTAAGATCAAACGTTATGTTTTAACAGAAATGAGTGCTCTTTATAATTTTCTCTCGTTCTCTCTCTATGTATATATATATATATATATATATATATATATATATATATATATATCTTTATAATAAATTATACGTTGTTCTGAAATTAAATTTAAAATATTTTATTAAAAATAGCTGTGAAATTCTTTTTAAATAATGACTGTATTAGAGACTAAAATATATTTACTGATCTTTGAGTTATTTAATTTCTAAAGGACTATTAAACAAAATATTCTTTAATTTGATTCAATTCTTTACATTTATCGTCAATAGTTAAAAACTAAATAAATTAAATACAAGAAAACATAATTACATTATAATCATTTTAACAACTGGCTGCGAACGTCGCGTTTGCGGGAATGTAATAATATGCGGTCGAAGAGAAATGAACATAATGAAAGAACGTTTTGTTCGAACACAGAACCATTACAAGAGCATTAAACGCTAACGACATTGTCGGTTGTATAAATTCATGGTTTTTCAGGCCGTCACCAAAACACGTTCTGACGCGAAACTCAATGCGGTCCTTGCGTATTAAAAGATAGAGGAGCGTGCAGACCGGCTATAAATTGAACCGGCTCTGCAGGCCGCCCCGTCACAGAGAGCCAAGACCCGCGAAATTTCTTGCGTCCTACTTGTCGCCCGCCACCCACGACACACCAAGTCTGTTCGGGATCATCAGGATCAGAGAGCATTCTTGCAAAATTCACACATAAATCGTGCGTGTGCGTCTGAGTGGGTGCGTGCGTGCGTGTGCGGGCAATCATTTCTTTCCATATATATATATATATATATATATATATATATATATATATATATATATATATGTATATAAATTTATAGTTGTGGATACATTTCTGTTGTTCTTAGTCCACATCACTAGTAATATCTTGTACATTTGTTTTCATATCTTTATTTATATTATTTTAATTTTACTTAGTGTAGTTAGTTTTTCTAAAAGCAAAGCAAAATAATTTTATAGAGGAATTCTATTTTTTAAATATTTATTAATTTAATATTTTTAAAACAGTATGTATGTTTTTGCGAAATGCTTATTTTCAGATTTTTCAGCTGTGATAGAGATTTTATATTAGTTAAGAAAAATTCGATCATTGAACTAAATTAATAATAATATGAAGGGATAAAATAAGGCAAATTTAAATCTAAAATTTGATTTTATTAAGATCTAAATTAAAGTATTATCCAAAAAAACAAAATAGTTTATATGTAAATAACATTAATTTCATTTTTTCATGTCATCATTAATATAATTTTGGTGAAAAAATTCAGACAAATTTATAATATGGCTTTTTATTTATTATATATAATATTATTATATTATTTTTCTTAGTTACTTTTAGTTAATGATTAATGATTATAATAATGTTATTCTTATTCATTTTCGTTGTAGTTGTTAAGAAAAACGTTCATAAATGATTCACCTAGTTTTAATTATATAATATTTTAAATGATCAAGTTAAACAGACAGGTACTTTATAATATTATAGAATAAGAATTATTAATATAGAGGAATTAAAAAGAAATAGTTTTTAGTATTAAAATATTAATGTTTTTGACGCTGAAAATATTAAATATAGTTAATGATAAAGACTCCATTTTAAAAAAAAGGATTTAAAGATATCTCATTGATTATTTTTTTATGTATAACTTATTTTCATTATATTTATTTAATATATAAATGTTTATGATATATATATATATATATATATATATATATATATATATATATATATATATATATATAAATGTTTATGTCCGGCTGTGTAAAAGATGTCAATGAGTAACATTTCCTAAATTCCCTAATGTACATGTTTCGCCCTATATTATTACAAAAAGTTGAATGTAATTAATTAAATAGCTTTCCACTTATGTTTAGAGGTCATTTAACTTTTCCGTATTATTGTTCTAATAATTCTCCTGTTGAACGTGTTTATTTTTTTAAATAATAAATGTTATTTTCGCTTGTGTGTGTGTGTGTGTGCGTATGTTTTTTGTGAATCCTGCACATTAGACAAGAAAATTTATCGTTGTGCTGCGACGATAGTATTGTTTACACTAAGTGTATTAACAAAAACGTGTTTTTTTTTTTTGTCTTGGAAGTAAATCGATGAAGTACTTTTTTTGGTCATTTGTGTTAGAAGATATTAAGAAAGATAATACTCAAACAAATATATTCTTTTTTTTCTAAAGTTATATATACGTTTCTTTTATAAGAATTTTATACATTTATAAATAGTATTCTACTGAAAAAGATGGGACAGAAGTAGTTATTTATATTTTTTAATCTAGTTAAATATAATTAATATTTATATTATTATTTTTATTCATATTTTCATTAAATTTATTTATTTTTTAATACGAAAGAATATATTAATTAAATACAATTTAAGAAATGTTATTGAAAATATAAAATAATATTGTGTAATGAAATATTATTTAAATATTTCTTTATGTTTGACATTGAATTGTGTTATGTATTTTAAGAATAATAATTATTTACTTTTTTATCTGAATAAATCAAGAATGAACAAGAATATTTTTGTTCAAGTATATGTGTTTTTAAAATGTACTTTAATCGTTATTTATTTTTTTTTTTTTTTGATTATTATTTACGAAACTCTGAGTTGAATATATATATATATATATATATATATATATATATATATATATATATATATATATATATATATATATATATATATATATATAGATACATTTACACGCAACGAAAGCAAGAATTCAAGTATAATACAATGGTTTTGTGTAAATGACATACACAGAGCATTAAAATCTTCACAGGTTCGGTTGACAACAATCATCTACACGCAATGGGCAGTAAGTAGGCACGCGTCGACACTAACGCCGCGCATGCTTTCACGTGAAAACTAACGATATGGCGGGTCATTTTGTGAGCGACGTAACGGTAGAATAGAATGGCTCGTTGGCGTATTATTGGTCGCGCTCGGTCGGCAAAGAAGGAATTTCAGAACGTTCACGTAGGATACGGAGTAACGAAATGATACAGTAGAATAATCGAATTGCTTAATCAACATTATTACTATTCGGAACGAAGGTATTGAACCAACAATCGATAGAGTGGGAAATACGAAGGAATTCGTTCTTTTATGAAAAGTGAAAAACAATTTCCAAAGAACAAAATTGTTTTAAGAATAATTAATAGTTATTTGAGTAAATGATAACGGATCTTATCGTAAAAATTATTATTGCAATTTAGAAGAATATAACATAGAAATAATTCAGTGAGAAATATGATGTACCTCATTCTTTATATCGGAATTTAAGTTATTTTAGGTATTTATTTCTTATATTATGAAAAAATAATAAAAAGTGTAGTGGTGTTTTATAAAAATGGATATATTATATTATTTCAATACAATATACTACACTTTTTATCTTAATGTTTTTTATTTGTATTCTTTTTGTTGTACTGTTTTCTTCTACTGTTCATTATCGAGTTATTTTCTAATTTCTTTATGATCGATTTTAGCACTAAGTATTAGGTGACCGGAAATTAATATCGTTTCTGCGCATGTCGATATTCGTTAGTCATTTATCAGCTCATTGTGTACTTCAAAGTCGTGCCAAAGACATTTTAAGGTTAGAGTGACTTGTTTACTTGTAAATAATAAAATCTTAATTTTTTTGCAATTTATGGTGAAATGGTCAGCCAAATACCAGAAGAGGTACATATCCGGCATTGTATGCTTTTTGAGTTTCACAAGGGTAGTAACGCAACGGTTGCTACCAAAAACATTTGCGATGTTTATCCAAACGCATTAGACGTTCGTAAATGCCAAAGGTGGTTTTCTAAGTTCAAATCCGGTAATTTCGATCTTTCCGACTCGTACCGATCAGGAAGACCAACAACTTTAGACAATGACATGTTAAGGGCGGAAGTGGAAGCAAATCCGTGTCAGACAATCGAGGAACTGTCAAACACTCTTAACCAACCTTGATCGACCATCCAAGAACATTTGCAGCAGATTGGTAAAGTAAGCAGAGCAGGTGTTTGGGTCCCGCATAATCTGTCCGAAGAAAACAAAGCTAACCGATCCACCACATGCAACTTATTGCTTCAGCGGCACAATACAGAAGCGTTTTTTGATCGCTTGATCACTGGAGATGAAAAATGGGTCCTCTATGATAATCCAAAACGCAAAAAGCAGTGGCTCTCTCCGAATGAATCGCCACGAAGTACAGCTAAGCCAGGTTTACATGCCAAAAAGGCGCTTTTGTGTGTTTGGTGGAGTATTCGTGGAGTCGTTCATTTTGAAGTGCTGAAACCTGGACAAATTCGAATGCATACCTTTACTGTGAACAATTGGATCGAGTAAATCAATCTTTAATTGAAAAGTGCCCAGTGATTGTCAACAGAAAAGGTGTTATTCTGCAACACGATAATGCAAGACCGCACTGCGCGAGACGAACCTTGGAAAAAATTAATGAATTGGGATGGGAAGTATTGCCTCGCCCACCATACTCGCCCGATTTTGCGCCATCGGATTTCCATTTATTCCGATCGCTACAACATTTTCTAAGTGGCAAAAAATTTGAAAATTCGGATGATGTCCAAAATATCATCTCCAGATATTTTGCTCAAAAATCAATTGATTTTTATCGATCCGGCATTGAAAATTTGCACACTAGATGGCAAAAGGTTGTTGATAACGAGGGTGATTACAATATTGATTAAAAATAAAAACTTGGTAAAAATTTATCTGTTTGAATTTAATGTAGAAAAACGACATTACTTTTAGTCCCCCTAATACATCGATAAGTTGATAGTATTTAAATTGTCTAATAAGTATTTTTTTTCTATTTAATTTATCTTAAATTTGTTGCTATTTCATTCTTAGTTAATATTATTTGTTCAGTAGATAAATCTTTTATTTTAAATATTATTGTTTTAATTTTCATTTTGAGAAAATTTTGTAAAATAAAATTAATTAGGTTGGTATATGAAAAGTGGTTACAAATAGGCAAAGAGTAAGAAATATCAAAATACTATTATTTTTTAAAAGTTCTTTTTTTATTTTTTCTATATTCACACTAATAAATAACGATCAAACTCAGAATACGTATTTAAATAACAAATAGTATTTTTTGGACATATATACATTTTCGTATATAAGATACAATATAATGATAATTCTTGAAAGGCAAGAAATTATATTTTCTATTAAAATGACTAAACAATACGAAAACAGTTTATTAAAGAGAGTAGTAATAATTTTTTACTTGTATTTATAACAATAAATTTATATAAAAAGATTAAATGATCCACACTTGGAAGATGATCACATTATTAAAATATGCATCAGTTAAAAATAAACAATAAGAAACTTGAATATTTTCATAAAATATGTTTTTAATATAAATAAATCATTTCTTTATTTATTGAATTATTTAAGTTAATTATTTCTATATCTTTTACATACAAAGGAATACCTTTTTCAGATTAATTACTATTTTTGTAGTTGAATTTATAATATTTTTTAAAACATTTTTAATTAAAAAATATATAATAAATTAATTGTAAATAAGATTCGGTCAAATCAAATATATTTAAAATTATAGTTTTGAATAATAAAATGAAATGATAATGATGCTACTGCTTAAATGTGAAAAAATATTTCAATAACTATTTCAGGACCTTTAAATGAATTAATGATTATATTTTATGGCTATTTTCACTTTTATGGAATTTTAAAATAAGTTTTAATTTCATGAATGTTTACTTGAAAATGCTATTATTTATTACATTTTTGATACAAAGTGGTTTGCTATTTGTGGTTTAAAATAGATTCGTGTGGTTTTCTTACTGTATACAAAAGTATTGTTACGATTCAACGACGCCTGTCTGACCGAGAGTATGTGATCGTTTCTCGACGTCCTCGTATCGTCCTTCTGTCGCTTACTCGCCGACGTGAATTACTTTTATAGCACCGTTTCGGAATTACGGCTTTTACTACGGCCTGCGGTGGACCACTCTCGTCCTCGATAACATACTGACAAAACCTAACTCGAAATCGTTCTCAACATTGTCGGTCGTCTTATTGCACTAGTGCAAAGTACGTTTAAATATTTCATAGTCAATAAGTGCTAGATGTGGACAATTTGCTCAAATACCTGATGCACTTATTTAAAAATATCTTCGTGCCACATTTATGTTCATAAAATAATACATAAATATATCTGGAGTAACCGGATTCTTTTATTTAGGAATATTTCTGTACTATATACAATTTTATTATGTTTTTGCATGAACTTATCGGTTTTTGAATATGGGTTGTTATATTTTTGTCATTTTTTTCGTTTGATTTATATATTCTTATTTATTTATATTAATATCAATAAAATTTTATTCTTGAGGTTTTATTTTTTTTTAAGGAGAGAATTTCATCTGAGATAGGGCTATAAATATTTATATCTTTATATTTTATAATATTTGATATACTCTTCCATGTTTTTTTTCATTTTATGATAATGTTGAGATTAAAATTGAAGAACTACTTATCAGTTAAATGCATATTGGTAAAGAAAAAATCAATCATGAATTAAAAGTTTGAATGTGATAATTATTTATTTTTTATTAATTCATTCATTCAGTTTTTCTTATAGTTTTATAAATAATTTATTTCAAATTAAAACTAAATATATCTAGTATTGAAAATCTGTTAGGAAAGAAATGATCAAAATGAGTATCAAGAAAGTTCCATTCAATTTTCTTTCTTAAATCGTTATAATTATAAACGTTTAAATAGTTTTGTTCTGTTCTTTCAAATACACATACCATCACCTTGACGTATTTTTTAACATGACTTTAGTGTTTCAATGGCTCATAGAGAACTACGTCAACTACGCGTGAAATACATTGAAAAGTTTACGCCTCTGATTCAACCTTCTCTGTGTTCTTTGTTCTTTGTTGATTACGAAGCGTTTGGTGGGTCGTGACATAGTTTGTTACATAGAGAATATAGTGACTCGAATGTGAGACAAACGATTGTTGGTTTCCAAACATAATTTTCACTAGTGAACCGTCTTCAGACGTTCTTTTATACCAAGAACGATCGACTTATTTATATAAATGCAACTTTATCATTTTTTCTATTAATAAAATTAAATTTGATCTGGTGATGTATAATTATTTAAATAAAATAGAACAATTAAATTATATAAACTTTAAATATATGTCATAGTTAATGAGCACGTTTGTTTATGAACTATGACATATATTTAAATGTACGAGAGAAGTTTAAGATATGTTTCTAAATGAACAAGTATCTAATAATAATTTCTATTTAAATTAAACCAAGTTGTTGAAACTGAAACATTTTACTTACATGTATTAAATAAATTACTTTATAAATAGTGAATATTGCGTTATAATTGTGATAATTTCTAGATGTTTGTTTAAAGTCAAAGAATTATTTAGTTGATATAATAATTTTTGAAAAAATATGTTCTTTAAATGCAATTTTTTTAAGTAGAAAGTTTTTAGATAAACGAAATTATTTCTTAGCACAATTATTGGTTATTTTTTTGTTCATAACTAGATATTATAAGGTTACGTTTTAAGAATGATAGAGAATCTATCGAAATGTATATTAGTAAAAGGAGAATTGTATGAGATTTTTCAATATTTTTATAAAAATTATTATGATTATTTTTTTTTGGTTTTAAAGAAAAAACGGTTTATGTGCTAAAATATATATGTACAAATAAATACAAAATTAAATTTAAATTAATTTATTAAAATTTCATCGATAGTAAAATATAGAATAACTAAAATTATAACAAATCTTTTTTCAAAAATATTACTGATTTATATGTTTAAAAGACAGAAAAAATTTGGATTTAAAAATAGTAGCCATACTGACATTGTTAAAAGTTTTAATATATTCTAAATTAAATAAATGTATTTACAAGTAAATGATTTAATATTCTAATTATATTTGAATACCATTCTCGAAAATCAAAGATAAAATTGTGATTTGCTCATGTTATTTTCCATCACTCAATTCATTTTACTTTCTTTTGTTAATTTTATCGATTCGCTTTCCATTCGTCAACATTATGAACTGTAGAAGTCACAATGCACAGACAAATTAACTCAATTATGAACGGGAAAAACAAAACAGACATAATTTCATGACTGCGAATGAAATTGATTTATTAATTGATTCTGACGTTTGATCGATAAACTTGAACGTATAGTTTCGAATAGTAAACATATTTATATTGAGACTAGTGATGTCTTTAACATGTATCATTTTTTGACATTTGAAATGTCTGAATAGATTTAGAATAGACACGTTTATGCGTAAGGAAATATCCGTGTGTCGATGCATGCCAATAAAATTGATCAATCAAATGTCAGGCTCAGTCAGTTTCATCTTGTTTATGTTCTTGTATATAATAAATTATTTGTGTATGCGGAAATAACTGTGTTTAAATAATATATTGTCAGCGAAGAAAAAAGCTGAAGTTATTTTTATTACAGATATTTGACAGTACAATGTATTTCGGTATAAAAATACGATTTATTAATTTTTTATTTTGGTTTGTTTTTGCGATCGTGCCCTTGTTAAAATATTTCTTATCGAATTTACATTTCTTTTAATTTATTTTTTAACATTTTTTTAATAATGAGAATATATCAATTTCTGTACCTAAAAAATAATTATTTATGATTTAGATAGAAGTAATTTTGATATTATTTTTGTCTAGATTTCGTATACATAAATTTTCTGTATTATTTGCTTCAACATTTTATGTATATTGATAATTGTATATTATTTTTTTTATAAAAGAAGAATGTGTAAATAAACTTTTAATAATGGAACAATTTTGAGAATTTAAAGTTAATTTCAAGGAACATAGATTTTTATGATTTATATATACATATACATATATATATATATATATATATATATATATATATATATATATATATATATCAATCAAATGAAAAGAATTTAGAAATATAAAATACATAAAATCTTATTTAAATTATATTGGTCTCTTAAATAAATTACTACTTTTTATATGTTTATTAGTATACTGATATTATTGTAATGTGAGTTATAATTTTTGCAGTTTTTATTTGATTAATTTTCTAAAGTATTTTTTGTTTTCTTTTAAATACAATGTATGTAATAAATTAATATCTTATTATTCAACATTGAAAAATATGAATATATCTTTGTAAATAATAATAGATGAATAACATTATCTTTATTGTAATAAGGTTATTTTATAAAATTTTATAAAAATATTAGGATTAATACTTTTCTAAATATTTTTTATTGAAAAATGTTAAGAAATAAATACATGTAACATATATTATAAATGTCATTAAATTAAATTGATGACTGCAAACAATACAAAATACAATAATAAAATGTAATTAAAAAGTAACAGTTTGTACTAATTACTAAAATTGCATTGAACATTTATATTTAAATATAAAAATAAATGGTTTCCGTATTGGAACGATAAAAGCGATTTTCATTTTATTCATAAAAAATAACCAATAGTCTGTATAAAATATCTATTTCCACATTTAGCCACTGTAAGCGAAAAATGTTTAATTGTAGCAATTTTAAATTGGCATCGGATGAAAATTCCGTTACGAGAGAATAAAAACGAATTGTCGTTTTTATACGTTGTTTTGAATTTTAAATGGGGTTGTTCTCTTTTTTTATTCAAATTGTAAATAATAAATTTCAACACAAACATTATATATTTGTACAGTTAAATATTAGGATACACCCATCACACATATACAAGCAGAAACATACATACAAATACACACACACACACACACACACACACACACATATATATATATATATATATATATATATTTATAAAACATTTTTAGTAATAATTTTAAATTTAAATGAATGCAATAAAAATAAATAAATACCTTATAAATATATATATTAATTTTTTTAATCAGTTTATGAGAAATATAGTTTGAAAAATAATTAAAACATTTTTTTTATCAATAAATTAAAAACAGTTAATGAATACTTGTTATCATCAGAGCTTTGCTTGAAATATAATGCAAGATAAACGTTGAATATTTAGTTTTAAAAAACATTTTTTATGAAAAATAGAACAAAAGAAAAAAGAACATATAACTAAATTTTAAAATAAAATAAACCGAAAAAGTATTTTTTGATTTATATGTATCTGAAACATTTTCAGTAGTTAAAGTGATCCTTTTTACAAAAAGAATTCAAATCATCAAGCCTTTATTTAAATTGCAACAAATATAATGTGCATTATTATGAAACTAATTCATTTATGTATATATATTTTAAAAATCAATATATTTAACTTTAACAATTTATTTTCTTAAGTTAATTTTGAATATTTTAAAAAAATATGTAGAACGTTGACACGAATTTTTTAATGGATATGTACATTGTAGAGGTATTTTTACTTAAAATCTTAAATGATATTTTGTTGAAGATAGATTAAGTAGATGAGAAATTAAGAAAAAGTCAATGCTCTTAGAGTCTAATAAAGGAGAAAAAACGTCAGAGACGTGCTCAAGTGAACTTGAGTTATACGCAACAGGACTAAATTAATGTTATTACGTTGGATAATAGCGTTGTTAATAAGAAAGTATTTGCTGAGAAACATTTTGAAAAATATTTTAACTTAGTTGAAGTGTATAGTTTTTAGCAGATAATTATCTTTATATATATATATATATATATATATATATATATATATATATATATATATATATATATATATATATATATGTATGTATATAATTTAACCAAATATAATATATACATATATATTTATTTTTTTTGGTTGAAGGACTTTTGGAGTTGTATACGTACAGTATACAGAAGAATCGGAGAAGCATATTATTCAGATTGCGTCATGTCCATTGTGATGTTTGGTGAGGGTAACATAATACTGTGGGGTCGTGCGGTTCTGTGCGACGATTACAGAAGTTGGAAAACTGTATACAGAAGACAAATAAACACTGACACTGTGTATCCATGTTAGAATTGTTACACTTATTTACTTGTCATTGAATGAAATCGAAAATATGGTCTGTAATACTGGGTTTCGTTTCAATGTTACGATTAAAACGTTATTAATTAGTAAATAATTTAATTGATAATTTTGTAGGTTTATTTATAAAAAAAATATCAATATTATTTATCTGTAGATATATGGAAAAATATTTTCATAATAAAATAATCATTAATAATTTATATTTGTTGATGTTCTAAGGAAAAATATATAAACTATTATGGCAAAAAATATTAAATATATTTTTTTAACTAAACTTTTGATTATAAAAATGATTTTCTGAATATTAATTATTTATGTTTCGTAAAAGTTATAATAAATGAGTATTAAAAAAATAGAAGATTTAATGTGGATAATTATAATGTGAGTAGAATTTATATATATATATATATATATATATATATATATATATATATATATATTTAGATATTTTAAATAATAAAATTAAAATTACTATGTAGTTTTTAAAAAGAAAGTTTTAGATTCGACTATGAGTTTCTTTAGATAAAAAAAAACACGTTTGAAATATACGTTTCCATGGTTACTTGTTTATTATTTATAAAGGAAACATGAGTTTTATAAATAATAAAGAATCATATTTTATTAAAAATATTCCATTTTCAAAATGATTTTTTAAATATATAAAATACAGACATTAATATATATGAATATTATATTATTTTATAACATAGTATCAGTGAAATAAAAAAGTAGATAAATCTAAAATAGGAATGTTAATTATTGAAATGATCAAAAATTAATTTTATTCATTGAGATGCAAATGAAATTATATTCCAATTTTTGGTAGCTATGAATATATTGTAGATAATTACAACTGCTATTTTTTGCTGATTTTTTTTGATAAGAAGTTGGTCCAATTTTCGAAAATGTAGTAATCTGTTAGACAATGTTTGGGAAGTTTGATTATAAACATGAATTATACTCGTGTTGTCATATAATGTTTCTAAATATATTTGTATAAGAAATATAAGGAATAGAAGATAATTTTTTTATTTAAAATATATTTTATTTAAATAAATAAATATTTTTAAGTGTAAATAATGAAGTAAAATGTTTATACTTTC
Source organism: Neoneuromus ignobilis (assembly GCA_029203775.1). Classification (NCBI taxonomy): domain Eukaryota; kingdom Metazoa; phylum Arthropoda; class Insecta; order Megaloptera; family Corydalidae; genus Neoneuromus; species Neoneuromus ignobilis. Next base: position 47,572,416 of record CP092088.1, read on the forward strand.
CTTTTTTTAAAAAAATATTTAACAGGTTTATATATTTTGTTAATTAACAAAAATAATGCATTTCACTAATAATTAAAATTTATATAATGATTCATCTGCCTTTCTATTAAACTGGAATTATTTTTTATCTTACGTTGTTCAGGGATACTACTCATGTTACTTTTATTAGTTTTCATTTTTTAGTAAGTTTAAAGTAGTTTACTTTGGGTTTACTCGTTGTTTAAAATTAAAATTCAATTAAATTTACGATATTCAAAGTAGATTACAATATAACTGAAAAGTTAAATTGAATATCAAATAATTTAAAACATAATAGGGAATTTTTCTACAATCTGTATTTTTTTTATTTAGAAAATAAACAACTTTGATTCAATATCCATCTATTTTTATTAGATTTTGTATTAAACGACATGTATTTATTTTCTAAAATAAAAAATCGAATAAGAACGATTTTTCAGTATTGTGGAAATGAAAAGAAAAACAGAAGAATTTTTAATTGAAATGAGAAAGATTTACAAAGGTGCTATGTTATAATACATTTTGATATGAGATAAAGTAGTGGAAACACTCAAACTACTTATTTATCGATCTAAATATATTCATTATTTAAATTTACAGTTTAATATTGCATAATATTTGAAATTATCCATGAATTTAATATATTAACGAATATTAACCAAATTATTGAATACGTTTAGGAGTTATTTATTATTCTCAGCGATTATATATAATCTCATATTAACAAATTCTCTACAACATGTATATCTATCGGCTGACTCAAATGAGAGTGAATGGTTTCGACAAACACTTACTTGTTTACCATTATTTACTATCCTTCAGTCAATTTGACCATCATATATATATATATATATATATATATATATATATATATATATATATATATATATATATTATTACATCATTTTATGTGTCTGTATGATGTGTTGTAATAAAATGCAGTATTTAAATGCAAATTTTAAAACTTCCAATTTCATATGACATTGAAAAGAGATTGTAGTTGAATAGATAGCAAGAAACGTTGGTTAACTCGTTACGAGTTCGATACCAGCCGCGGTAAAGGTGTCGTTTTTAATTATGTAATTAATTATCTTTTTAGTATAACGAGTTTCGATCATGAATAATTAAAAAAATCATTTTATAGTAGTCGTAAAAAGTCCAAATAAAAGAATAATAATAATAACAATAATAATACGAAGTCGTAAAGGGGAAAACAGTCTAATATGCATGCACGCTTCGACTGTTGTGTACGTCGTTGCTTTCCATCATCCCTTCTATGTGTTCCGCTGCTACTCGTTGAATCGGTGTGGTATTGACGTTTCGAGTACGCGTGCGTGTTATGTTCTTGTATCGTTGCGATGGTTCACCATCTGTCAGTGAACATCGAGTTGGCGGTATGAGAACGCGATGATTAAATTCGTGCCGGTTGATGTGAATGCGTTTTTTGAAAACTGAGTGCCATGTGTTTCTTAAATTATCCGACTAGAGACTAGACAAAGATTCGTCGATCATTTCGACAGTGTCGATATTGAATTTGTACATTTTATTTGATCTGTAACCCGTCCTTTATACCGTTAATAAAAACACTGACAATTTTTCGTCCGTACGTGTGATTATTTCCCGATACATATAGACTTAAACATACACATACAGTTATATATACAACTATTTAAATACAAACATACATTTTGTTGATAAGTCGTAGCACGGTTATATTATTTGACATAAGTTTCGGCGTCGCACGTAGCGTGTCAGTGGTCAGAGAGCAGCGGCCGACGTCGTCCAATGTAAGTCTAATTACGATATATATTTTTCATTTAGGATTATTAAAAGATCATTATCGCGAACGAATTTATGCGTAATAACATTCATTCTGTATATAAATAGCTTGATTAAATTTTGACGTGTGTTATATCCACAACATTCTATATTATTAATTGTTTTTATGCGTTTCATTGTTATATACGCAAATGTAGTTTTCGTTTCCGTTATTATTTTTCCTCTGTTATTCAGTTATAATTCACGGTTATTGTTATAATTAGTACAATAGTTTTAGTCCTTATCAACTTTCTACATTTATTGAATCTGCAATTTTATTTTGAAAGAATGATCTGCAAAGAAAGTTTCTTTAGACGTAACGCTTTTATTGTTTGTTAATTTAAATAATAATAGAGAATTAAAGTTTAAAAGTATGAAGTCAATGAAATGATAATTTAATATTAAATGAAGATTGATATCAATTTCGTTATGAGAATGCAATTTAATTGAAATAGAACATTTTTATTTAGTAAGTTGGTTGATTTAAATTAAAAGAAATATTTCTTCTATGAATTTTATTTTGGTTTGATTTTATTCTTAAATATGTTATTGGTTTTAACTGACAAAGAAGTTTCAGTATACTAGAGTTAAAAATTATATAATAACTTATTATTGGTAGAATTTATTCCGTTTATTTTATTTAGTTATTAAACAAAGTATTTGTCTGTTATTATGCTTATGTATAACTTTATAATAATGTTTAAAATGTGAAATCATTTAGTTTTCTTAAAGATTTTTGATGATAAAATATATAACTTTAATTTATATTTTACATATATAAATGATATAAATATATATTTTGTATATTTGAATAGTTTTTAAATTATTTTTATTTATTGAGACCATTGTATTTATTAAATTATGTAAAATATTTTACGAAAAAATTATGAAATGGAAGTATATTTTAAATTTTATATTGTAAAGAATGATTTAGATTATATATATATATATATATATATATATATATATATATATATATATATATATATATATATACATGCATAAACATTTGAAATAGCATCCTGAAGAGTTATATTTTGTTAATTTTTCGATATAATTTGGAAATTAATTGATTGACAGTTTTTTTATTTTTTTTATATTTATTTATTTGCAATTTTTTTATGTTTTTTTAATAATTTATATACATCCAGAACTTGTACTTAATTTGTGATTTTTGAATTGGTTCAAAAAATATTTAAGATTTTGAAACATTTTTAAAAAGGTTAATTATTTAAATTATGACTTTTGTAAAAGGTTTTATAAAGTCTTCATCAGTACTTTTTTATTATTTGTACTTTTGTTATTTATAATAATAAAGTTTCTGAAGTTTCTCTGTCTGCATTTTATGGTTGATTTTAAGTTATAGTACTTGTGAAAATACAGTTATCAAGATTATTTGTGTTCTATGAAGATATTTTACATTACATATAAGATAGTAACTTTTGAAGAAGTATTATTTTAGAATTACATATATATGCTTATTTGGGTGTATAATAAAAATAAAGATTCTATTTCATTATACATTTTTGCAATAAATATTTGTCATTTATATTTTAAACTTTTTATTTAATTCATACTCTTAACTCTATTTATTTTTGTGTCTATTATATTATTTTCTATCTTTTTTATTGTTTTTAATATGCTTATTTATATTCATCTGTATTTTATAAATTTGATGAATTATTTTAATATTTAAAGGATATGTTTTGATTTAATGGATGTGAAGAAGTAAAATATATCGATCGAAAATAGAATGAAAACTGTGTTTAAAACATTGAGCTTTTGTGTAGTAAATAAACTTATTAAATTATTATTTTTTTGAAAATATTTTCAGTGAGTAACATATCTTTACATATTTTATATTTTTTTCTCTGTGATTTATTTTATTTATATTCAATAAAAAATTGTTAAGAAATAGTTTTGTTTTGTTGTGGTTTAAATTAAAACCACAATATTTCATTTATATAATTCTTCAAGTTTTCTCACTCATGCTCTTTAGTTATTTCTGAATGTTCGT
>CP092088.1:47581268-47728768 GCA_029203775.1 Neoneuromus ignobilis
CTTTCGTGTTTAATTATTTATTTATATGTTTTTACATCAACAATAGATCAATAAAAGATTTTAAATTTTTATTTACTAAGAAATCTTTCAATAGATTTATAGTTATGGTCTGATTAAAAATAATTTAACGAAAAGTAATTAGTTGTACGATTGAAAAACATCTAAAAATATAATTACTATTTTTTAATTTTTTTCTATAGTAATTTTTAAATTTATATATACTTACAAAAAAATATAATGTAAATTATATAAAGAACATTAGAAGAAAATAAGTATAATTTATATCAAGTGTATGTCTATGTGAAAAACTATTATTTTGAAATAGTTTTCAAAAAAAATTTAGTTTTATTTTGTACCAGTTTGAATTAATAACTTTATTAAAACTGTTTTTATTTTTAAAATATATATATTTTAAAATTCATTTAATCTTTTGTAATGATTGTGAAATCCTTTAAAAAGAGTGTTGAGTGTGATATTTCACAAGGAATTTTATTGATATAAAATATTTACTTCGTTAGCAGGTCTTTTGAATTAAAGTCAGTTCGTTGCCTTACCTCTGAGCACTTTAATGCTTTTCTATTATGTTCCAGGTTCTTATTCGCTTTTAAAATCAGCAAGTTACTTCTTTCTTTACATTCTCATTTTAATTTGGACCTTCTAAAAGGTTTTCGTTTAGACTTCCATTTGTATATATTTTTTATTATCTCATCTTTCCTTTTTTATTCTAAAAAGGATTCAGCTCTTCTATTCTCTTAATAAAATATTAGGATATAAAATTTTTATAATTATCAAAGTAATTCTAAAAAATGCGTAACATTTCAGAACAAATAATTCAAATAAATCAATAAAATTATAATTGGCAAATATATATATATATATATATATATATATATATATATATATAGATCAAAAACTTTAAAGATCAAAACTTATTAACGCAAAGAAACTTTTGTAACTACGTAAAAGTTTAAGGGTTGAAATTCGTAATCTTGTGCAGATACTACTAGTTCAATAATATTTTTGATTTGCCAAATCCTGTAGGAAAGATTCATGTGTTATAAATAATTTATGTGTACTTTTTGCATGTTCAATTTTTTTACAGATTTTATGAATCAAAACACATGAATTAAAATTAATTATAATTATTCTTTGATATTTCAATTTTTTCAGTTTTTGTAGTAAAAATCTCATTATTAGCAATTTATAACAACGAAATACAAAATATATCTAAAAAAGTATATATATATATATATATATATACATACATATATATATACACATATTTTTTATATATAATAATATTCTACTTTAGAACATATTTTGACAGTAATTAGTTAGGAAAAAGGATTCTGTTATATCATTATATTATTGATAATTAGGTTAATTAATAATAGAATAAATAATCCGATTACTTTAGTTATTTTTCAAAAAATAACATTGTTTTCACTAATGATATTAATTTTTTTAGTTACATAAAATGATAGTTTGAGTAAAGTTTACATTTTTTAAGTACATAAATAACGTTTCAACCTAGAAAAATCATTATTATTTGTTTAAAACTATATCTACGTAAAAGTTATTCACCAGAGTGAATATTATTTAATTTACTGTGCATTTAAATTTAACGTTGTGAATATTATCACTATGTTAGTATAAATAGCAAAAAAAATCGATGTTTGAATTTTTTTCTTACTGCTTTAAATAGAATTTCAATTTGTTTTAATGATTATAAGAAATACACTTTTAATTGTAAGTATTAAGATGTTAAAATATTTTGTAAAAAATACATTTATTTTTACTTGTTTGGTTTTTGATTAAATTCATATATATATATATATATATATATATATATATATATATATATATATATATAGTTTAATATTTGTTTATGTGCGTGTATGTATGTGTGTTTAATTTATTACCAAGAGAGGATACGGAATAAAATTTATTACGTTACGAAAAAAACAAAGATAAAATTATAAATAACATACAGATACAACTATTTTCTGTTTCTTTTCCATGTATCATTTTTCTTATCGATCCTCGGCCACAAATAAACTGCTACGATCTCACCGACACTACATTCACAACAGTGTATCATGAAAATACTTAGAATGCATGAAAATTTAATGGGAGAGAAATTTATTATGAAATATGAGACGACACAGTCATTTCTCTCATATTATTTATAGAGTTTCGTTTAATCCTCTCGTACAATATATAATAGATTGTAGGGAAGGTGATGCCCGTTAAGCTGACCCTTTTTTATATAATGCTCGCTATGAAATATGCTGCGTTCTTTTAACAACTTTGAAAATTTGCTATCTTAATCAGACCTTTATGGCTACTTTTCAGACAATAAATGTTTATACAGCGCCTTGGATATAGCACGGTTTGTTACCCATAAAAAGACGATTTAAAAAATATATTATTGTCGGAACGTATAATATATTTATCGATTTATTGAAAACATTTTTTAAATATAAATTCGTTTCATAAAGAAAATGTTTTTAGTTAAGTAGTATAAAAATAAGAATTTTGAACTCATTGACGTTAAAAAAGATCAAAGTAGATTCTATACATTCTGTTCTCTTTGAGTTTCAAATATTTACAACCACTAAGTAAAGTATGAATGTATGTCTTGGATAGTTAATGTTGTTTTAAACATTTTTAATATTTATAAAATTTTTAAGAAAATCGAAAGTTTGGTGTTGTAAATATATTTATTGAGGATAACAATAATTCATTGAATAATTTAATTCATATTTATCGTATTTATGTATATTTATTAATAATATTTATTATTATTCATTTTGAAATAGAAAATTTTATCTATGTTAAAAATCTTTTTACATGACATTTTTTTTTAAAAAAAGTTTGTATTCTCTTTGTCATTTTTAATCGGTATACACACTTTTTCTTTGTAAATATTTTCTATATTTAATAGTAGTAGCAGTATTCATTAATTTACGGAAACTATTTATTAGTGGATGTAAGACTAGATAATAACATAAATTTACTAAAAAAACCTTGTTGTACATTTAATTTCATTCCTGTTGAAATAAGACTAAATTCTATGTAATTCAAAGTTTTAACTATATATCGTATTCTATTTTTCTACGCATGTTTTCTTTCATTCTTACATCGTTACACTCCGAGAAACAAGGCTATTAATCTCTATTTAATACTAGTTTTTATGTTTTTGGCACAATTTCTTCTTTGTTGTAATAACTATTGTACAATTTTAAATTTTGTTGATGTATGATATTTTAGAGACATTCGAAGAAGTAGTAAAATATAATGTAATTGTTTCGAATTTGATAATTAATTTAACAGAAGAGATAATAATTTTTTTAACTTTCTTAAATATTCAAATTTGTGAAATACTAGATGCATAGATATTGAGAATATCAATGATATTTACGTAAAATTTCATATTTTATATTTGAATAGGTTTTAAATACTTTTTGAATCAAAATTTTAAACCAACACCATTTATACATTTTTAAAGACTTTTATTAAAATATTTTTCTTAACAAATTTATTTTTAGTGAGACTAGTCGTAGCAATTCTTTCTTGACTATTATTTTGATTACTATTATTTAAATAGATATATTCATGTTGTATTAATTTTGTATAATGTTTTAATATAAAAACTATGTAATGTAAAAAAAATAAAAACATTTTTTTTCTTTAAACGACAGTGCATGTTCAACTCTTGATTACAAATTTTTATATTCAGTGAGCAACCACACTTGGGAAATATGACGAATGTAATATTGCATATATATATATATATATATATATATATATATATATATATATATATATATATATATATATGCATATGTATGTATATGTGTGTGTATATGTAAATAAAATATGCCTATGTTGCGCATTTATCTATATGTGAATTTATATTCTTATGTATGTATATGTGTGTATGTGTAGTTGTATGAATGTTTGTATATGTATACATGAAAAATGTACGCTGGGTCAGTTTATACAATATGTTAATCCGTCACTGTCATATTTGATGCGACGCTATATGTTGAGGTTTTCAGCACACAAGAAAATCTGACTGTAGTTCAAGTTTCATCGATCATGTTATATATATATATATATATATATATATATATATATATATATATATATATATATATATATTCCTGAAATGTTGGAATAAGGTCAGTTACGTTTCAGTAATTCAATTTATATTTGTCACTTACTTTCGAAAACAATTTATCGTCACTCTCACAACAATTGAATTCAAAGTTTTAAACCAATGTCGTATTGTTTTTAAACGTTCAGCATATGTGCGTAAATGCATGATTATATGTGTGTGTGTTTGTATGCATGTATAAGCTGTATATAAGAGTTTTTATACATGTATGTTTTTTATATTATGAACGTATATTTCATTTATACTGTTTTTACTTTTTATTCTGCTTGTTTTTACGTTAAGCTTGGCTTGAGTTAAAAACACAACGAAAGAAATTGTACTTTAATATGTTTAGTAAAATGAATATTTTGTTAATTTCCATATTTTCTATTCATAGTAATGATTTATATGTTTATGAAAATATATAATAAATATTTCTAAACGATTCACATTTATGCCGATTTCGTAAATAAGTTTAGAGTTTGTCAAAATGAAGTGTGTGTTATTGTTAGTATAATATTAATAGGAATTGTATTTTTTTTATTCAGACCTAAATATTTAAATGAATGGCAGTTCTGGTATTCAATATTTGATCACATGTTTTACAGATTATAAGAAAATGGAATAAAAGCTTGAAGGAATTATTAATACATATATTAGGTATTTGATTCGCTGATTTGCAAATATTAGCTTTTAATTCGAATTCAAAGAGATTATAATTCAATGTTTTCCGCAAGAAAAATATATTTTAAATTTTTATTTCAAATATGTATTTTTTTTAGAAAAAATAATTTTATACCAAAGTAATTTGCTTATTATAATACTAAGAAAAGTATGATCTTATAGATTGAAAATTAAATATAGAAGGATATATGTTCGTTTATTTTTATTTAAAATTATCTTAGAAAACATTTATTATTATGTAAATGTATATTATATATATATATATATATATATATATATATATATATATATATATATATATATATATATATATATATATATATATATATATATATATATATATATATATATATATATATATATATATATATATATATATATATATATGCATATAATTCCTTAGTATTGTTGGATGTATATTTTATGAGAAATATATTTAGAAAAAAACTAACTTTATAAAAGATTCGAAGTTCAAAAACAAAAAATGTGTATTATAATTTTTTATAGGAAAATTTATTAAAGTTTATAGAATTTATTAAAGTTTTTGTCTTTTGAATTTCGCGGCTATGTACAAAAAAAAAAAAAGCGGAAGGGAGATACTTAACAACATAATATTTAAAAAAATCAAAAATAAATTAAGAAAAATCCAATGAAAAAAATTTATGTGAAACAATTATAAGTAATTCAAAATAGAACTTTCATATTTTTTTAAAAAAATTTAAATGTTTTGAAGGAATATTAAAATCAGTAACGTACAAATTAAGAAAGAAAGTATAAAATATATGTTATCTAACTTTTATGTGAATATTTATATGAGAGGTATTGTCATTGATTGACGAAATAGAATTATACAAAACATTTATTTAAATTAAATAAATGTTATTAATATATATATATATATATATATATATATATATGTATACAACTATTTAATATATGAATTTATATTTGTATACATGCGTAATTTGGAAAAGAGTGCAGTTAATAAATGAGTGTAATAAAGTTTACACTTTAAACATTTGAAGAAAATTATTTCAAGAATTATGAAAAGAATATTTTATTCACACAAAATTATTTCCCGTTCCGTCTCTGTCTCATTCCGTGTATTTATATGTAATAAAAAACCTTGAACGAATAGCGAAAACATTTCAGGAAAAATTAATATCTATCTTTTGTATTCATCCGTACTGTATTATCTTCAAACATAAGGAACCACTTAACAAAAGAGATCTTACAATATGTCGTTTTAATACTCAAAGGAATAAATACCTGATGGTAAGAAACTTTATCCACAATATGAAAGGGAATACTTTGAAATATTTTTCAGTAGAGCTTATTTTTAAACTTGAACTTTCTTTACACGACGAAAACTTTTTCTGCGGCTTTGTATTTGAATCAGAAAATTGTTTCAAAGCTAGATTCAAACGAAATGTTATTTTTTCTCTACCAAAAATAGATTAATCTTGGAATTTTTAAATCCGAGCTGTATTTGACAAAATGTCAGCATTGATGACAGAATAGTGGATTGATATTGGCTTCTTAGATAAGATCAAACAAAATGTCTGCCGTTTATTCTTTTACGTTTGTTACATGCATACTCGAACAAAATGTTTAAAAAATATGTCATGCTTGACAAAAAATTTTGTAAATGTATGTCGAAGAAGTAATATAATTTCACATAAATTTTATTTGCAAATATTTATTTAGATAATATGCTTGTGATGAATACGTTTCAGTCGAGTTCCGAGAACTCCTTTAAAAATTATTCATCGTAACGATGTGTTGTAATTTGATCTTTTTTTGTATAATAAATATGCAAGAGAATTAAATTTTACATTCATTCCAGTTTTATGATTTTATTGTAATAGGATTTTCAAAAGAAATGAATTTTTTAAATTTGTTTTTAAGTAATTTAAAAAGAAAATAAATTCAAAAATACGTATATATTATAAGAATGAAAGCATTGCCTTAGAATTATATAAGAAAGCGAATTAAAATTGAACAATAAATAAAAAATAAATACTTTAATTATTTTTTTTTGTGGTTGAGAAGAACCAGGTCGTAATTGAGATTTAAATATTATACTAATTAGTATTTTATTTCAATATTTATAACAATTTCTTTAAACATTTTTTTTAATAAAGTTAATAATTTTGCTTACATTTGATTATTTTTTAATATTTGATAATAAGAATGTGTTTTTTATAATACACTTTGTAATTTTTTTTAATTCATTAATTTATAAAATTGCAAATTAGGGTGTTATTCATTTTGATTGAATTATTATTTTAATTTCTGATACAGATAGAAATTATATTTGATATATCTAAATATATTTGTACTTTTATGCTCAAATTGATTTAATAGTATTTGTTATGAACATAATACAAATTATTTTCTATTTTAAACATTATTTATACTAGTAAAAATTAATTGAAATAGATGTTTTAGTCGTTAATGAAAGAGTTCATTAATTTATCAACTAATCTAACAGATTTCTCTGAATTTATGATATTAAATAAACATACTAATCAATCATTTAAATAATCTTTGAAATAAATCAATTAATGATTTGAATATTTAAATACTTCAATATAAGTATTTAATTAATTTTTTCGAATTTAAATGCAGTTACTTTTTTATTGTAAAGATAATTTCAATGTATTAAGAGATGCTATTTTACTTCAAGAGCTTGTATAACCTAAAACATATAGTTCAATAACCTAATATATTAGTTATAAAAGTACGACCTTTTCTGAATTTACTTTTAACGAAAAAATATAAAATTCCTATCGAGAGTAAAACATTGTAGGTAAAATAACATTTGTTTCAAATAGAGAATGTTTTATAAAGCAGTAACTTCAAGTGCGCTATAAAAGTAAAATCTTTATTATCTAAAAGATTTAAAGGGGTTACAAAGTAATTCACTCTGTTCTGACATCTTGCATATATATATATATATATATATATATATATATATATATATATATACACACCGTAGTTTTTAAAATTGTACTTATTTAATTGTTTAAACATTAAATAAAATATTTATATTCTAAAAAAAATGATTTATATTTATTTTTATTAAATGTTTGAAAATATATTAAGTTATCAAGACATATAAATAAAATATATCAAGAAAACACATACACGTTCACGTTCTCTCTCTCTCTCTCTATTTCACATACACACACACACACACATATATATATGTATATATATATATATATATATTTATATATAGGATATTTTTTAAAAAAATATTGCTAATAGAATGAAAGAAAACAATTTTTATTTAAAAAAGGTAATAATATTTTTTGAAAGGAGTAAATAATGTTAATTAAAAAATATTACGTTCATTTTTATCTCTTCATGAAATATATTTTAATCAAAAATTCAATTAAGATTTTTAATATTTCGGATATTCTTGTTTTATTTTAGAGATGGTTAATAATGATAAAAGTGTATTCTTATATAAAAAATAAATAAAAATATAGAATGTAAAGATAGAACAATTTCACCAATGAAATATTAATGCAGAAGATTAAATTTTAAAAAAATATTCAAAATAGAAGAATAAATTTTTTATTTTCGTTAATTTCGTTTCTATTTAATCTAATTGATAAGTTTCGAAATTTGTCAATATCCAATATGTAACAAATTGTAATTATTTTTTAAAAAAATATTCTATTGTGAAATTAAAAATGACAATAATTGATTTAAAAGTAAATTATACATATAAATAATTTATAATAGACTGAATATTTGCTTTTATTTGTACTGTGTTTGCAATTAAGTTAAATAAATAATTGAAATTGATTGTAAATTTCTTTATATTGTTAAAAAATGAAGTATATTCATTTTTGGGTACGAGATCTTGTTCTTTTATAAATCATAGAAAATAATAATGATTAAAATTTGTGTAAATTTTAAGTAAGAATTTTTTTATACAAATGATCATTCACTACAATTTTAGTGTTGGATATATTGATTGCTATGGCATCATCATTAAAGTTCTGCATTTTAAGTACGAATTTAAATTTGGGTACAGTATTAGATACGTCCTTTAATTTTTTGATTCAGATTATTTTCTTTAGATAGATATTTTTTAATGTAATAAAATTTAGTTGATTAATCAGTGAAGACGAAAAGTGAATTTAAGGGGTTATACGCAGTTGCGAGGCGCAAAAACGACGTTTTTTTAGGAATTTTTTTTAGAAACAGTATTTATTTTGCAATTACAAATTATGGTTATTTGAATAGATCCTACTTTCAAGAATAAAATAACATGTCGATTATTACCGCTCCTGCAGACGATGTCCCGAACGAAAAAAAGGCGCTTTGATCTCCATTCGGCGGTTTGGATTATTTGAAATAAAAATATGGTCAATTCTTTTAAAGGATAGATTAGATAACGAAGGAATAATAAAAATTTTCATTTTTGACAAAATGGCGTCTTTGAAAAAATTTTTCGTTTTTTACTAAAATTTTCGATTCAGATTATTTTCTTTCAGATAGATATTTTTGAAGTTTCGGAATAGTTAATAAAAATTAGTTACAAATTCAGGTGTAGTTGATTAAAATTTTCAGAGAATATACTCAAATATATGTGCATTCCGAAAATGCAAAAAGAAAAAAATCGATTTTTTGAAATTTCTAACTGCGTATAACCCCTTAATACAATAATGTAATAAAAAATAGTTTTGAAATTAATTAATGAAATTGTTAAAAAAACTGTTGTTCAATAATAATAGTGTGTATGTGTTTTTCTGTCAGTTATAATAATGAATAAATGTATATATTTTCTAAATTAATAAAATTTGATTATTTTTATTTGAAATATTATTATGAAAACTTTATTTTGATATCAATTTCACGTTTGAATCTCTAACTGCAAACAAACTATTGCGCAAAACTTGTAATGAAACATGTATAAACGGATAATGTGTAGTTATGAAGTGCATGTAATGGAGTTGTGTTAATAAATAGTTGGAAAACTTACCAGAATTACGAGTTACAGTTCCAACACGATTTCGCTGTAACTTTGTTTTGGAAACTATGTAATACGTATTTTATGTGACCGTGTGACAAATGGAAAATAGAGCAAATCGATACAGCTTTTCAGAGATTATACTTTGAAGTGCATTTAGTTGCACTTTGCCATGTGCAAATTGTATAAATCCTGTATTATTTATTATGAAACGTGGCAGTTCCCTGTTTGTATTGAATTTGAATATCAAAGTGATGAATATATAACATATATATGTAAACTAGTTTATCAGATATTTTGTTTCTTTAATAAATAAACTCGAGTTATTATATACGTGATTTGTTCATATTTAATTAAATATTTGATGTTCATTTTTGTCCTTACTTTATTAATTACGAAAATTAATATAGTTTATATATATTGAGAAATGTTTACAGAATTTTTTTCTGTAACTTTTATTAAAGTTTATTTTTTAAAATAAAGTTTTCAGGTAGCACTTATTATTATTTTTTACAATTAGTTTATTTAATATTTATTAGATAGAGAATATCATCACATTTTTATATATTTTTTTGAATTATAATCGTAATGCAAGACATTTGTTGCAAGGTATTTCTTTTAAAATGTTTTATTTCTAATTATCTAGTATTAATTATATTTCTGAAAGATCAGGTTGTTAATTATTTTTAATGACTGTAATTACTTTTAAAATTTTATAATTCAATAAATAAAAATATCATTCTAAATATATAAATTATGCACTGAATGTTTTCTAAGAAAATAAAAATATTAAACCGTTGTATTTAAATAAAAGTTGATTAAATAAATTATTAAAAGACACAAATATACATTGCAGTTGTAAGAGATAAAAATTGAATTATTATTATTATGAGATTTACTTTGGAAGACAACAACTTTGTTCAATTAAGTATTTGAGTTAGATTGAAAGTCTTGAAAAAATATTATTTTTCCATTAGTAAATGTAACTTGTGTTATTTATTAGACCTATTAAAGAACAAAAATTTTATCAATATTTTCAAAAATAAATTGAAATATTGATTTTTTATTTATAAAATACTTTATATAAAATCTTGTGCCACTGAGGAATAACTATGTGAGAAAAAATATTTTATTTAGAAGAATAAAAAAATATTGTAATTTTATAAAGAAAAAATTAATTTTTTTTGTAATGTTAGATAACTTTATAATTACGAAAGAAATAAAAATGTCAGTAAATAATATAGTTGTTGGCCTTTTACCTAAATAATTCTCTTGTAAATAAGCCATAATTGTCTTGTCAAATTAACTTAAAATGCATTACATTTTAGTAATGTGAGTGAGAATTGGTATTTTAAATAAAAATGTTTTTTTTATATATTACATTAATCTATAAAGATTAAAAATAAAATGAAAAATCTTAAAAATTGTACAATTGAAAAAATCAATAGTAAATTCGAAGATGAAAAGATGAAAATAATATTTACATATCTGTGTATTGTAAATTTTAAATTTTTGTTATTAGTAATAAAATGTAAAAATAATTTATTAAATTAATAACATGTTAATTAAAAATGTTTTTCTTTAAAAAAAACATGTACATTAAATTACTAAATAGTAGACGTTTAAATTAAAAACTCATGAATCGTGAATAAAAAACGTATTAAAATTTAATTTCATGACAATTATACAACTATTATAAGTTAAATTAACAGACCCCGATTGCTCTTAAAGCTTTTTAACAAAACTGGTACGCGACAAATAAAAAAGATAGAGCCGAGTGAATTAAAACGTGAAGAGATCATTAATTTATATTAGAAACGACATAAAGACATTAACTTTTCATAGGTAATGTACAGTAACCGTCAAGTATAGGTTTATTATGTGAGCCTGTGCGAGTAGATAATACGATGATATTGGCGCGCTTCACTCCGTTTTTCGCGTACAAAACGAATATAGAAAAGCCGAAAATGAAATAAGCGGCGCGAATGCGAAAACGTGTCGCGAATAAACAATGTGTCATGTAGAGTTATGGTTCCGAACAAAATAGAACGGGAATAAAAAATAGCGACGGTTATAACTTCGAGATATTTCATACTTTCCGAGCGATTTGTTTGTTGTCGCCGTGTTTATGAAACAGACGCAGATATTTTCATTTTCAAAAGTTGTTATACATGTATATGTTTGCATGCAAGTAGATATGTTTATACACACATCCATATATATATATATATATATATATATATATATATATATATATATATATATTATATATATATATATATATATATATATATATATATATATATATATATATATATATATATATATATATATATATATATATATTAGTTCTGTTTGTACGTATTTATACTTTTTTGTGTTCCCACGACTCGGCACGGAATCCCGAAAACGACGGCGTTTGTGGATTTATAGAATGGTATTTATTTGCCGGATGTGATGTGGCGACCTTCGTCGCATTTGGGAACAGATAATATTTTAGGCAACGAACCAACATAAATATTAACTAAACCAGATATATAAGTGAAGGATGTATATATGTGTACGTATAAGAATGTATATACATGTGTATGTTTATAAAATAACATATAATATTATGTATACACAATAATTTCGTTGCTGTATTTCGAAATGCGTAAAGCTGTTCGTATAATTTTAATTAGATGAAAATTACATTCGTTTATTTAAAACTGAAAGAAATAATTTACAAAAATGAAATGAGCACGTTTGTCTACGATTTTTAAAGATTTATTTTATTAAGATATGAATATGTCGTTAGTATCATTTTAAAATACTTTCATATAAATGATAATAAATTTTTCATTCGTTCTCTTAGTTAAAAGTAATATCGATTTATATTTTATATAGACTGTTTAAATTAATTGGTGAATAGGGTTTTAAATGTTTTTTTTTTATAATTTTTAGAATATTTGAGAATTTATCGTTTTTTTATATATAACTTACTTAAATAGGAATACTGTCAACTTTAGAGTACGATAATATTCTACAACATTGCTTTTTAAAGATGTTGATAGGAGTATAGAAAAAAGTTGTATCAAAAACGTGAGTAATAAGAAGTTATTAAACATTTTTATACATTTTCCTCATGTGAATATATTTTTTTGATGAAAAGTGGATAAGTGAATTTCTGAGTTTTAAATAGTGAAATAATGAAGTCGTTGTTATAAAAAATATTCAATTAAAATATCCATAGCTATTATTCTCAAAAAATTAGTAAATTGTGTTAACTGTGATTAAAACTATAATAATGAAAATACAAATTTTTATATTAAGTGATTAGTTAAAAAATTAAAAAAATATTTACTTTTGTCATTAGTAAATGATAAATGATTATTGAATACTATTATCAGATTATATCAGATGTTATATAATTGGAATGAATGATTTATTCATATTAAAAATAATTATTTTTTGCATTTGTAAAGATGGAATTCAAAAAGGAAATTTGTTTAGTAGTACTAATTGTGTACTTCAAATGTGATATGAATTCAATATGTTTTTTAAAATATTCAATTATATATATATTTCTGATTTATTAATAAAACAGGCAAATAACAGATAATTCAACTGCTCATGAATAAATACTAAAATAACACATTAACGAAAAAATACAATCCAAACCAACAAAAACAATGGAACTAAAGAAAAACTTTACATAGAGTTTCGGTACGAATCTGATAAAAATCAAGACCCTTCCGTTTCAGAAACCACATTTTTAATTAAAGCGCAAGAAAAACATTGTATCCATGCCGTCATTGCTTTCGTTCTATAGTCGTTGTTGTTCGTTAACAAGCATGTTGAATTTTTCAGCGGTTGAACATAATAAATAATTCAGACGTGTTAGATGGGTGCACGGTCCGATCACGTAGTCCGCGCTCGAACCCCTCCTCCGTCTCTAACTCATTGTCGTTTGTACGAGAGATGCTACTTGCGCCACCCGCGCATCGTTGCGCTCGTTTTACCAATAAACAGCGGTCTCTCAAAGTTAAATGAATTGATCGTAAGTACTACGGACGTAAGCGCCGTAATAAGATTTGGTCGTTAATAAACGGAAGCTTTTGCTGTGTTAACGAACAACACCAACAAGAACAACAAGCAAACGATACTGATATAACGGATACGGATTGTTCAGTGGCGAGGTTGATTTTTTTTGCTGTTGTTGCTACTGCTGTCAAGCCTAAAGTAAACGAAAGTTAATTAAAACGGGACTTCATTAAAAACGGACGATAAATATATACTGTTTGGCGGTATCAAGACTGGATTTTTTTATCGTAGACATAGAAAATTTGTTAAATTAATTCAATTAAAAGTGCGCCTAACAAAGCTTGATGTATTCATTAAGCCGAGCATATCGTTTTTGTACTAATCATCTGCATTAAAAAGGTTTTGCTAACGATAATAACATTTAATAAAAGTTAATGTTTTTAATAATGATAAAGTTATATTTAAAAAATATTTCTATTATCATTAAGCACGAAAAAAATATTAAAACATATTCATGTACGACCATCCAAATCAGGTGTAATAAACTGACTTTGTTCAACGATTTTTTCAATTCTAGTTTTTCTCAGAATATATTAATCTGATATCGATTTAGTTGAATTTTAATAAAATACGGTTTCTAGAAAATTCCTGCAGAGTTGTAAAAAAGTTCGAGCTTGTGCACGATGTTTTCTTATGATTTAATCAAATAGAAAAATGTGAACATGCGTGACCGGTAGTCAACGTGTCAATAAGAGTTAGATGACATATTTTTTTATTATCATGGTACAAATTCTTAACAAATTTATGTAATTTGGAAAGATTAGTTTCGGATAACACAAACATAAATTGTAATAAAAATGTTCTTTTCTATCTGAGGTTTGTTGTTTCAGTTTTAATTACGAAATTGTACTGTACAAATTATTAAACACGAGTTAAAATTAGTACGAGTTGTTTATTGGAAACATTTGTATGAGTTATAATTGAAATTTTAATTTTTTCCAAATTTTGATGTTTTTTTTCAATATAAATAATATTATTTATAATTTAATAATAATGTCAAATGTTTGATATGGGATAAATTAGTAGTCTGATTAACATTTTAAATCTAGTTAATTATAAAAAAAATAAATTTTGATATTTTTTATTTAAAAGCCTTTAATTAATAATCAATTAAAATTAGAATAAAATAGTATTTTTTAAAGTAACTGCTGATATAAAGTTAGGTAAAAATAAATTAAAATAAATAATCATTTGTTATAATAGAACATTTACATTTTTTTAAAATATATACTGGTAAATTAACACGATATTTATTTTCGTTGTGAGTTATTTAAAAAAAATAACCTGTAAAAATATTACGTAAAAGCTATATTAGTGAAAAAAATACATTACGAATAAAATATGACTTTAATATAAATTTATTTTATCATTAATTTGTTCGAGGATGCAAATATGCAAATGTATAGCTAGTAATATTGAACATTTAGAGCGTTTTCATGAGTGTGTATCAATTAAAAACGGGTTTTGAAATTTTATTGTCGAATTTATACATTTTATGAGTCATTTGGAAAATTTATTGGTCGTAATGTCATGTTTCAACCATTATGCATAGCCGATGAAAGGAATTCTACATAATTAATTCGAAACAATGGATGTGTACAATAAATTAAACATTATTAATCAGTACAGATTTTTACATTGGTATTAATTTTTAATTTGACTCGATACGTTATATATTACGTAATATGGCTATTCACTATTGACGCGGATCGTTTTAAAAAAATATTCCACTATTTTTGTATGTGCGTGCGTGAATATCAAAGGGGAAAGAATAATCGAATCATATTTTGAGTTACTGGTAAACATGTTATTATAAATAAAATGATATTTGAAACTGTCTAGACTTTCCATTATTTTATTTAAGAAATTCATGATCAGCATTTTGAAAGAGTCATTTTAGTTCATTAATTTTAATGATTATCTTTGTTGTAAAGAATTTAATATTAAAATGTATTGACTAAGTTCTAATGGAAGATATTTTTATAAAAAAAAGACTTCGTCAATAAGTACGAGTATTTGTTTACAGTGTGTTTCAATCAATATCTGAATCATATTTAATGAAAATATTTGTAATTTAAAACAGTTATTAAATTTTTCATAAACAAATTTAAAAAATATCGTTTACCTGTTCTGATAAATAAAATATAATTTGGCTTATTTTAGTATATGAATTTTTTATTAAAACAATTATTTTTTTCTCTCTCTTTTCTTTATATACATGTATATATATGTACATAAAAATATATCATGTTTTTAAAGAGGTATAGAACAAATTAATACAACAAAATTAATGAATTTAAATATTAAATAGTTGATATCGATATAAAATATTTGTTATTTAAAGTACCAATTAAGTTAATTTGTAAATTATTTCAAAATGATTAATATCTTATTATATCTACGAGAATCTGTGAAGTATGAACCGAATTTTTTCTTTTTTAAATCAATTAATATTTTTCAAATGTACACACGTCGATTTCCTACTTAGTTTACACATTTAAACACTTTTGGAAGTTTTTTAATTCTTATATGTTATAAAGTAGTTGAATGTTCCAGAAATCAATTGCACTTAGTGTTCTGATGAATTTTGCGGAAGATACGATTTAATACTTATTATTGTTCATTTTTTGATAGAGTAAATCAGCAACATTTAAAATTTTCTTTATTTATGTTTATGAGCAAACGAAAATAATCTATATCCAAAAAGTATAATAATTAATTTTATTACATTTTGATTTATATAAATAAATATTGTGTACTTCAAATAATGGCATTATTAATTTTTCTATTACAATAATTAGATACACTCATTCTAAGAAAATAATGTAGTCGTTCATATCAATTATCTACATATAAAAGTCAACAGGGTGTAAAGAGTTTTGCAAAAAATAAATAATTTATTTAAAAATAGTTATAACTTAATTTGTATATAAATGTAATTTCCAGATTTTAGTCTATTTTGTTATAATTAATTTATTATATGTTTAATTCTATTTTTGTTACGATTTTTAAAAGAAATTAAAAAAAATTCATTAAAATTTTGACTTGAAATAAATTAATATGTATATTATGCTGTATTAAATTTACAGAGTATGCTGTTAAATATTTTCTATGACAGCATAAATTTTTGTATTAACTATGTAAATTTTATTAAAATGTTAATTTCAAATTTTATAAACATTAAATAGATTGAATGTGTAATTTATTGAATTGTTTAATTTTTTTTATTGTAGACCTGTGGATATTTTTTGTTTGTTCTCTACAATGATAAAATTTGAAGTGTATGTTATACTCAGGTAGATTTAAGAAGATTACCTTTATATTTATATCGTATAAAATAAAGAACAAAAATTAGAAATTATTTATTTTTTATGTATATATATATATATATATATATATATATATATATATATATATATACACATGTGAATATATATTTTCATGAAGAATTAGGAAAGAAATAATTAATTAAGATTTAATTTTAAGATATTTGATGTTCAGTTTTGATATGAGTCATTTATTTAAAATTCTTATATTAATTTTTGTTTTGTTCATGAAATAATATATATATATATATATATATATATATATTTATTAAAATTTAAATGAACAATCACGCAAAATAATAATTTGCGTATTGTCAAGAAATACGTCACGGAAAAGTAATTGAAAATTTTAATATGAAGTCACTTGAACGCGATATAAAATTTACGGGACCGCACTCCGCAAATTTAATCAAACCCAGTGACAAAATTATATGGTTGGAATATTTGAGGTATATACACAATTTTGCCGTCTCTATTCGCATACGAATTCACTTGTTAGTGTATACAATGTCTTTGAGACTTGCCTCGAGCCTCGTCTCCAGTTGCCGTCAACCGGCACCGCGGGCGGGCCGACGACTGGTTCAATTAACTCCCGGAGCACAGATAATGCCGCTGATATTGCCCCGACGCCCATCCGGGCTACTCTCCGGATGGCGGGTCGGTGATACAGGCGCATCCCGCTCTCTACCTCGTCCCTTTTATACCATTAAGCTGTCGCAGGCGTCGCCGAATCATTGTATAGACGTGTTCAGTACGATGATTACACAGTTCCGTCAATTGATGAAAAGAAACAAACGAAAAAAAATCAAATCTAATTCTGGAGTATGGGAGTTCTTTGATACGCTGTCTCGACATGCACGTGATTTTTTCGAAATTACTGTATATGTAGCTGGTATATACATTGTTATATATTTAATTACGTCTTATATTAATTTATTTCTTGGAAATTTAATTTTTGGAACGTAGAAATAATATCCACAATTTTAATCATTTCGAATAAAAAGATTTGTAACTTTATCTTTGATATTAACATTTGAGAGAGCAGCTCCTTTTTATAATTATTTAATTAGCAATTCTTTTAAAGCAAATGCTTTATATAGTATACACACATACACACACACACACACATATATATATATATATATATATATATATATATATATATATATATATATATATATATATATATATACATGAGGGTCGTTTTAATCAAATGACCCCATACTTATCAGTATGGTAAAAAAGTAAGAAAAACGAAATTGAAAAATTAAATTAAATTAATTAATTAAATTAAACAATAAATAAATTTACCATACTTATCAAATGACTCTCGTATATATATATATATATATATATATATATATATATAATTTTAGATACAATTGTATATTTTTTTAAATATAGAAAAATTACAGACTTTAACATATAATTTTTATCTACAATATTTTTGGTCAGTTTTTATGTACACAAAATAGTTATATAAGAATTATATATTATATAATATGCAATAGTTTTATATATAGGTGGCTGATATGAGATTGAAGGATAGTAAATCAGAGTAAGTAAATGTATGTTTAAACTCTTCATTCTTATTTGGGCCATCCTATATATATATATATATATATATATATATATATGGTTGAATACTTTCTTAAGTATAAAAAAACATATTTCAGAAATTGTTGTTATTTATATTTTTATTCAAACAATTTTTTTAATTACATGTATTTTATACAGGATTTTTATAGAAATTGTATAGTATACAATTGTATATAAAAATACATACAAAATAATAATATATTCGTATTTTTTAATATTTTATGTCTTTTTATCTGAATTAAAATTATTGACAAAAAGATTTATAAAAATGAATCTCTCAACATTGAACAAGGGTAGTTTTCTGTAAATTCAAACAATAATATTTAAAAAAATCTTTTGTAGAAAATAATTTGATTGTTTGCAATGACTATATAAAAATCTTAATTAATGTCTAAATAATAATATGCTAAATTTATAAAATTGAAATTATTATTAAAATTAATTTTAATTGAAATATTAAAGAAATTCACATTGATACATTAAAGTAATTAATTCTATCAAACCATGTTAAGGAAAATATAGTTTCAGTAATATTTAAAAAATATATTTAACTAATTTAATTATTTTTTGAAATATATGTTGAAATTAAATTGAGTTTATTTTTGTTATTATATATAAATAAGGCGAAAAAGGAAAAAAATACAAATTTCATACATCAAAAAAAAAATATTATATCTTATAAAATATTCGAACTCATTTAAATAATAATCAAATTTTTCATTTTATTTTCACAATAATAACTATTTTTAAATACAAAACTAAAAAAATATTCTTTATAGCATTTTTGTAAGTAATATAATTTATAACATTTTATTAATTATACTTATTATGTTTATGGGAAAGCATTAACTTAAAAAACAAATATGATTTAATTTCATATACTGATTTAATTAAATTAGAAAACAGAAATGACCTGAGAATGGAATTAATTTTATATATATATATATATATATATATATATATATATATATATATATATATATATATATATATATATATATATATATATATATTTCTTACGTTTTGAGTAAAAATAATCTCTGAAAAAAAAAACAAGAAAATATAAAAGATTATTATCTGTTTGTACATTTCACGTTTTTAACGAATCGTTTTAAGTATTTTGAGATAAATATGTTTTGAAAACCTGTCAGACGCAATACACTAAAATATTTTTATGTTTGTAATTTTTTTTAAAATTTAAATAGCTGAAATAAAATTCTAGTCTTTTTATCTTTGATATTTAAAAATGTTTATTGATGGAACAAAGTTCATAGATATTTTCAATATATTTCAAAAACAAATAATGTGAATGTATTATTTCGATATAAAATTGATATTTTAAGTACTAATTATTGTATGAGAATTATAGGATTTGTTTTAAATTTATTTCGAAATATTTACTAAAAATAATAAGAATGGCAATTATTATTATTTCTACACAATGAATTACTTATTCTAATATATTATATAGTTATTCAATAACTATTTATTATTTTATAGTTTTTAAGTACGAGTAGTTTTAAATATTTTATAATTAAATATTTTGTTACAACTTTATTTATATGCATTTTTTTAATTTCTTGTAATTTTTGTTCTTTTTTTATTTTTTGTTAATGTTTTATAATATTTTATATATTTTAGTTTTAAAATTTACTTTTTATATGCAACTACTGTTTATTTTCATATCAGTTTTATTTTTTTTATATGTATTTCGTTTATATTATTTGATTTTTTCAGTTTTCAAATTATTTATTCATGTAAATAGTATAATAAAAATACATTGATTGATTATTTTTTATTTAAAAAATAACATTTCCATTTTGAATATTAAAATGTTTTATTTAAATAAATTCTATATTATTTTCACTACAAATCTTTATTTTCATATTGAATGATTTGTATTAAATATATATATATATATATATATATATATATATATATATATATATATGATATTGATTCTTAAATATAATTAAAGTTATAAAGAGAACAATAACGACGGTTTTAATTAGTATTTATTTTTTATATTATTTAATCAGTACTAAATCTGATCATAATATTTTATTTTAATTGTTATCTTTTTACAAAAAGGTGTATTTGATTATTTAATAATCATTTGATGAATCTTTAACAAATTAAAAGTAAAAAATATATATTTGCAGAGACATAATTTTAAAAGAATTTTATTGCTATATATAATATTTTATTAAATTAAAATCTCAATTTTAATGCATTTAGATTATAAGGTTGTCGTTCTTTAAAATTTATGATATATTAGCTCTGTACGACAATAGTTTCTTCTATGAGACTCTATCCTCCATAAAAGATGACACTAAATTTATAACCATGTAAAATACGATAATAATAAATCTCTTTTATAGAACAATGACAATTATATATGACGACGTTTTAATTAAATTTGGTATTATTTGAAAGATTTCTATCTTATTAAACAGTATTATAAAAAGTTGGTTGTGTAAAAGAAAAAATATTTTTCTTTTAGTTAATCATTTAATATTAATTAAAGGATGTTATAAAATTGTCAGTATGAATATATAATTATTTATAATTAAAAATATGCAGGACTGAAAATATTAGAGTCAAAAAATATAAAAAAGGCCATAAGAAAAAATAATAAATTTGTATAAAAATAAAAATTTAGGAAGTTTCTCGGGTTAGAAATTTAAAATAATTATTATAAGAAAAGTTTCAGTTTTTAATAAGAATACGAATCGCTTGAAATGCGGCAAATGTAATTCTTTATTCTTTTATATAGTTCTTTAAGTCTGCTCATTTTCAGTTTCGTAAAAAGAATATTATATATATATATATATATATGTATATGTATTTGGTATAAATGTGTATGTACTGTTTATGTACATTTCTACGATTGTGCTTGTCTAGAAACATTGACTACACGTACAAAGAGATATTCGTGTAGACGTGTACGTGTATGTTCTATACGTCGTCTAACAATATACGAGTTAAAGTACTGCAACATTGTCTACAACATATCCAAATAGAGCAGTGTCCGGAAAATGTGGGAAATGTACCCGACGCTCATTCTCCAACTACATTCAGTACAATCACGCGATGTCCCCGGCGCTTCCACCAAGTAACATCCCGTGCAGCGGTTCGCAAACTCTCTTATTTAACGCGTCATTTGTGTTACGATATCAGATATGATAATAATTGTACATTTTGCTTGCATGGGTACCTTACGTGAACAATATGAGAATGTATGTTATAAATTACTTACTTACTTCAAGTCTTATAATAGAAGTACAGAAAAGCTCTGCATTACAAGCATATTAAACTCGTATATTTCAAATCAAGCTTAGATGTACGATTTACCTTTTATGTGTACTCTCTTTTATTATTATGATATTATATATATATATATATATATATATATATATATATAAATGTAAAACATAATAGTCAATTTGTTTAAATTAAAAAAATAATGATGCAATTTCCTTTGAAATATTTTATTATTACTTGTTATTGAAATAAAATATCTACAAATGTGTTTGAATACTCGTCGAGTTCATAAAACATAATTACAAATATGAATGTTTTTATTTAAAATACAGTTAAGTCACGATGAAGTTTTATTGATTATGTAATATACGTTAATTATTCTTCTTTAAATGAAATAAGAGTGGTTATGTTATTTGTTTTCATGTTTATCGACTTCAGTTAAATGCTTTTTAATTTTTATTTTTAAATTAAAGAATAATGAAGTATAATGGAGAAATAAATTTCAAATTATCATTTCTAAGAAATTACTGAAATATAATATATAGTTATTTATTCATTAATATTTTATTTGTTGTAAAATACTTGATAAATGTTTTGTTTAATAAATATTTTTTATAACTTATATATATATTTAAAATTTTTCTAACAATATTAATATACTTGTCTCTAATATACTATATGAAGTAATATTAAAATTAAAATTTTATAATGATCTACTTTGAAGATGATACCATGATCATTAAAATACAAATTAGTAAAATAGTTATTGTTAAATAGTTTTATGGACTCTTGCAGTGCTAGAAAAAAATATTTGATAAAAACTGAAATAGAAACTGTTTCTATCGAACTGTGTGTAATATGATTATTTTTAATTATATTTTCTTTTTTGGGCTGAAGAATAAAAATAAATTGAAAATATTGATAGGAAGTTAAATTAACAACGTCATTAATTAATTTAAAAATTTTATTTGAAAATGTATGTTTAGTTAAGTGATTTTTTTAATCATGGTATTATTTGTTTTTTTAATAAAACATTTTAATGATGCATTGTACATCTTTAATGTGATAATGTACATTGTTTTTTTTTAATTTAAAATATATAAAAGACAATAAATGGATATGTGAATAAATGTAAAATAAAAATGTTTTTCATGTAATATTTATTTTTATGAATACTTCTTTCTTTTATACTATACATTCATTTAAATATATATATATATATATATATATATATATATATATATATATATATATATATATATATCAATACCTGAGTATTGATTATCTAGGTCTATAGTTATAGAGTATATTATTTAAAACGTAATGCACGTACAATGTGTAAACAACAACTGTACATGAAAAAACATTTAAATTCTCATTGTTGGTTTGAATTTATTTACTCTTCTACGTGCTATTCTTTTATTATTCATTTTTTGAAACGTTTTTGAGAAACAATATTTAGTGAGATTTCAAGATTAATTTTGAGTCATGTGATTTATGTTAAGAATTTTTTATTTTTATAAAAAAAGTGATTAAATATAAAACTTAATGTTTTTGAAGTAATAGTTAATTATTTAATATTCTATTTTTTTTTCTTTCTTATTATTCTTTCTTCTTTTTAACTCATTCTCTCTCTCTCTTTTTGTATATATATATATATATATATATATATATATATATATATATATATATATATATATGAAAAGAGAACAGTAGAGTACAATTAAAAATTAAAAATGGAGTAACTTTGTTATCTAAAAAATATTAAATTCTGTACTTGGAATTTAAATATATGAATTTATTTGGAATTTTAAACATTCTATCATTTAAGACGTGTCATGCATTATAAAAAGAAATTTTTAAATGAAAAATGAAATAACCAATAAATACTAATTAGTTACAAAAATGTCTATATCAACACTATAGAATTTTATTATATCTAATAATTATTTATCACTGAATTGTTATTGCTTTTGGATATTTTGATTGAAATGCTATTAACATTGAATTGTAGGTATATATTTTCTATATTAAGAATTTTGATAACTACGTGCATATAAATAATAAAGAGTTAAGTGAGAAGTAATTGAATATTTTAAAGTCTTTTATATATTGTGATATTGATTGTTTTGTGAAGAAGAAAAAGTCAGTATTAAATAAGAAAAATATGATTTGGTCAAGTTTAAGGGAAGATGATATCTTTGAAATGTTCAAAGACTAAAAATAATTTCTTCAATTTAAGGTACACTTCAATCTTTGTCATGAAAAATATAAAACACACACACATGCACACACACACACACACACACACATATATATATATATATATATATATATATAACTTCATCATTGATTTTTTCGATTCTGCAGGTTTAATTTCATTATCAATGATACTTGTACTCGGATACAAATTAATTGAGGTGGTTTTCAGTTACTTTTCTCAGTGTATAATATATAAATATATAACTCTGATTTTACGTTATTGTATATATATATATATATATATATATATATATATATATATATATATATATATATATATATATAGGCAGAGATATAGCTAATTACTTACTAATAGAACTTGGTTCAGAGAAATTATAAAAATATGATTGATATATGAAAATAATTTTTAAGAAATATATAATTTAATTTTATTTAACATCAAATAACAGAATTAATTATAATCATACAAAAGAATATGAATATAAATATTAATAGTAGTATGATTCTGAAAAAAATATAAATTTCTGTGATTGACAAGTCACTTATATTAAATTGTGTGTAAATAATTGTGGTAGCATCTTTTTTGTATGAATATATATAACTATATTTATATGATCTGAAATTCAAATGAAAATAGAAAAATATCAACATACTATATATAAATGCAATAGAAAATTTGACAAAGTAACGATTTGTTATTTTGTTTTTTGAACTGTCTATTCTTGAAAATTTGGAATATAATTTATAATGAAAAGTGTGTTCAAACATTTATTTTAGAAAATGTTGTGTTCTAGAGTACGTTTTCTAGGTGTTAAACATTTATTATTAACATATTCTGTTCAATAAATAGATATTGTAGTAATGGAAAATGTGTAATTTGAGATAAGAGTGAAATAAATGAAATAATAATGAGTATTTCACTGTTCAATTAAATATTGAATTAAATTTTACTTAAATAAATAACAATAATAATAATGACATATTTTCTAAGATTTCATTCAATTAAATAATTCATATATGTTTATTGCTTCTATAATGGATAAAATTTATGATTTAATATTTGTTTGTTTGTTTTTCTAAGAAACACATGAAAATGTAAAATGCTTTGAGAATTTTTTTAAATTATATATATATTGTATATAAAATAATTAAAAAGTCATTAAAAGTTCATTTCACTTATATAACTAGAGTTATAAAAAAAATTTTCCATTGAATTATTTAAAATCCATTAATGTAATTTAAAATATAGTTTGAAAACTAATGTATTTATGATAAATCAATTAAAGTTATAAACGTATAAAACTAATGTGTACTTTATTAATATGCATTGTAAAATGTTGAAAATGTTCTGATTTGATTCGACATATTATAGGCGTCTCCTTTTTTATAATGTTTGGCATATGGCCAATAGTTGATCGTGGTGAAGGGTCGGTTTGTGTAACCAACTGTTCACCAATGTTGTTATTATTGATTCATAAAACTGCAAACGAGAACCAACTTGTTTTTGTTCTTTTACATTCCATGTTTTTATTCCATGAATGAATAAATCAATTATCAAACAAAAAGTGTTATACTGATATTTCAAATACAATTTCTCTAGCTAAAAATATATCCGAAGTGTTTAAATATTTCATACTACCGAACTCATTCGAAATATTGATAATTTATTGACCTAATACGTATTCGAAATATACGATTTTATTTTCGACATAAATTCTAATAAAATAATTTTTCCTTACTTCATTTAATAAATTGAAAGTTAAAACTCAATAATTAATTTTCATTCTGGATGAAAAACAATAAATTCGAATTAATGACTTATTCGACCGGAAAATAAAACATTCGCCACCTTTTTCAATATATTTTATTAGAACAACGTCCTTTACCAAACCCAGCAAGTGTCGAATATATTATATACCACCTAATTCAGTACCAAACAAATCAAAATCGGATTATACACCATTTTCGGGCAATGAAATTGTCAACATCGTCCAATAGCTCACACCATCACGGCGATACCTCTATTTTATACATAAACATATATATATATATATATATATATATATATATATATATATGTGTATTTATATATATATATATATATATATATATATATATATATATAAATACGTACACATATATAGCTTCATCTTGTATCCCGCGGTAAAACAATGGGCGAGATCGCAGCATGAGTCCGGGTAAATGTGTCCGGCGTTACGGGCGTTGATGAAGCGCAAGAGCTACGATAGAGAGCTGTATAGAGAATGTATCGCAAGTGGCCGACCGTGCAACAACGGTAGAAGTGCTGGGTTAATGGCAGTGGTGCTGGGTACAAAAGATGTATGTATACATGATGGACACTTAAAGCAGGTATTCTCAAACAACAAACGTGATTGTTGTGTTCTTAAAGTCGGTATTTATGTATAAGTTTAATACAAGCTTATATTAACATTTACACTTGAATACAAAAATTAAATATTTATATGATAATAAAAAGAATTGCAACGAATTAATTTAAACATAATAATAGATATTTGAAAAGTATTTTATACGAAATATGTATTAGTTTTTTAAACAACTAAATCATTATTGAATAATTGTACATTTGTTGAAACAACATCAAAAATATATTATTCGTATTAAAAGGAATTTTATTTATATTTTGTATTGAGAAATGAAAAGAATTTGTTTGTCGTATAAAATTTTCTTATTTTATATTTAACAGTAATTGGATATATTCTTAAAGAAAATGGAGAGTTTATATTAAGAGAAAGTTTTTAATTATCATAAATTTCTCGTTTGAATTTCTTATTGAAGATTTTTACTGAAGAAAGTAATGATATTAAATGGAAAGTTTAATTTTATTTTATATATTACAACTTTTGTAAATATTGATTCGTTATCTAATTACTTTTTTGTAATTTTCTGTATTTATTTATATAATGGATAAAATATTTTTATTTAGATTTCTTTATATAAATTTATTGGAAATTTT
Source organism: Neoneuromus ignobilis (assembly GCA_029203775.1). Lineage (NCBI taxonomy): Eukaryota > Metazoa > Arthropoda > Insecta > Megaloptera > Corydalidae > Neoneuromus > Neoneuromus ignobilis. The sequence continues at coordinate 47,608,595 of CP092088.1, forward strand.
TCAGTAATGAAACTTATAAATTAAAACTGGAATTATTTTTATTTATTTAATAGTTTGTGATGATTGGTTAGAATAATAACTTTAAATTTATTGTTTATTATAGACAAATAATTTTGTTATTATTTGTTTTGGTATTTTGGAAAATATATTTTACTGTAAAAGAGTTGTTAGAGTTAATTTAAGTTTTTAGTAATTATTAATTATTTACTTTATTTTGCAGTATTTTAACGATGATTGTATAGCTATTGAAATATATAGCAGGAAATTAAATGAACGATAATTGAATATTGAACAAAAATAATGAAATTTTTTGGTGATGAGATGGGTAAATCATTAGTGCTAATTTTATACTGTAAAGAATAAATTATTATTTTTTTGTTACTATATATTATATTTACATTTTTTTATTATTATATTTATTCTTTACTGCAGCGTTTATATTCAAACTAAGTTTGTTTTTATTTGAAAAATTAGTAATTAACATATATTTTGTTTAAATTTGTACTTTTTTTAAATTTGGATTAGAGTATAGATATTTTATTTTTCACGCTTTTCATTTAATGAATTTTACAATTAGAGTTAAAATAAAAGCTTATTTAGTATTTAAGATCATTCCGTTTTTTGATTGAATTGTTGCTATTTTAATAGATAATATATCAATATTTAAAGAGTCAAATTAATATTTCAATTTAGCTGAGAGTTATTTTTATATACTAATTATTGATTTTAAAATATTCCACATAGAAAAATAAATATAGTCATAAGAAAAACATATGATGAAAAATTATTTGGTAACTTAATAATTAATGATAGTTTTTCAGTTTTATGAGCTTTTAAATTATGTATATATATATATATATATATATGTGTGTGTGTGTGTGTGTGTGTGTATTTGTTATGCTTTTATACAATTAAATACACTTTTTTTCAATAAGACAAATTTTTTAATGAAATAAATGTACATTAATTTCTTGTTGTTGATGGGTATGTTTTACTGTCAATGTTGATTACGCTAATTGATAAAATCAAACATGTTTGGGAATTTAACAGAAAACCGTCAGGGAATGAGTTTGATTGATTGAAAAGTTAATTGAAGTATGAAATCACAATGGAAAAAATCTAAAGTATGTTCAATAAAATAATGGTTTTGAAACATAATGTGAGTTCATCATCAAAGTTGAAGAGTACGATAGGAATTGTTTATATCGATGAAATATTTATTAGGGATTAACGTACATTTTTATGAAACATACTTTGTTACATTTGTTTCGGAATATTTCGAAATGAAATATAGTAGAGTCAATATTATTTCTGAAGTATGTTTTCAGATATATATTTTTTGATTTGATTATAGTTCTATATTATAAATTTTGACAGAATGGTATAAAATATGAATGAGTAGTATGCAGTAAATATTTTCATAAAATACGAGTATATTTAAAGTTTTTTAGATAGCATATAATTTCTAAACAACGAGTTAGCTACAGTGAAAAACTATAATAATGTTTTTTTAGATATATATATATTATATGAATTTTGATACATGATAATTATATTTTTCAAATCTGTATTTTATGAAACGGTTATTTAGTTTCTTATATATAATGTAAAATTCATTAAATACTTTTAGCACCAGTATGGTCTCTTTAGTTTAATTATATTTGTTAGTAAAATAGCTCAGGAATTAAATTTTAAATTAATATATTTATTTAAGTATTATATTTTTTCTAAATGATTTATTTCTAATATCCCAATAATCTATACATTTTTCAATAATTAATAATTTTTTTTATTATGTAAATTTTAATATTTATTCCGTTATTTTTAGAACGTATAATTATATATACAATATTATATATATATATATATATATATATATATATATATATATATATATATATATATTCAATTATAAATGCAGTTTTTAAGTTTCAAAAAAAGAAAATGAATTTGAGGTAATAAAATTTTTAGGATTTATTTTTTAAAAAAAAATTATGAAAACATTTTACAATAGAACATTGTTCTGTTTTTAGTTTGAAATAAATAATTTAATTATTATTTTCTTTAATTTTTTTATAGTATAATGAGGAAATAGAATAAAACTATTTTTTAATGTGAATTTAAAATGAAATATTATATAATTTTATTTTTTCAATATTTTATAAAATCTAATTATTCATATTTTTACGCATTATATATTGATTTTGAAAGTATTTTGTAGGAGAACGTAAAAAGATTACTGAATTAATTTGTAGTTAACTTTTATAATTAGTCTTTTTTTCATTATTGTTCAATAATTATATTATACGTTGTTATTGTTTAGATATAATTTCAGTCGACAGGAAACTAATTTACTCTAATGTAATCTAATATGATCACACAAGGTAATTTAATATTAATGTTTACATTACATTTGATATAACCGTACTGAAGCAACAATGTTTATTACAATAGGATGGTGACAAATACGCAATTTGTTCCGAGTTACGGATTTTAATTATTATAGAAAATAGTTTTACGCGTATTATATTTTTGTTCGGATATTAAAATTTTCATTATAAATATGTTTATTTTTGTTTATGGTCAAGTTATTAGAGTAATTGTTTTTGCTAAAAAATGACATAATATTAGCGTAAAATATCATAATTATCACGACCAGCTTCTTTTTATCTATTATTGGATGAAGAAATGTTCCAAAAGTTTTCAATTCTATTAAGTCAATTATTTTCTTCTCCATTCCATGCAAACAGATTTTCTTATGTCTCCATTCTACCCATACATAAGTTTTTTTTCTAGACCTTTTTGTATTTTTGGGTTTCTAATCAATAATTACTGATGTCTACCAGAGTTTTTTTTGCTATAAGATATATATATATATATATAAATAAATAAATATTAACCTTTTCAGTATTTGTTTGCAACTTTTGATTATTGTTGAATTTACTATTTTTTTAACTTTGCTCATTTTGTTATTCCTAACATGTATATTTCTGTTGTTCCTTGTGTTGTTTGGAGTATGGAGTAATATGTTTATATATATTAATCCAAATTTATTTTTAATTATTGAATTTTTTACATAATTGGAATTATGATTGATATAAAATTTAGTTAATAGAAATTAATATATTATCTAGAGTATAATTTAATAATATTTATATTTATTGCTAAAATATAATTTTAATTAAAAACGTTATTAAAAATCTGAATTGAAATTGAAATTTTCATAAAATGCATATTACTTGAAAGTATTTAAACAATATTAAAAGACACAAATTAATAAATAGTTTTCTTTCTTTTAAAAAAAACATAATGAATTATTTAAAACATACAAATTATATTTTTCATGCTGTATTTCCTTCTACAAGATTAATAGATTTGTAAATGTTTTTTTTTATCAAAATTCATAAGAAATTTATTTTAAGAATGTGCACGAGACTGCGTAAAAAATAAATAAATGCAAAATAATGTTCTCTGTGATGAGATTATTAACCACATTATATATACACGTTGCATTATATTTTTCTGAAGATGATGAAGTGAAAAGTGGCTTTTCTCGTTTCGTTAGCTATATAGAATAACTCAAACCGTTGGTTCTCTTCATTCCGGTTGTTTAATGTTTTCTTATTGTTCACGAAAATGGAGTTCGTTTTAAGCACACATATATTTATATATATGTGTGTATGTGTATGGTTATATTTTTTCTTGCATTATTTAGAAAATGAAAAATGAGTAACACGTCATTCGGTTATATGAAATTATAGTAAATTTTAATACAAGTCTCATGTTAAATTAATGATATTATATGTGTTTGTGTTGTTTGCTTTTGGAGTTTTTATATACTCAACATAAAACATAAGATATATTTTATATAAAAATGTAAATGTGTTATTAAAAGTTTTATCTATTTAAAAAAAATTGATATACGCAGTTATATATATATATTATAAATTATTCTTTAATTAAAATATATTTAAACATTTGATCTTCTAATATTTTCATTCCTTTGAAGTAAACACTCAGTTTTTGCATGTTTTAAACTTTTACATAGAATAGTTTTCTTTAAAGTAGTTTAATTAAACTTCATTATTTTTTTAGAAAATTCTCGTACATATTATATATTACTTTCTTACATAAAATCGAAAAAAAACTATATATAAATATTTTAAATACATTTTCCAATTTAAAAATTATATGATCTTGACTAATTAAAAAAGGATTAATGAGTAAATTGTAAGTTCTAATTAATTTCAGTGAAGTTATTTCGCCTAGTTTTCAAAAAGTTTTCAAGTAAGTTATAACTACACGCAAACAGTCTGTGACCTATTTTTCATCAATGTGAAATATAAATCGAATAGAGTTTAAAATCAATGCAAGTTGAATAGATTTTAATTATTAAAATAATGAAATATTTCATGACGCTCTTCCGACATTTCTGTAAACAAAACGTTCATCTATAGAAATTGGAATCTTGATAAGTTTTGAATAAGATTCTAAAATGTAAAAACTTAAACGATTTCAGATGCATTGTGGAAATATAAAACAGTATTGTTTATTTAATTATTTTAGAATTTCAATTTATGAAAACTTAATTAAATTAAATATATATATATATATATATAATGAATAATTATTAGTTTTATGTTCAATTGAATAAAAAAGTCATATCTTTTTTTGTAATCTTTGTTGATGAACGACGTCATTATAATCAACGAAAGTTATGATTATATTTGAAAAAGCATGTATGCTTAACAGAGGGTTAATTTTTTACTACGTTTGTTCCTTCTGTGACCGAGAAAATATCATATTGACTTAAAGAATTTTTTGTAGTTAACATCCAATCATGTATTCAGAGACTCATTAGTAAATGAATAATAAGTCAAATTATTTTTATATTTTTTGTCAAGATATTCAGATAGTTGGAAAATTATAAATTATTTCTTAGTAATAATTCGTTTTTCAATATAAATTTACTATTAAACATATTGCTACTGAATTAATTTATTCATTATTAAAAAAATCTTCTAGTCTAAAATAATAATGATTTTTTTCTTATTAAATAAGGTATATCCAATCGATAAATTATTTATTATTATAGTTTATAAATTTGTTATTTATTTTATTAAAAAGTGGTATTTAATATTAAATAAAAATGAATATTAAATCACAAAAAACTTTTCTATACACTCACATAAATACTTTCACACCTATATATATATATATATATATATATATATATATATATATATATATATATATATATATATATAATTATGTTTATGTTTATGTGTATCATATTATGCATGAGAAAATATAATAATGTCGTAAAGATATTTTTAAGACTTAATTATACATTCATATATTATATATAATAATAAAAAATATTAATTAAAATTAATAATAGAATTCTTGTGAAGAAACTTGAAAAAAGGAAAATCGCTTTTTTAATAATCATTGTTTTCTAGTATAAATATATTATTTAAATATTATTATTCAAATTAATTTCGTCATTATTAAAAATAAACAGACTGATCAAATTAAATGTGACTTCAATTATATATTTTTTCATCAATTAATTGAAGAAATTATAATAAATAATTATATACATATAATATAATGTATGCCTTGGATAAAACATATATTTATTTATAATTACTATTATTTTTAAAAAATAATAATCATTTCAATTAACACATTTTAGTTATTTTGAAGTATCATTTCTTGTTTTAATATTACTGTTGAGTACAACTCAATAATGATTGTCAATCACTTATATTTATTTCCAATTGATGTCTTTGATCTTTAAAGTTCTTTGTTATTGGATGTTATATCTATATTTTCCTGGTCTTCGAATATTTTCCTGAATATCTTTTTTTCACGTCTTTCGTTTATATAACTTACAAATAAAAATTTTCATCATTCATTTTTCGTATTTCAATTTCAATAGGTGTTCATAGCACCTTTGTGATCTTTTATGTTTTCTTTTTCTACATCTAACCTTTTTATTCGTATTTTTTGAGTCTTATATTTCTTTTCAAATGGATAATCTGAAAAGAATTCAGTTTCATTTCATTCTATTTTGATATAAACTTTACCAATGTATTTTTCTTTATTAAATGATCTAATTGATAAATTATATATGTAAAAATATAAAGATAAAAATTAATTTGTAAGATATAGGTGAATTAAAAAAATATGATCTTTGAAGATTTTTAAAATGAAATTTATTTAAAGTTTCGAAGACCAATTTAAATTTGTAAATAATTTTTTGGTAGTTCTTATTAAAAAATTAAAAATTGTAATTTGGATTTATATTTTAAATAGATTTTATTCTGAAAATCTTTATATATACTCGTGTATATATATATATATATATATATATATATATATATATATATATATATATATATATATATATATATATATATAAAGTTAGTGTAAAAAGTGAACAGATGTTTTTATGTAATTTTTTTAAAAAAATATTTTTACAAATAAAGATCTGTATTTATTTTTTAAAATATTTTATAGGAAAAATTTGATATATCACTTATGTAATTTATACAAAAACCAATATTAGAGTAAAAATAACGGTTATAAAGTTAAATTTTATGCCCATATAGGAAAATGAAATATTATAAGGAATAAAATAAAATGGCATAGTTAATAGTAAAACGATTATATCTTCTTTTTCAACAATATATGAATTTATTTAAATGGTTAGTGATTTGATTTTTTTTAGTTTTTATACTTAACAAAAATTATTTTTTATAGAAGTACATAAAGGTATGTTTTTAAAATCAATATTAAATTTTGTTCTTATTTTACAAACATGAGGTTTTTTTAGATAAAAATATTAATACACACATACAAACATGTACACACACACACACACACACACACACACACACACATATATATATATATATATATATATATATGTTTTATTATATACAGCTCTTATATTTTTCTCACGTATTATTATTTCCTTGTAAAATTTTCTTTGAACTATATCTTAACTTCTCTTACTTGATGTAATATTCCCCTCAATGCAATATTTATGATAATTTTTCACTTTCAATCTTTGATTTGACATCAAAGTTTTTTTTTAAATAATTTTATATCGACAAGAATTTTATATAAAGAAAGATTAAAAATGTTCCGTTGTACGAAATAATATTTTTCTCAGGAATATCGTTTTCTTGACATAAAATGTATACATTTATACAAATTACAATTTTCAAATGACATTTTCCAAGAAACCTTATAAAAAAACATTACATCTGGAATGGAAACTTGATTTGTTGAAATGTTGTCTTCACGAACGACATTTAATTGGACTATTTGTACGAGCTTACATCATTTTCCTATTCGTGGGATTTATAATTAAATGAGATTTTATTCTCGAATGTTACTTGCTCAAATTATACACTACTACGTACAGTTACACAAAACGTTCTTCGGTCGCGCGGTTAATTTCTATTTAATTTTCGTATTAAATTTTATGTAAATACTATTACTTGAAATTGATTAACAGTTTATATCCTCTGATATTTCATTTAAGACATATAAATGTTTATATAACGACGGAATGAAATGTATTTCTTATTCCATTATGTCATATCTTTAATTGTTTTCTAAAGTTTGAAATATATTTTTAGTTAAACTAGTATTTCTATTAAGGCTAATAAATATTTTTTTCAATAATATATCAATGTTATAGTTTTTTATTTTTATTATATTCAACCGTTTTATAGAAGATGTTAGAATTAATCTTTCTCTTGTATTTTGTTATAATTGGTTTTGATCCATATAAAATTCTGAAATAACTATACATAATTTTTTATTATTATTTTTTTTGTAATTTTTCAGCATATATTTTATTTTTATATTTATATATTTTAGTAATATACTCGTATACTACTACCATCATCATCAGTTTTTTCTTTTAAAGTTTCTCTCAAAATTTCTCATTTCCAACTAACTTTTTCTTATATTCCATAATGAAGAAGTTTCTTATGTCCTATTCCATGGATCTGTTATATTTCTGAGTTTAAATCAATAAATTCTGTTGTTTATCATCAATCTTTCCTTTTTGCTCAATGGATTGTTCATTCTCATTTTAAACTTTTTAAACTTGTTACAACGTTCGTAATTTCTGTTGAATCCACTTGTTTTTCTTCTTGGCTTTATATGTTATTTTTAACATGCATTTTTAATGCTCTCTTATATTTGAACTTGCTGAATTATTCTGGAATTTGAGATTTATTCTTAATACTATAAAAGGAAACACGTAGGATCATTGATCAAAAACTTTTTCAATTATAGAGGTGTATTCGACTTATAACAGTTTCTTAATTAAAGTTAATTGAATATCTTTAAGTGGAGGAGATATCATATCGAATTACAGCATAAAAATAATCTTAAAATTTTATATAAAAATAATCTTACTTTTAACTATTTTGTTATTAAAGTAGTAAGAGAGACTATTGTTTGTAGTTCAAGTGAAATTTATATTAACAATTATTTTATTATATTGATTTACAGTTTTATGTGCGCTATTGAGTATCATTTGAGTAATATATGTCCATACTGTTTGGTTAGTTTTTGGGTTTACTCTATCGTAGCGAGATGGTTAATGTTAGAAAAACATTTATCATAGATCTTATCGATGATGGCATGCTTGTTGAAACTAATTGTACCAGATACTAAACAGAAGTGATTTTAAGTAAATCAAGATAAATGAGTTTTGTGTAATAAACGATTTCATATGAATGAAACAAATAATTTAATTCTTTATTAATAAAACGTGTTTGTCGTTATTCAATAAATAATTTTGCAAGGAGTGAAATAAAATTTACATACATATACACACATATATGTTTTTAGTGATCAAAGATTATTTAAATAAGTATTTTGAACTGAATTCAAGATTTTCGTAATGTAAAAAAGTTTGGTAAGTAATTTAATTAAACTTTTATATCTTCAAGCGTGTGCCTTTGACTTTTTACACTTCGAAAATTAACTTCTCTTAAATAAAACACAGAGACTAACGAAACGTAAGGCAATCGTATGTAAACATGATAGAGAAATTCGTGATGAATTCATTTTCGTCTCATAAAAATAATTTATGATTTTTCTTTTCTTTTTTTGTCCTTTTATTTTGTAAAAATGTCTTTTTAATTATAGTAGAAATTTATATTTGAATTTTACAAACCGGATTTATATTTTTATTAAAATTAATTTTTATTACAATTTTTTATTTTATATATATATATATATATATATATATATATATATATATATATATATATATGTTATATTGTTATAATTACATTTTAAGTTTCTTTTTAATACAACTGTTTATTAATTAATTTGTCAATATACATATATAACAAATCAGTCAAATATTTTCTTGTATTTGTTAAATATTAAAAATGTTATCATGTTACTCTTTTTTATTAACGAACTGTTATTACAATAGATATACTTTATATAAATATTTTAGTGATTTAAATTGCACAATATAATAATAAGTAAACTTATAATACTGAATATTGTTGAAAATTATTTTCCTAATATCAGTTATAAAATATATGTGTAGTGTTAAAAATATTTATAGAAAATTTTGAAATAGTTTAGTATAAAATAAAATTATTGAAAATAAAAGTATAACAATTTTTTTATTAGCAAAAATTAGTTACTGAAAAAGATTCAAAATAACAAATAAAATAAATAATTTTTTTAATCATGGAAAATGATAAAATATTCAGTTGATTTTAAATCCATAAAAAAATAATTATTTTTATTTCGATTCCATTAGTTAAAACTAAGTGTTCATTTGAATAAAACTTTCTTGTTCATTTCATTTCAAATATATTTGAAAACCAGATATATAAATTTCATGTTTTAAACTTATAAATTATATATATATATATATATATATATATATGTATGTATGTGCATGTATGCTTGTATGTAATTGTGCATGTGGTGTGAAAATTATATAGAGTTTTAGCATGAATGAACGTTGAAATTTGTATATAGCAAATGACAGCGCCTATAATCTGAAACATAACTACGGGAAACATTAATTGTCGCCGTCCAACTGAAATATATGCATTTCGATTGTGTCGACAGCGTCAATGCTCGACTGATTTTCGTCGTGTAACAATGACAACGCGAATGAATGTGGACGAATCCATTAAATATTAATCTCGTTGCCGGTTATTATCGGTCGTATTGTTTCTTGCGTCTTTTCGTTTGTCTTCGAATGGAATTTCATGGGAAAAGGCTTTTACGTTTATTAACATTTAATTCCTTTTAAGATAATAATTTTCATATAGAACATTGCGACGAGCAAACTCCTCGATGCCGACAGTTCGTTACGAACGCTTTTTTCCAACATCGGTTTATTAAAACTTAGTTAACTGAAAATTGTTCTATTTTTCGATGGGTACTTTTTTAAATAGGCATTGTGCTTTGTTCTGGAATGATTTAGACTCGTTTTAAAGTTGAAGATTAAAACAGTGTTGTAATTTTGTAATTCAGGAGAATGATTGTACGTCAAGTATGTCACTAAGAAGATTTCGAGCTTTATAATCTCTTAATATATTAATTGTTTTTAACGTTTACGTAAAATATTTTCAACGGTTATTGTTAAGTAAGAAATAGGCATTTGTTAAGAGTTCTCGTATTATAATTATATGGAATTTATATACTGTAAAATATTTATCTGACAACGGAGAACGTATTTGTTCATTTTAAAGTTAGGTAATTATTTCTTTATATGAAACTTGCAGTGATGATTTTTTTAACAACAAATAAATATAAATCAATAAAGATTGCATTTTAAAAAATATTATATATATATATATATATATATATATATATTAGCATTTTAAAAATATTATATATATATATATTATATATATATATATATTATATATATATATATATTAATTATAGGTAACTAATTATATGACCTCCAATTTATGATATTTGAACAGAGTTATTTTTTTGTAATTTATCATTATTTTAAAAAAAAATATTTTTAGCTATTGCAGTTTATAGCTATTTATAGTTAAATATGTTATAAATATAACAAAATATAAATTTTTAAAACAGTAATTTTTTACTTTGTAATATAATTTCTATGAAGTTTATTGTATTTTTTACACTTACACTTAGTTTTCTTACTGAAATTAAAATATTTTTATAATGCAATATTATATTTTAAATTTTTTTTGAATATATAATTTTTAAATCTGATTATTATGATTCGAAATTGAAAAATGATTTCGAAATTTTTTATACAAAAAAATATTTTTAAAGTTTTCAATGTTTTAAAATTATATTCGACTTTTTTAAATCCTAGAATCGTGTCTTATATTTTTTAAAAATGACGTTAGTTAAAACAAACAAAATAATCAAATTTTTTTGTTGTATTTTATTATTTGTAAATATGTTATTTCAATTTTTAATGATGAAAATTTTAATTTATTTTTCAATTTAGTCATTGGATAATGTAATACACTTTTAATTTGACATTTAAAAATATTTTATTTTTCTTTATATACTATTGGAAAGAAAATCAAAAAAAGTAAATTGCTATATAAAATGTTTTTCTTTAAAGTAGAACTCATAAACACACACATACCATGTATATATATTTATTTATATAATATTTAGGTGTTTACAATTATTTTATTTTTAAAATAGTTGAATTAATTAATTATATCAACATTTTTAGTTTAATGATATAAATTTAACTTCATATATATATATGGACAAATACAAAACTAAAAATTTCATATTATAAGATTAATTTGTAGTTAAAAAATTAATATAGTTTTTTTTACAATAAACGAAAGACATCTTTATCGTCAATTATGAATCGAAGTGATTGTCGTGCCATTGGTTAAATTATAACTTATAAGCACCTATATCTCGGTCTGAATTTCACCCTCAGTTTTCGACATATCTTAAAATTACAACCGTTATCAAAACTCGTTAATGGCGAGTTTATTCTTAGATTCTAGAATTGAAAAAAATCGAATACGTTATCGAATGCAAATCGTTAACATCGATCGAACGAACATAGGTATGCATATACATACGTATATACGATTTGAATACTAAAATCGCATTTAATTTTTATTATTTCTTTCTCTCACGACTCGAAACGGACTATATCCGCTCCTACTCAAATTGATACGACTTGTAATAACGTAAGAATTTAATCTCATAACTGTCACATTCATAATTGAAAAATGCACACTAAGAAATGAGGTTAATGTTCGAGTCGAGTCCAATTATGGAAGCGCGAGAGCGGTACCAGAGGAAATTTAATGCGCCCTCTTTTTTACACTAATCTTTCCGGAAACACCGTTAATGGGCAAATCGGACGTGTTTATACATAAATAGCTCCGGGACGGTACGGAGTCGTCGCCGCCGAGCACTCGCTCGCGCTACATTGGGATGCTCTCTCGTTACGCACGCATATTTTTTCCTGACGCCGTTGTTGACGTTCGTTTACTTTCGTCTTATCGTGTCTTATGTAACAAGCTGACATTTCATGCTATGATTTGCGCATTTTGCTTGAACAAGGAACTTGTAATTGAGTACACGTGCGTACGTTTGAAGTTCTCTGGAAAATTCCTGTTTTCGAAAGACGCGACGCTCGTTTAATTATTTTCGGGAATACGAAATTATATAGGAAAAGCAAACATTTTTTTTAAATGTATACATTATAAATAGAAGCTTATATATACATTTACATTTTCATATACATACATATATATATATATGTATGGGTGTGTATATATATACATTTATTTATATTTACATTCGTAAAATAATATATTTGTATTTTTAAATTTTTCGAGTTACAATAATTTTTAATTTAAAAGAAAATATACCAATTATGTATATATATATTCTAATATTTTTTGAAAATTTGAATATTTTTATAAAAAATAGAAAATCAGATTATTTAAATAGGAATAATAAGTTAATATTGTTTGATAATGAATTTGTGTTAAAAAAATATTCATAAATGTAGTAAAAGGCGGATTTTTTAAATAAGGCTATAAATGCAAGTTTGATTTTATAATTGATCTCTCTCCCTCCCTCTCTCTCTCTCTCTCTCTCTCTCTCTCTATATATATATATATATATATATATATATATATATATATATAGGGTCATCCAAATGTGACGCCTAGATTTATGTTTTATTCGAGATAAACTATACACGTTTCATTATACACATATTTCTTTTTAATAAAACAAATCTAGGCGTCACATTTTGATGATCCTATATATATAAGCGAATAAGAAAATTGGACATAAAATTCAGAGTAAATAATTATAGATAGTATTTTCTTTCATAAAAAATAAAATATTCTAATGTAATAGCCATTTGTTGTGAATTCTCATTATAATTCAAATATAAACATAATGGATGGTGAAGAAAATCCATTTATTCTAATGCGCTTCTGTACATAAAAAAGATTTTCATATGATAATTTATTTCTATATTGAAATATTTCAGTTATGATTAAATTTTCAACATTTATAACTTAATTTAGGTATTAAAAATGAAATTGAGTTATTATATTCTTTATTTGTAACATAAAATGATTATTAATATTCAAATTTTCAAAATGTTCTAGAAAATCGATTTATTGATGAAGATTTTCCATTTTTTTGATAATACATCTTTTAAATTTGTAATTAAAAAAAGTTAATTAAAATATATAGTGTGATCCTGAGATTCTATATTATAGAAAAAGTATTGATAGAAACGGGGAAAAATAGAAAAATATTACTAGTAAAACTTGCTTAGAATTCAAACATGGTGAAATTTAAATATATATTGCAATAAATAAATCACTTTCTAATACTAAATAATTATGTAAATCTTTAATAATCAATTACATTGCACATTACCAAAAAAGTGAATAAAAAGTAATTATTGAGAATTTTTATAGTAACTTATGTTGCTGTGGAGTGATTATTTTTTTTTTAAAATATGAATATTACTCATAGTTATAAATTAATTGTGATGTATTGTATTATTTTAAAATATTTATTTTATGTTTTATGAACTTAAATTGGATATTTCAGCAATAAAATTAGATAGTAAGTTGTTTTATATGTTGAAATTTAAATGAAATCACGATGACTCAATTACGAAAACCAAATAAAAATGCTAAATGCATTTGAGTTTTTGTCATTTAATGAGTGTAATTAAAGAATTGAAATTGTATTCTATGAATGTTGTTTTGATTCAAATAAAAATATAGTACTGTTTAAATTTTTACAAAACGATTTGAAAATGTTACAAAACGGTTGTTAATTTTATAAAAATTACACACGTTTAAGAAAAAATGAACTTTAAACTTACTGTGTACTTAAACTCAACCATTGTGTAAATTGTCAAATGGAGATTCCTTTATATAAAAGAATAAAAAATGTTCATGAATAAAATTTTGCTTTTGTACAATTTCGTCACACGTTTTCACGCTTCAATTCGTCGTAAAAAATTCTAAAATGTATTCTTTTAATATTTTGAAGATGATATATGATGACACGAGAGAAAAGTTAAATAATAACAAAGAAAAACTGTCAGTGAGCACGTAATTTTTTTAAACATTTTTCTTTGTAATATTATTAATTTTCTTTATGAAAGTATGGCAACGTAGAGCCGTTTTTCCTCCCCGAAACATCCTGTATAATCTCCATTGACCGTTAACCCATTTATCTTGATACTAAAGTGACCTCAACCCCTGAAATTTTTTCACACTTGACACCGTAGAAGTTATAATTCAAACGAAGCACAAAGACTCAAAAGATTAGAGGTAGATTTTTTCCCTCTGCACCGTACGTCTCGCCTCCGTTTGCCTTTATCGTTGTACTGCCGTCCGTTGCCACCAACTACAATCTAAGGAGACTCCCGGGGCACCCACACGGCGGCCGAGTCAGAAAACGCTCGACATAAGAATTATAAATCGTTGTACTTATCTCTAATGTATTGTATAAGCCTAGAGCACAAGAAGATTCTCCGTTTCGCCATCATACGCAACGTACGAGGGATATAGTGGGGCGAAAAACCCGTGTATTTCAACAACTCATTTAATGATGTTTACCTCAAAAAAATCTCGGTTTTATTGCACGCGAAATCTTTTCAGGAAATTGTGTGTCAACAAGATATTTTACATCTTGTTTCGAAAATTCATGAATTATTATGTGGCATGCGGACTACAAGATGTTTGTTTTACAGTGGATACAGTCTTTTGGCGGTATTTATACAGTCGTCAAATATTGAACCACAATTTTTTACTTGCGCTACCATTTGTTGATATTTGAACATCTTTTTAATTTTATGCAAAGAGATGGTAAAGTATATCAAACAAAAATAAATTAACGTTTGAGTCGTATTTGATATCATTATATACGCCATATAATGTGATTAAAAATAAAATTTAACGACAAATAAATTATAAAAAATATTTTTTTTAATATTTCGACAGAAATAACAAATAAAATATAATTAAATAAAAAAATACTCTAATTTATAACAAAAAATTATTTAAATAATTTACATATTACATATTCACAAATTTTAAATTAGCAAGAAAAGGTTTCGATTTTCGGAAATAACTTTAATATAGTTTGTATATTTTATACATTCACTTTCATTAACATGGAATATCAAAATGCAATTAGTACTACAAAATATGCTCTCTCTCCCTCTGCATACTGAAATATATGTGTGTATATATATATATATATATATATATATATATATGTATATAAAGGGTATGTAGAGTAACTTTGAACTTTGATTTTGTGTTATGATACATATATTATTTGCTGCATGGGACAACGACTTGATTAACGACAAGTTTAAAGTCGAGGTTAAACGTTGTTATAAAGATTAATCTCAAAAGGTTTTAAATATACTTTAAGGTTATTGCGGTACTATGTTAAAACATATATTTCATTATCGAACGGTTGACATAAATTAACGTTTATAAATTAAATTGCGTTCAACAACATTAATTTGCAAGTATGTAGATGTATTTATGTAAAATATACTCTACTTGTTTATACTATGACATTGTTTCATATTCATATATTGTTATGATACCCTTTTTTGTTATCGTTGAATTATCGTTTTTTCAACAGATATGCAGCAGAGAATATATTTCAAATGAACAATGTTTTTGAATAGAATTTTTTTTCTATATTTTATTAATTAATAATAGTATAGGTCTTAAGTCATTTTTTTTGTAATATTTTACATCAGTTTTTTTAATTAAACTTTTTTGAGCACAAATATATCTTATTTTTATCAATCACATATGGTATTACTTATTTATATATATAATTAAATAATTCGTGGAAATATTAAATTATTATTTATGAAAATTCAAATACTAGAGTATTACAATTTTTCAATTGATTGTTGGCTATTTTGACTGTATTTATAATCACATTGTTTTGTAAAAAATGAATTTGTTTCTTTTTTTTAGTATAACAATTTATTTTTAGTTAAAAAAATAATTTTAGAAGATTATCTGGTGTCCAAAAATATTAATTTTTCTGTTTATGGAAAAAAATTTAATCGTTTTGTTTACTTCAAATACCGTATCGTATTTAAAGGAAAATTAAAACATTACTGATATACATTTTAATATTGATAACATTGGTAATTAAATGCATCAGGGTCATTTAAAATCTTTTTTTAGGTATCAAAATAATATTAATATTATGTGATAAATTTCCATTTTGAACATATTTTTTATGAATAATAATTATGATTTTGTGTGACTTTTTTTTATGAACATTTATTTTAGCATTTCAAATAATTGTAGCCGAGAAACTAAACCATACATTTTCTAACCAAATTAAGAATATAACAGAGATTTTATTTCATTACTCTTTACCAGAAGATATTCTTGTATTTTTTCTCTTAAATATACACTTTAAGGTGTAAGATATTGTAGTAAAGAGAGAGTTTTGAAAAGAAAAATATTCTAATTACTTTCTGTAGTAATTAGTTAGCTCAGAAATCAGAGTGAAATATAGTTAACGAATTGTTTTTTTTTGATTTTATATATATATATATATATATAATTCATTTTTTAATTTAATACAGAAAGTTGAGTATTAATATTTTCTCGACTGTTTCTCTTCTATGTATATATACATATTCATATATCTATATTTCTTTATTTTATATACGCATACACACATACACATATATATATATATATTTCGCAATGTAAATTTATTTTTAGTGAAAAATAATTTTCGAACAATGAGATATTTTAAAACGTTCTAAAATAAACTAAAATTTTAACGGAACTAATTAAATATTTACGACGCTCATCAAACATCACATCCGTTACACACATTCGGAATTCGAAGTATTTTCTCAATTTCCGTAGTACATATTTTCACATACGCGCGTAAATAGTAATTTCGTGACAAAGAAGAGGACGAAGCTCGCCCGCCTCACAAACAACTTAGTCAGTAGGTGCAGATGTCTTAAAAGAGGCTCGGAATAAGCTGGAACGATACCATTAATTTCCGTCTCCATCGTTGGCAATTTCTGGATAAGAGATCGTACCATTCATCATGTAATTCATTATATCGGGACAGCGCCGAACGCTGAGTATCCGACGGAATCTCGTCGTGTGCAGGGTCGTATTTATGGCTGTAAGTGCAATTCGAAGTTTATGTAGTGGAACGCGCAACGGAAAGTATATACTGTTATGAAAAAGCATTATCTATGATGTCTGCCAGATGGAGAATTGTAATAAATTCATTTAACGTTTGATTGTTCGCAAAAGAAATTGTATTTTGGGTCAGATGTTTCTTCACATACACTTATACACACAAATACAGTTACGTATATATTTATATATATATATATATATACATACATATATATATATATATATATACATACATACATACAGGAGTATATATGTTGAAACCAATTTATGAAATAATGCAAGTATTATCTCCTCAAATTATATTTTTTTCTGATAAAATTTGGTTCAAAGTTAAATGTTTTATTTAATACAATAAAGTTTTTTGAATAAAGTTAATTAATTTGTATAGATTAAATTATATTTTTATTACATACATATATATATATATATATATATATATATATATATATATTTATTTATTTATTTCTGATGAAGGCGTTTTTCAAAATTTTCCTATTCCAGTGATCCAATATATTTTTTTCTATTCTTCACTAAAAATAAATTATTATATTTATATAACATTTAACGGGTTTTTTTTCCTATGTTTTTTTATGTTTATGGACTCCTGATATATGGATGTGCATAATTTCTTGCAATAAGTTATTTGCTGAAAAAAAAGAAAAAGTTTTAAATATGTTAAGAGAATATTATTTTTTATTGTATAAAATTTTAATTATTTTTGCCTTAATGACGACGACATTGAAGTGAAATTGTTTTTAGTAACGGTAATATCGTTTTTTATTATAATCTTAATTATTAGATCATTTTTTATCAATTTTTGTTTAAGTTTACAGTTTGTTATTTTAATTTCTCCGCATCTTAGATATTTGTCAAATGTAGTGTAGATTGTTTATAAAAATGAAATTTTTACCATTTAAAAATCAATCATTGACTCGTGATAGCAGTTTTTTTTCAGTACGGTTCTGTATTGGTCCTGCTTCATTGTTCTTTTAACAATAAAAAGATATTCTATGCCGTTATTACTCATTATAGACCATTATATGATATTGGTGGGATGTTAGTAAATTCGGTACATATGGCTTTTCTACATTTTTAAATTAATTTTCGTAAATTATAGCAATTTTGTTATTATCTCGAAAAAACATATTTTATATAGCATTTTTTTATTGATTTATGTATTATTGATGGCATTTTTTTAATATTATTCATTAGTATGTGTATAGTTAAATCTTGAATAATTGTGAAATTTCAAACTATTATGAAAAGTTAACATATAATTTTTAGTAGTTGAAATATCTTTTTTACATTATGATTAATTTTTCTAAAAATAGAAAAAAATCCGGGTCTTTTTTAAAAAAATATAATTTAATATTTTTTATTTATTTTTGTTAGTAACAGTATTGTATAAAATGTTTTTCTATTAAATTAGTTCTAAGTGAAAAAATTGTGCATTTAAACCATATTTGGGAGAGAAAAGAAAATTAGCTGAGAAAGAAATAAAGTCGTATTTAGATGTATAAAATAATTTTTGTAATTAATAATATTTTTGTTGTCAATACTCGCTAGTTTATCAATATATTTACATCACCTAATATATAGAAATTTGTGAAATAAGAATATATAGGAAGTTTTTATCAACAGAATTGGAAAAAAATATTCTTATTTCAATAAATAATAAATATATGTTCATGTATGTATATATATATATATATATATATATATGTATGTGTGTGTGCATGTAAAGGGAGAGCATGGATGAAAGAAAGTTGTTAGTGTATTAATAATTAAATATTTTTTCAAAAAATAAAGTGTTATATAGAAAGGTGCAATGTGCTGGTGATAAATAAAAGCTTGTCTCGCACATTCTGACTTCAACGTAAATAATACTGTTTCTAAAACTCATCAATCTCTTAACATTTTAATGAGAACGGTAAATGCGTTAGGTAAATTAAAGAAATAGCATACATGACACAAAAAAGCACTTAGCCTATTTTTATGCACGTCAATGTAACTTTATCTTTTATAACGTTTAATTATTTTTGTACGTATCAACGCATTTGTAGAATTACGTTTTGTTACTATTTTTTTAATATATATGTTATAAATATATTTAGTAATTATAATTTAAAAATATATAAACATATATACACAAGTGTGTGTGTTTGTGTAGATATGTATGTTTGGATGGCATTTTGAAACATAAAATTACTTTTATTTAGAGTACTTATTTAAATGTTGTTTTTGATCGAAATGATAAATTTATTTTTAGGCATCGCAAATTCTAGCTATTTGTCAATTTGTACTCACTAGTTTTCCAAAATAATCTTATTTTGCCTTTTGCAGTCAGGTATCAAGAAATAATTGCCTCATTAACATCACTCTATTGCAAGTAACTGAACTGTAGTTTATGAACGATCTCTATAAAGTCTCATTTTTTTTTCTTTAAAATGTTTCGGTGTTCCTTATAGCTTACTTTGAAGATTCATATTACACACTCTCAATTTAGTAAATAACATTTGGTAGCATATGTTTAATAGTTTATTCGTTAATAGATATTTTTTATAATTATCAAATTAATGTTTGAAGTGGTCAAAGCTACACTTTTATAATTAAAATTTATGAATATAAAAATATTATTTTTGCTAAAAATACAGATTTTTAGTACATTTCTTTTTGATTTTAAATGTTTACAGGTTAATTTTGTAGTTAACTGTTCGTTTGGTTTTGAGAGATACCTTTGTATTTTTATTATTATGTTAATTTATTATTGTAAATTTAAATGTGGATATTGGGATATAAGATATGTTACGTTTTTAGAAAATAAATAATTATATATATATATATATATATATATATATATATATATATATATTTATACAATAGAGACCACAAATCTTCTTCATTCTCTTCAATATCAGAGAATGGCATTAATGTTGATTAAATAAACGAAGACATCCGAAACTCTTAATCAGTGATATTTGAAGCTCTATAACCGAGAGCGCTAAAATCTCAATAACAACAACAACAACAGTGGGTTCAATGGCAGCTTACGAGTAACAGATGCCGACCACAATTCGAACAGGTCAAAGTTACCACCGTTCGCAGATCGTCGTCGTCGCAACACCACGAACAGAAGCGACAGCGGCAACAACGACAGGCACGAAACCGAGCCGCCTACGATAATTACCGGAATCAGTCCGGAAACATGACTGGAAATTCCGGTGTATTCCCCTACTTAAAAAAGCTTTTAGTGCCCACCCGTCTCCATGACAGCCGCACACAAAAACAAGCATCGGTTTTAGCGACGAACTTAGATTATTGGAAATGGGATTTGCAAGAGATAAACGACATATTAAGGGCATTGTCTACCCCTTTCGGTTTCGATTCCCTTCCGTTTTATTTATGACGAAAAGTTAATGGACGACTGAAAGAACTTTTTTGAAGTACGATTTATCTGTTTTTAATTATTTCTGTTATATCTCTCTTTTCTATTTATAGCCATTTAACTCGAAAGCTCCGACAGATTTTAAACTTACGCTCGTATCATTTTTAAGAACAGAATCTGTGAAGATTCTTTTCTGATAATTTGCATAAATATGCTTGAAATACTATTGAAAGCAAATTTATTATGGAAAACTAAAAACCTTGTAGAAATTCTTTTGAAGTTGAATAATTGCAATAAGTATTCATTATTTATTATAATTTAATTGTAATCTTTATTTAGGATATTTTATTTTTATTTTTTGTTTATTTCTATTATTTTCCGAAAAAGTATTATCTTTACTATATTTTATCATCATATTTTTTTTATTTTAAAAAAGAATGGTGCTCCATCTTCGTCTTCGCCTCCGCATTGATTTGAAAATTTCGTTTTTGAACTTTCCCGAAGTTTTCTGAGATTATCGAAGTACACATTTTATGAAATATTAAAATTAACAAAAAGTTGCAAAAAATAGATTTTTAGGCAGATTTTGGATAAAATAAATTTTAATTATATTACTTTTATATATCATACACACACACACACACACACACACACACACACACACACACACACACACACACATATATATATATATATATATATATATATATATATATATAAATCGTCTATATAGAAGAATTGACATAGTTTTCTAAACATTTTATTTTCATTAAATTATTTACATTGTTAAATAGAAGCAAATTTAGCTGTCGACTAGCGAAGTAATTAGGGGGCGAGTAAAGTATATAAAAATCTTTCTGTGTTCCAAAATGTAATTTTAATCACTGATTCGTTTCAATTTATAGCTAAACTTTGATATTACTTTAAAAAATTGAGTTATGAAAAATATTAAAAACTTGATTCTATATTAGTTTTCTCAAATGACAATTATTAATTTTCATTCGATTGAAATATAAATGGCATGGAATGAGTATAATTCAGAGATTATTTCTGTATAAAATTCATCCTACGTTCAAAAATGAGATTTTAATCATTGATTCGTTATATTTTATAGCTAAGCTTTTATTTTAAATAAAAAAAATGTATTTTTGAAAATGTTGATTTTTCATGAAATTTTCCATACTATAGGTCGTGGTTTTTTCGAGGTCAAAAATTGAAAATTTTAAAAATCGCTATAAGTAGATGTTTTTTATTAAAACTTGATTATATCAGTAAAAAATAATTAGTTTATGATAAAAATTACATTCATTATTGAAAAATCCATTTTTAGTTGCCGAAAATCAATTTTTAATGATTTTTGCTTTTTTTATTAAAATTTGAAAAAATTAAAAAAAAATATTTCTGCACTACATCATGAAATGTCGACTAAAAATTAATCGTATAGACCTTAAAAAATATTTTTAGTGAAAAATATTAGAAATTTGATTCTAAATTAGTCTTCTAAAATGACAATTATTAATTTTCATTCGATTGAAATATAAATGGCATAGGAAGAGCATAATTCAAAGTTTTTTTCAAAATAAAATTCATCCCACTTTCAAAAATGATATTTTATTCATTGATTGGTCATATATAATCGTTAGGATTTGATTTTAAATGAAAAAATAGATTTTTCATGAAATGTCGACTAAAAATTAATCGAAAAAAAATATTTTTAGTGAAAAATGATTTTTATTAATTTTCATTCGAAAATTTTCATAATTCATACTATAGGTCGTGGTTTTTTTAAATAAAAAAATAGAGATTTTTCATGTCAAAAATTGACAATTTTAAAAATCGCTATAAGTCAATATTTTTTTATTAAAACTCGATTATATTAGTAGAAAATAATCGGTTTCTGATAAAAATAACATTCATTATTAAGAAATCCAATTTTAGTAGCTGAAAATCATTTTTTAATCATTTTGGTTAGCTTCATCAAAATTTAGAAAAATTAAAAAAAATAATCATCTGCACTACTTCATCCAATTTCGATTAAAAATTAATATTATAGACATTAAAAATTATTTTTACTGAACAATAATAGAAATTTGATTTTATAATAGTTGTTTTTTTAAAAATAAATCTACATGCATTAATATACTAATGTACTTTGAAAATAAATGTTTGTTTCAAATAATAATCATGAAAAAAATATTTATACTGTGAAAATTTCAAAAAAATAATATTTTTCAGATCAAAAAACTAACAATGTTTACCACATTGATATACTATTACGGTTACAAAAAATAAGGTATTCTTATTTTCGTAGGGAAAGATTTCCACATGAACGCCTTTACATGTTTAGATGATGTAAAAAGGAGATTCGACCTTCATTTAAGTGCATTGGAGCATATTTAGTGTTGTTGTCGGAATGTAATTCGTGATAATGCTATGCAATTTGTACACGCTGTAAACAGAAATAGTAATGTTATACAATCTTATATATTTTTTACTCTTAGATTTAGTTTTATTACCAATTATTTCATTATAAAATTAAATATTTGCCACATCACTTGTTTCAAACGTTATATTTCTTAATTTAATTTTATTTCAAAGGAATTTAAAAAGTAGTTATCATAATTCTTACGTAGTTTTTTTTTGTAAATGTATAAATAAAATTATAAAAAAATGTACATGTATTATAGAATAAATTGTTTTTTACAACTGTACACTTACAATAGTTTATTATTAATGACTGAATATAAATTTTATCTACAAATTTACAATTCAATATTAATCAAAACTTTAAAAACGGATGTACAGTCAATATATATATATATATATATATATATATATATATATATAAAATAATAACTTTATCAAATTAATTAACATTCAAGAGATTATATTTCATCTCAATAGGAAAACATAGTGGCATATATACATTTATATAGCAGTTAACGTCGAATCAATTTACCGTTTAGGGTCATATTCTGTACCTTATTTGCGTTGTGTACAATCCAACTCACACTTCGAATAATTTGTAACTGGATCCATTAATTGAACATGCTACTGACACAATAACTACTTTGTAAAATATCAGATATCGATGACGTTACGTAAAGGGGTGCATAAGAATCGCTTGCTTATCTAAAGTTTGCGTATTGGAACATTGAAATATCTACGTTGCTGTAATGTGGATGTAACAGATGTGTACTATAATAACGGACTTGCTAGAATGTGTTGTTTTTTTGCAAATATCTTCTTACTAGAAAGGATCATACAATATATCTACTTATATATATATATATATATATATATATATATATATATATATATATATATACATACATATATACAGAGTCTATTGAGTTCAGTAATATGTCCTATCGACTTTTTTATTAAATTTGAGTAAACCATTTTTATATTTTTTTAAGCATTTGCACTCTCAGAATTTTTATTGGAATTAAAATTAGAAATATAATTATTCCATCTGTGATAATATTATTTGAATAATTTTTAATACTCATAGGATTTTAAATTCTTTTCTACTGATTTCCACAGCAAAGTTAAAAATTGTGGAATGAAAATGTAGAATATATAGATATTTTTGATTGATTAATTAGTGCAATTAAATATTATTTTAAATGGTAATAAATATTATTATTAACACACAAGAATGGTATATTCGAGAGGAATGTTAGATTTAAATTCTAATATTCGAATATTAGATTTTTAAAGACGAAGATGATTATTTCTCAATTATTTAATATTATTTATTTGTTAAGTCATTGTATTACTATAACTAATTATTTTTTTCGTATTGAAAATGAATAATTAAATATCATATTAAAATTTTACACAGTTTTAATGATATATGTGAAAAAAAATAACAAATTATTTGAGTGTTTAAGTAAAAAATATTTACACAAGTAAAATAAATATTGTCCTAGATTTTGTAAAAAAATATATTATCTATTCGATTATAATAATGCCGTTTAAAAGGTAGACATCTGTTTTTACCTTTTTAAATGGTATTTTTGGTTTTATTTTTTACAATATGATGCATTGATCGAAAAATTTTTTTTTAAACATAGAAGAATATTCGACCTCATAATAATCAAAATTTTACTAAACTGACACCAACTTATATATTAGGTTGGCAAATATCTCCCTTCCGCCTTCTGGTCTTTTGACAACAAAAAAAAAGCGGAAGGGAGATAAAAATATTATTTAAAAAATATTATTTTATTAATGATCTGATTGAATAAAAAATAAGTATTATTACTTTTAAATTTATCATTTTTTTATATATTCATTTTCGTGGTACGTGTAATTTTGTATTATCACTTTACGAATTATTATTTTATAAAGGAAATATTTTTTCATTGAAACACGAGGGCGTTTTTTTGATTACCATATAATCGCTCCTATTATTCATTACTCATATTCTCATTGATCGATTTCTCATAGCGAATTATTTTCAATACTCTCCCCTAAGTTTATAAAAACGTATTACTTTTCAAGCTGTAATCTTTCATTAGAAATGAATGAAAGTGACTCTGCAACATTTACCAAAGACTTTTAATAAACTGCAGCATTTACTTTCAGAAATTATTCGATTGAAAAATGAATCATGCAGTTGACTTGTGAAACAATTTGTTATATAAATTTTTTTCTTACTGCGCATAAAATCTAAAATGTTAAATCCTTTTTAATGCATCTAAATTCTCTTTCAGCTTATGCTAGACTTATATTTTCGTTAGAATAGCTTTTATCACTGCGTTCTTTATCAGTGATTGTTTTTAGTCGACTAATGTGCTTCTAATCTATAGGATTAAAATATTTGTTCTGGCATTTTCTGTACTGAAATTACTCCTTTGTTATCTTTATAAAATTAATACTACGAACGTCATGTATTTCAGTCGTTGCTTTTCTCGATTTTTTTCAATGAATATTAATTTTGACACAACTTTTATATTAGAGTTAAAATAAACACGGATTGACTTAATTATAATTTATTTCAAAAATAAACGAAGAAATGTAATTTAAAAGTTTTAAGTAATATTGCTTACAATTAAGATAAATAAAATAAAACTATATAGCACAGCATTGATAACACAATATGTTGGTGAAAAAAAACAATACAAAGTTTATTTAAACAGCCCGTATAAAGCTACATAACTCCCTAGAAACTTAAATGTCTCCTCGTTCAACAAAAGGATAGTCACAATTACATCTTCGCTTTTCTTCGCAGATTACACTAACTGCACATGCTAAACTCTTGTATTAAGTTTCATCGGTTAGTTTATCCACCATAATGTTTCGTATTTCTGTCATATGTTCAAGTTTCGTATTACTTTAAATGTAAGTTCTGTTTCCAGAGAAATAATCATAATATAATGTCAAGTTTCAAATTATATTAATGTCAGTATCATCGTAATAACTAATATATAATAATATTATTTTAAAATCGTGCCGACAGTTTGTAGAATATCAATAAGGAACATAATTACTTTCAGCTATATAATTTATAATTTAATTTTATTTAAATCTCGACTTGTAAATATATTGATAGAAAACGTAACGTAAATATTTTTTTCAATATGTAAATATTGTGAAATGCTGTTACATGTAAATACATGTTTTTCAAGAAACAGATATAAAACTAAATTAAAATATATTTTTTAAAAATTATTAAAAGAACAATATTGTAGCAATGTGTAAATACATAAATTATTCATGAATAAGTTAGGACACATTAAAGGAGATAAAAATCAAATCTTTATATAAATACATCATTTTAAACATTCATATTTGTAAACATGAAATGAATATTTAAAAAGATATTTGTTGAATATTATAGGTATTTGAAAATAAATTATGATCTTTCAAAATGTATTTAACGTAAATAAAAAAGATAAAAAAGGATATAGACTGAAAATATTAAACTGGAATAAATTTTAAAAAACAATAACATTTGTATATAAAGTGTTATGCACACAATCTGGTGAAAATATATTAATAATTTTTACAGGTAATTATTTTTATATTAAAATAATATTGTTTTAAAGCTGTATTAATTAGAGCTTAAATCTCACTAGTTATCCATAACGTATGAAAATTTAATATAAATTTAATGGTATTATAAAATTACAAATTAAATTTTATCCAATTACTACCCATATATTAATAAATTGTTTAATAATTGAGGGTTTAAAATATATCAATATTTTACACCATTAACATATTTGTATAAGTAAGATTGACTGCAGGCCTTTTATTAATTATATATTAAACTTTATATATATATATATATATATATATATATATTAGTATATTAAGCGAAAAATCTAATATGAATAATTAATTGAGAAAATATTGTTTTAATTATGGGTTTAAGTCAAACATAATGTAATGCTGAAAAATTTATTCGATTTCAATTAAAATATTTTCCTGATAATTATTTATTCACTAAGACTGTAGTTGCTCTACATTTTTAATATTCTTGTACGTCAAGTTTCGCTAGTATATGTCCTCATTAAGGAGCTGAAATGATATTTTAGTGTGACATTTTAACTATTACAGGTTGAAACATACGTGAAATATATTTTAGAATTTATGTGTAGATTAAAGAGAATTTTTGCTTAATTTAATTAATTAGTTTATAATCATAATAATTATCTTTAACCTATTTTTTACAAATTTTTTTTTAATATTTTCTAACCATAAATATCTTTTAGAAAAGTGAATAATTCATCTTAACTTCAAAATAGCAATCCATTTAAGATTAGAATTAAATTTTGTAACAATTAATTCGTTATATTGAGTTTGACTTCAATATAAATATCTTGACACCCGAAAAAATATTTATTACTTAACAGGAGATTTGAAAAATAATAGAATAACGTAGTAAAGTATCAAGAGTTTATTTATATTATTTAATTTTTTTTTATAAAATGTCTTAAAAAATTAAATATTGTGATTATTTATTTTCTTTTATTTATATATTTTTAAAATTTATTTGTAGTTATTTAAATTTGCAATTACTATTTTATTTATAATTAAAAAAATGTTTTTTTAATTAAAAAATAACCATATTTTTCATTTAAAAGATAATGAATTGTAGTAATTAATAATAAAAAAAGCTTTTGTTGAAAATACAACACATTACATAAAAAAGGTGATGTTCGTAACAATATTACATGAAATCTTTTTTATCCACTTAACTGAAAAACTGTTTAACCGCCTGAGTGTAAATTAAACGGTACACAATTAAAAAAAAAAAAAAAAAAAACTAGAACGGAAATCACATTAAACGCCCCAACACAGTGAGCATACATAAATTGTGTAAAGGTCGACAGATGAACTGTGCTTGGCCGGAATCGATCTGCCGGCATCTGATTGATGACCGTAGCTCCGCCTGAAATCCTCTTCAAAAACTTCTCTCTTGAAGTTTCTTTAGTATTTAGATTATATAATCAGTTTCATTGAAATTCCATTTCTTCGCCAGACGCCGTTATATAACAGATCAGATGAAGGGTAAACGTAAAATATCTTCTCGTTTTTCGACTGTGCGTTCGAGATGTTAAAAAGTAATTGCGTACTTTTCAATTTTGATATCAAACAAGTTTAAGCGTTCTCTTTTCTAAGTGTACATAACTTGTATGGAAAAGGTTTTTTTGCATGTTTGAATTAAGAAAAAAGTTTTAATTGTTTTCTAAATTTATTTAAAAAGAAAATTGTATTAAAATTTTAAATTATCATTTATATTTATTTTACGCTTGTCTTATGCTCTAACGAAACTTTTTATGACATTAAAAGATACTTTAAAAACACATTTATGTCATATAAAATATTCGAAAAAAGAATTCAAAGGAAAAGTATATTTTTCTGCAAATTTTCAGTTATATTAAAATATTATCGACAATAAATTAAAATCCTATTGAACATTTATCATCGTGACATTGTGAATCGTTTAATAAGCGGGGATTTGTTTGGTAACTAACTAATGCATTTCGCACTAGTTCAACTGAAAGCATTTGTGTGGAAGCTGATGAGCTCCTAGTCAATGTTCATCGTCAACAGCTTATTCTGATCCACGTCGTGGGTGTGAGTGGAAGCCTCAAAACGTCAACCGTTGCACGTTTTCGAGTTCCCACGTCACATATAAAGCGCGCGTCAATCCTACTCAACTTTCAACCTTGAAATAAAAAAAACATTGTGAAAAAGTGTACTTTTTATGGTTGAAAATTTCAAAGACATTTTTTTAATTTTAATGATATTATTTTTACATATGATGTAATACACTGTATAAGCTACTTATTAATCTGCGGAAGTGTAATATATATATATATATATATATATATATATATATATATATATATATATATATATATATATTTAAAATACAAATGGTCATAATGTTAACATACACACACATAGAACTGCTTTTTAGACTGAAAATGTTTTTGAAATTTAATCTGAATAAAACAAATTCACTTTGTGTTTATGTATGTTATTGAATTTTTTTTAACATTAAAAGGAATTAAAATATCCATTTATAACTTTACTGAAGCGTTAGATACCACAGTATTATTTTTTTATATTTTTCAATTGATATATATTTATGAAATATTTTTTGAAAATATTATGTATATTTATATTTTAATAATAAATTTTTATATCAACTTTATTAAATATCTATAAAATGATTTAACGACAATAGTTAATATATTTGAAAATTTTATGAATATTTTTATTTTTATACAAGTTTTTTTATAAAGTGACTTGCATATATGATATGTCTATAACATCGTATGAATGTAATTAGATGTTACATAATTTTTTTTAAATATATATATATATATATATATATATATATATATACATATATTAATGACTATCAAATACGTTTAAACAAACTTTCTGTCATATTTTAGATTCTTTTAATAGTGACTAAAGTGTATTGTGTTGTCGTAGATTACGATATTAATTAATGTATAAATAGCAAAAAAATATTTGAATATGGTAATCCATCTAGTTATAAAGCCCGTCTGAGTACTTATTACATTCATAATATGAACCGAACCTGACTAAAAAGTAAAATCAAGTTAAGGTAATTTAATTGGAATTAAGGCAATTCATAATTAACATTTGCAATTCAAATGAAGTTAATTATCTTACATGTTTCGTTCTTATCTAACATTTTCAGTGCATAGCGGCACGTATACCACAAGCATAATGATAATAATGCATAATATAATAATTTTCTTTTCGTTTAGCGTAATTCGCTCGTGTAAGATAAATAAGAGATAAACTGGAGCGGAGTTAAATAAAAGTTTTATCATATCAAACAATTTTGTGAAACAGTGAAGGTACGTCATCCGTGAAATAGGAGAGAAATGAATTGAGAAGGATTGTACAATGTTTGCCGACGGTTTACTAAAAAAAGGGAAAAGAACGTTTTTTTCCTTCTGTTTGGTATGATTTTATTTGTTTTTTTGCCTTGCTAGATTATTAGATTTTTAAAAAGTCGAGATTGTTGGTAAGATAATGCGGATACAAGGATTTCGTTATTCGGATCGTAAAATTAAACTAAGAAATGTAAATACGTTTCTTAGGATCGGATTAAATAATGGATGAATCGTTTCGTATGCAATAAACGTCCTGCTCTGTCTGTGTATTAAAAACGTATTAAGGTACACTACGCAGAGTGAATATAATTTAACGTTTAATAACACACGTGTTCTTATTTTTGTCAGGTATTATGGAATATTTCAGCTAGTTTATATATTGTAAATAACTTACTCTATTATATATTTTCCATGAAAATCGAATAAATACATCAAATATTCTTTATAATGAAAAATGATGATAATACGATTTTTTTATCAACATGCTATACAATTTAATAAATAAAACTTTTAGAACTTATATGAAGTTTGTATTGTATTTTTAATAAATTAGACGATTTTTAATAAAATTTGATTATCTAATATATTAATAATTATTTTTATTCTATTTCAGGTAAGTAATCTGTGCACATATTTCAACTCATTTGTGGTAAGTTATGTTCAAAATATTTACAGTTGATCTCGAATTAATTTAATTATCTATTCCCGAGAAAATTATTAATAAGAGCTTTGTTTCTGATTGCAAAGCTATCGATGAAGCTTAATATTTAACAAGAAATTAAACATTTTACATCTGTTCTTGAAAATACGTAATTATTTTTTAATTATTTTGAACTACATTGCCTTAGGCCAAAATAATATTGTTATTTCCAAGTTTTATGTATCTCTAGTTATGTTTTTTAATCATCTTTATTTTTTCTGTGTTATTTTTTTATCAGTATTGAATTTAAAATAAAAGTAAGGATTTAATCACATTGAATATATTTAAAGTTGACTTTTTATATAGTATTCATAAAGAGATTAGCTATGGTTTGATAATTTTATTATATTTATAAAAAATGTTTTGTTATAAGCAATATACATTTAAAAAATGAGCAATAAATTGTAATTGTGGAAATATGTAATAAATAAAAACTTTTTTATTCATATTAGTAAGTTTATGTATAAAAATAACTAAAAAATTTAAGGGATATTTATTAAAAGGTTATGGTGTGTTAATTATTCATTTTAAATAAATAAAAATTAGTACTAAAAAATTATTTATAAATTACATTATATATTTTCTTTGATTTGGTATCTTGATTTTAAAATTTGGGAGATGTTTTTTTAAAAAAATTGATTGCAGTGCATATGTTAAAAATTTCCTTTATAGTAAGACAATATGGGTTGATGACAAAACAGTATTTTTTTATATTTTTCAACAAATTTTCAAACAATCAAAATAAATTGGGGTGTAATTGTTGACATTTCTTTGTAGAATAAAAATATTTTTATTATTCACTAATTTCATTTTATCCAAAGCTGGGCGAAAATTTTTATTAAAATTTTCCATATCTAGAGATTCATTGCCTTTCTCTTCTATTCTACATTGACGAATTTTCTCATATCGTATATAAATAACATTTTAATAATATTATGTAATACTTTTTAAAGTTTTTAATTGCGTTTGTATTAAATTAGGATTTTGAATATTACATTAATTGCAAAGTAAAAGATATTTTTAAAAAACATATTGTAATTCCAACTCTTCATTTTAGAAAATGAGTAGTTCAAATTTATATTAAGATATTTTATGTTTTCAAAGATTACTTTTAACACAAATCAGTTTAAAACATGATATATAATTGACTAACTAGATTATATTAGAAATCTTGTATAAAAATTAAAATTTCAAATGTGGAAAAGACTTTCGAGATTTATTATATCGAACTTTCAATAACTGCAAAAATATAAAGCAAGACCAGAAGATGAATGGTACTAAATATAAAGTGATGAATGGTCGTTTCCAACTTTTCCAGCCACGGTTTTCTATTAAAAAGCAATTATATCTAGGGATGAATTTACATAATCTCACTGTCGGATGCAAACTAATGGAAGCAAAATGGTACTCACTTGTGAAACCATCAAAAAGCATGTATTATGTTGTATGTTCTCTTTATACTTCGATTTTCTTTGAGTCGAGTAATGAAAAGCCAATTATGATAGAATCTATTTAAATTATTCTATATATTCAGATAGGATATAGTAAAATATTTGATTATGTCGTGACTAGTGTACACAATTTATTTATACTTGATTTAATTTCATTTTATTATAGATTATAGTTTAAAGTAAATATTGTTAGGATTTCTTATATGTTTATTGAACGAGTATAAACTAATGATTTATTTCAATTGTGAGTGAAATAACATTTATTTTTATTATTATGTTTTAAATTATTATATTATAGAATCATTCAATTTATATCTTTATAGGGAGGGAGTGAAAACGATTGAGCTTTTATTGTAATTTCATTTTTATATTTATGTTTTATTCAACATACGAGTATATTTAGATTACCGATATAGAATTTAAAATTTCATAGAAAATTTAATATTATATTTTTATTAATATGTTAACTTCAATATTTATTATATGCTATAATTTCATTAGGATGTGTTTTTCATTGAAAATTATTATTAACATTTTTTAATAAGTAATAAACATCATAATTTGAAATTTACTCTCAATTTAAAAATTGCATTATGCAGATAAAATATTTTATTTTTATATAGTTTATTTAAAAATGGCAAAATTTTTAAAGTAAAAAAAAACATTCCGATTAATACGATTTATTATTTGGATTAAAAAGTTCATTTTAAACTTTAGTTTCTGGTAAATTATTTATATTAAAATTAATTATTTGTGACATTAACTGCGTGAATGTGTAGTTTAAATTAAACAAATATACGGCTGTTTGTTTAATAAATATATAATGTACATAAAAGTCATTAATTTAATTAAATTCCATAAAATACAATATATTATTCTAGGAATGGATTGAATGACAAGCATGAATTAAATTTATATTTAATATTTAACTGCAAGTACATTTTATTTATTACAGTTTATTAGTATTTTCATTCTAATATTTTATTTTTAAAATATTATATTGTATTAATAATTTCATTTCAATTAATTATGTCATAATAAATCATTTTCAATAGAATGAAAAAGTTTTTATTGAAATGAAACTCTAATCACTATATTTTACTAAATCGTTTTAATTTGTATTGTGTATAATGTAATATGAATTTAATTTTGATAAAAATACGAAAAAAAATATTGTTGTCTCTTAAATCGATTGATTTTATTAAAAAGTCAATTATTATTAATAGTTATTAATAACTTTGTCAATAATTTCTTCTCGGATAATGAATTATTAGCGTATTTCATGCGAAATATTCTGAATAATTTTTAATTAATATACATAGTGTTTCATCTCGTAATATTAAAATATTGATGAAATGTCGATCTTGTATTACCAATCAAAAGAATACAATTCGTAAACGAAAAAAGTGATAATTATTGTAGCGTACATACATTTTTTATTACAAAAAAACGTAATTCTGGTATCAACTTCGGTAATAATAAAAAAGCGAACTCATAATACAAACAAATAAACTTATTCAGAATGTTGAGATTGGGAAGATAATCCAAACAGACTCTTCCATACAAATACTGTTTGAACTTTACTCATTTACATTTTGAAGTTTATGTGGTATTAATTGTAAAATCGATACGCGCAATAAAAGCTACAAACGATGCAGGAATTATACAAAGACTGAAAGTTTGTAACGTAATTTATCAGGATCGTGTATATAAAAAAGAACGGTTGTTAGTTTATAAGCACTTGATAAGACAGTAATGGGCTGACAATTATTAGTAAAATTAAATTACGGTAAAAAGTTTAATGTACGAAATAATGATTAAACTCTCAAATTATGCTTATTACGTCCTTCTAATATATTTCCGTACACATTTATCTTCATTTTAATTTAAGATAGAATTTTGGCACAGATGTTTATTTACACTTGATTCTGGGATTATTTACAATTACCGTATTTAATCGTATTTATACATGTTTAATACTTTATCGTTTATATATATATATATATAAATATATATATATATATATATATATACACATATAACGATTATATAAATTGTACTTTCTAAAACAGTATGTTAAAAATTGATTAAAAATTAATAGACTAGGCAGAAAGGTAAAAATTTGAAATAGAAAAAAAATATTTTCCATTTTTTTGGTATTAACAGTCTTATATATTTAAATTATAATATTACTTTTGATAATTTGTAAATAATAAAATAAAGCAACAAAATAAATGTAATTGCATTTATTTATTTATTTCATTTTTAACTATTTTCAGTTTTTAATACCAGTTTACTTATAAAAATCTGATATTTTGTCAAATTTCTGATATTTTGTAAAAATTATTTCGATTACACACTGTAAGATTGTGCAAAAAAAATTAATCGTTTATTATTCACTTTTCCTCTAATATGGATCTGATGGTTATATCATCTTTACAAAACTAAATTTTTATAATTTTTAATTAAAAATGATAGCATAGTTTTTAAAAAACATATAAGTATATAAATTGAATAATAACTAATTGTTTAACATTTTTTTAAGGTTAAACAGTTATATGATACATGACTTTTAAAAGCATTTGTAATAAAGTTATTTTTTTAGTAAAAAATTGAAATCAGTTGTTAAATAATGTTTTCAAATATTTTTTTAATATTGCAGCATTCAACTAAACTTTATTAGCAATATAATGTTCTCCTAGTTGCTTTTATGAGTAAATAATCAGAAATCAAAAGAAATAAGGTCTGAATTGCATAAAGAATATATAAGTTATTGTAGGCTTGAATTTTAAAAACTGACATTACAATATGAAACATTTTATTTGCTGTATTGTTTACGAATTTGTCTATCATATTTTAAGAAAAAATATTATTGTAAATTTATTTAATCTCGCTATTTCATTTTTTTAAAAATTAAAATATTAACTTTTTAATTTATGTTATAATTGGATATTGTGCAAATTTTTTTATATAAATTATTATTATGACAATATGTAATTTTTATAATTTTGGATTTCGTACTTAACTATTTTATTGGTAAACAAATGTAAAATTTGTTGCTATTTTTATGAAATAATTAATAATATTTTGAAGTTATTATTGAATAAACATATTTCGATGTATTTTTTAACAACAATTTGGGTATTTGATTTTTATTTATTTTTTTAAATACTTGATTTTGATTTTTAAAACTTAATGCTCTGAAATATGTATTAGTCTAGTGTTTTTAAAAATAAATATAGTGAACAACATATAATTATTTAACACTTTCTAATATATTTTGGTGTTGAAGGTGATAATTTGTTTATGTGAATCTGATTTTGAATTTAGTTATTTTTAAATAAATATATAAATTCTATATCATTTTACTATTTGAAGTGAAAGTAACCTTGATTGTAAGAAGATACATTATTTTTGCGGTAAAAGTGTGAATATCACAATAAAAACTCTAAGTGAAATGAAAATAAAAAAGTGTAAAATAGTTTTTGTGCTGAAATATATATATATATATATATATATATATATATATATATATATATATGTATATGTAATATACACATATTCATACATACATATATTACATACCTATAGAAGAAGAAACGACTATATGAGTGTGTAAAAACACAAATTTTTAGACTTTTTCCTTATGATGTAGAACATCCAAATATTTTTATATTTTTAAAAACGGTTCGCTGTGTTCTAGTGTAGACATGTTTTTATAACTTCTCTTTTGTGCTGTAACGTAAGTACAAAAATAAGTTAGAAAAAGTCATTGAAATATGTCTACATTAGTGGAAAACATATCTGTTTGTCATGAAATATATTACTTCAGAATAATAAAAGTATAAAAACATATTTTCTCATCAAATGCGGATTATGGACTTTTAGTGGTCTTGCATGCTGCTATAAAAATATATTTAATGTATTTATATTAATAAAATGTCGTTTAATTTTTGGATTTTTTTATAGTATCGTTTATCATGTTTGTGATTTAATTGTGTTTTCTTAAGATAAAAACTATGATTAGATAATGTTTCCATTTAATGTATTATTTTTATTAATTAGTTATTTTTAAAGCAAACAATATATTTTCATCAATTATTCTATCAGTGCATTTTCCTTGATTGTATCTATGAAATTGAACTCTAGATCTTGAATATACAAGTAATTACTGCTTTGAAATTATATATAATTTTATGAATATATATATGTTAGTATGTATGTATGTATACAAAAAAAATAAGTAACATATTTGTTATGTATGTATTTAATATATTTAAATTAAAACATTGCGGTAATATCGCACAAAAATCAAATATAAGTACAGCTACTGAATAATTAAATCGGAAATGAAAACTGCTATAAAAGGAAGCAGAATGGAAGTACAAAAAAGGTCCGGCGCCCGAACCATAAACACGGTCAATAAATTGACCCATCTCTTCATGTTTAATTCGTCATTTTTAAGACGCTATAAAAGTTAGAGGAGCTTGTAAAACGAGCCGTGTCTATAAAAATTTGTGCTGACGCCATTGGTTGAAACATGTATGCATCTTGCAAGCCTGTTCGTCTACAACTGTGAGATTAGTGCCACACGGGAGGTGGATACCGTCGAGAATTTATGTGGGGAAGCGGGATGGGCGGTCTATGAGTGGATCAGTCATGGATTTCGTTTTTGGGCGATACGATGCTAGTTGATGTATGACATTTCATATAAATGGATTTGTCGTACGGTTGGTGGGTTAACAATTGGAGGATGGTGATCGGTGTATGCTGAGTGACGGTGATGATATAACTCAAATTTTCCTTTTTCTTTTTTTTTTTGTTAACGTAAGAAGTGGTATGGATTTCTTACACAAATAACGGAAAGATGTGTCGGTGTTAACATTAACTTTAACGACAGTTTAAAACCTAGTTTTTTCGTTGTTCGAAAAGCTATCAGTTACTACAAAGCCGATGTACTGGAGCAGAAAATATGAAAAAACACAATGATATTCATAAATTTATATAATGTATTCGATTACGAATTTTATATATCTATATAGATGTTTGGAAAAAATGTTTAGAGAGATTTATGTTCAACAATAAAAATGTTAATAATTATTTATGTGTTTACCATTATCTATAATCTTACTCGATCAATATTAGACATGACAGAATTATATATATACACAATATAACATATATATGTGTGTATATAAAATAAGTACGTGTCTGTATAAAAAAAGCACATAAATTTCGATTGGATGAATTTATTTTCTTTCGAACAGAAGGTTACCAAAATTAGGCGTTAAATTTTTTTTGGATAAAAAAATCTATATGTATATTTTTTCTCGAGAAAACAGCATTGGGTCCTATAAAATATACTCCGGAAATATGCTCGTTTTATAAAATGGGGAAAACATTTTATGAATGTAAATTAGTTCATTTGTTTCAGGTCAAGCTCGGAAAACAAATAAATATTCTTTCCGATTTTCGTTTTTCTTCTTCTATGTATATTTAATCATTCTTATATAATACGAACATCACACCATATACTTACACATATATCCACACCCACACATGTATATATATATATATATATATATATGTGTGTGTGTGTGTGTGTATGTGTGTGTGTAGAGAGAGAGAGAGGAGGGAGAAACTAAAGTTATGAACACTTTTTTTACCGAAGTTGTTAGAGCACAAAAATTCGAGTTTGCAATAAAATCAATGAGTGGAAACTAGTTTAGAGTTTCTAAAAGAAAGTTTAAAATTTTCAGTATCATTGTATATTTTATCGATTTGTTATTTTTTAAATTATGTTCGTAGAAAATTTTTGCTCTTTGTTTCTTTAATAAATATTTTATTCAAAAATTGTAAAGATTCGATTTTCTAAAGAAATAATATCGAATTTTCAATTAATTTCATTTTAGGGATAAATTACTTTACAAACGTAATGTAATATTCTACATATATTTAAAAGGAATTTATTTGAATTATTCTTCATTTTAATTTTATATATATATATATATATATATATATATATATATATATATATATATATGATATACAATTATCTTAGTGTTGTAAATACTAAGATAGATAAATGATTTTTCAGTTTATTACAATTTAAATTATTTAATGTTATATTTTTTTCAAAAATTGTTGGTGGTATTTTTTTAATTTTTATTCCATTAATTTCGTAATCTTTCTGGAATACTTCATGTTTTTCAGCCCACATTTAAGAATTTTTGTTGATTATTTATTATATTTTCTTTTTACAATATATCCTGTTCATATTCACTAAAAAAAATTATTCAACTTATTATCTATTATTTATATTCGGTTCTAAATCAATATTATTCATTTAAATTTCTCTTGTTATTCATTAGTTATATTTATTCTTTAACCTTTTTGTATTTTATGAATTTGTGGTATTCTTTTATGTTTAAGAACTTATATTATTCTTCTGTAACTGAGAAGAATACAGTAAATCTTTTTTAAAATCTATAAATTGAATTTTTAAACATTAAAAATGAATATTTTCATTCGAGTATAGAAAAATTTAATTGAAATGAATATTATTTCATTCAACTAAAAAATTATACTTCACAATTATCTAATTATTGAAATTAAATTATTTTTTTAAAAACACAATGAAGTTATATTTTGAAATTATTTAAAAAATTAATGTCAAAATTATTTTACTCCAAAATCAGATTTGAAAAAAGAATCCAATAAGTATTTTTTTCTTAACATGCATTTTGAAATATGTATGATTAATTTCAGGAATTGACATTATAGAATCTTTATGCAAATTTTGAAATTACAATTTTTTAAGATGATGGCTTAATAAATTAATGAAAAAAATGACAGTTAGTAATTATTGAACTGTTATAAAATATTGTTGTGGAGAAATTTTTCATTAACTAAAAAATCATATTTTCTAATAAATTGATCTAAATAAATACACACACACTCATATATATATATATATATATATATATATATATATATATATATATATATATATATGACAGTGACATGAAAAAGTAGATCTGGTACTATTTATAATATTACAAAGACTAAAAGCAAAGTTTGTTGGTTAAATATGATCATATATTCGTAAGTTTATATCTTAGTTATATCTTTGGTTGTAATTTTATGTTTTAGATTTATCTCTGAAAAGAAGTGTAACAAGATTGCACCATATTTTTAGTTCGTATTTATTTATATTTTGAATATAGTGAAGCTCTTTTGCAATAAGAGACAAATCAAGGTTTGCTACATCAACGAAATTTATATATATATATATATATATATATATATATATATATATATATATATATATATAAATTACGTCAAACAAATGCATAAAATTGAACTTCACTTTAAAATCACAATGTCAAAGAAAATATAAACACAAGTTAATTATAAACATAAAATTTGTATAAGAGTATAA
Organism: Neoneuromus ignobilis; assembly: GCA_029203775.1. NCBI lineage: Eukaryota > Metazoa > Arthropoda > Insecta > Megaloptera > Corydalidae > Neoneuromus > Neoneuromus ignobilis. The sequence goes on from CP092088.1 coordinate 47,648,714, forward strand.
ATTTATAAAGAACCTGTAAATAATTACAATTAGTCTTCCATTAGTTATGATGCTCTACGTGGCGGTTTTATTTACGTATAATTACCTTTTTATGTTCACCCATGTTGAAGAATAATTAATGCCATTGGGAAATTGTCGACGATCTTACGAAGTATCGCTGAACTAAAGTAATTAAGCATTTAAGCGAGAGGTGTGCTTTTAGTTTCTCATCGACGCGTCAAATAAACATTTCTAACTCGTTGTGCTTGTCTTTACTGTAGTTAGTTAAGTTAAATATTTGATGAGCGATTTCTACGTTCTGAATTTTTTATTTCTGCATTCATCAATAACACAGTTGGTCGTTTGTATTTGTATGTATTTACGTACGAATATATTCGTTTATTTTAAATATTTCATTTTTATTTATTGGCATTAAAATATTTGTTATTTACTTATTTATGAAAATTGCTCTAATTTTATTGTAAAATTATGGTAGTTATATATATATATATATATATATATATATATATATATATATATATATATAATAAACAATAATTAAATTTTTACTGTGATTAATTCAATTTTATACAAATTAATTACTTCAACATCACATAAAATTATTAGAAATTTCAACAATCATCTATTTTTTATTTTATTTTCGTTACGTAATTCGGTCAGAATTTTATTATCATTATAGGTTTATGTTATAAAATAATATTTATATGGAATTTTTAACACAGTTCTCTGATGATGACTACATAGTCATTGAAATGTGCATCAGTGATTATGGAGAATAATAAGTGATTACTGAACATTTATAAAATCTTGTGATATTAAAGTAAATCATTCATTCTTAAAAAAATATTTAATTCATAGTTTAAAAATTAATGATAGATGATTTTATGTGAAAAATACTAGATTTACTGTACTATTTTTTATTATATATGTATCTAAAATACATTTAAAATTTTATTTTTCTTTTTCACACTTACATACATACATACATATATATATATATATATATATATATATATATATATATATATATATATAAAATATTCATAGTCACATAGAATTGACGCTTTAAATTCGCGAGTTGAAATGAATTTATACAATTTTAAAGTACACCCACTTTCCCGACACAATACGTTTATAAATTGATCAATAGCACTTTTTCCGTAATTAACATTTTCCCTTTTTTTCATTCACATAAATCTTCTTTAGCTTAAAATGTTCCCGTGGATAACATGGACTTACAGACAAACAGAAAAAAGTTCACAAAAAAAAAATATTAGTCAAATAACAAGGACACCTTAACAAATTGTATTCGTAGAGGCAGGATAACGATATTTACGTACAAACTCGACGACAGAGATGGCACCCAGTATCCTTCAATAAAAATGCAAATGGAACGTACACGAATTTACCGACAGTGCAGGATTTATCCAATTATGTCTCTAGATGGAGATGTCTAGTGTAGTCTATTTTAATGTTGGATGTTCTTCCATTCATATGAACAGTTGAAGACTTATATATATATATATATATATATATATATATATATATATATATATATATATATATATAAATGAAAATGAATTTTAACAAAGAATGGCCTTTTATGGAAATAAGAATAATGCCCTAATAAAAATAAGGACTGTTTCAATATATGTACAAGTTCCAACATAAATACTAAAAACAGATATTCGGAAAAGAAACCCTAATATATATGTATATATATATATATATATATATATATATAAATAATTTGTGTAATACAAAATTGTATTTTAACAAAGAATGGATTGGAATAAATCATCTGGAGTTTAGAAAAAATCTTTAAAAATTAAGGATATTGTCAATGTAAATACTAAAATAGATATTTAGTTAAAAATTTATAAAATTTATACTTATTTATATATATATATATATAATTTTACTATTTATTATCGATTCATACCCTCACTTAAAAATATTTTTATTAATAATAAATTAAAGTAAATTAAATATAAATGAGAATGAACGTAAGATTTTAAAATAATATGTATTATTAAACTTAAATTCACTTACTAAAACAACAGTTTTTATTTTTTAAAAAACACTTTTAATTTTGATTAAAAAATTCGGAATTTTCATCTATAGTATGTTTTAGAAAAGTTTTGGAAAAAATACATTTGTTGCCGTTTTAATAATTAATTAAAGATGTTTATATCAATAGCCAAGTAATAGAATTTTTTACTATAAAAATGTAAAAATTTCAAACTTAAAGTTTTATAAAAAATACTTTTGAAAATAATGCTAGAATAATTTTTTTAATTTTATAAAAAATCATGATACTTAACATCACGAAAAACTTAAGAATTTTAATTTATAAATACTTATATATTTTATTAAATAAAATTAGGGTAAATTAGAATATAAATACAATTTTATATTAATTATTCTCTTCTCACCACTATAAAAATGTACAAAAGTGTTATTTTCAAAATAAGACGACTTGAAAATAAATTAGCTATCTTAATACATAAAAAATGAGTAATAAGTTTTTATTGAATAATTTTATAAAATTTTGTCATGTTTTAAAGTAATTTATTCAGGTGAAAGTGAGTTAATTACATTATTGAACCAATTACGAAGAAAAAATAATATTAAATTTTAATTAAACGATCGATTTGAAGAAATAGTATTAACATTTCATATTTCTTAATTATTAATTTACATTGTTAAATAATTAATTTATATTTGGAAACTATTTTATCGCAAGAATACAAAAATAGATTTTATGCTGAGAGAATAAAACAGTAATTAAAATGCGCATAAGTGAATCAAAGTAAACAAAAAGCAATTATTAAACATTAATGCAGTAAATTAAAATGTACATTAGTAAACGAACATATTTTTCGTTATATTTAATATGAGTTTGTGTAGGTATTAATTAAAATTTTATTGAAAATCTTTCTTTATAAATTAAAATTTCATATTATACAATTTAATATATATGACCGTGTTCATAACATTCTTTAAAGCAAAAATAATAAATTGAAAACAGATTGAACAAATATTTTTTAAAAATAGAAATACAGCTTGTTTATATTAAAACATTACCCAATTATGAAAATTTATATATGAAACAAAATAAAGTCTAAATTTTATATAATATTCAACGTGTGGTTAAAAAATCCAATTAATTAACTACATAGAATATCAAGCTGTAAACAACGGTTGTGTTTTTCTCGAATGTCCCGTGTGTTAAAAATCGATAACCATAACCGCGACAATTACATTAATGTCACTGGTGTCAATTGAACTTCATTAAACCAACCCATAAAAATGATTTATTTGATACAACGCAAGTTGTTTTAAAAATATTTTTTAAATAAATTTCCAGTTCGTGCCCTTAAGCTCGCCGACCACACCTGAACACAACAGAACGCTTATTTTTATTATGCTGTTCAGCATATCTCGCTGAAGTATACTTCATATTTTTACAGGACTTTGTTTAATCAATTCCAATGCGAGTTCTGTACTTTTATACGTTATTACATTGTATTTATATCCATATATATATATATATATATATATATATATATATATATATATATATATATATATATATATATATATTCAAATCATTGAGAAATAAAATTCGAATAATAAATTACATTTTTATGATCGAGCCAAATATAAAATACGTAATGTCGTCAACGTTTTAATGTTTTATTTATGCTAAATAGCATCGAATGCGGCTTTCTTCGTAAATTTTATTTTTAGCCCGAACGTTTCGTTAATGATTTATAGTTTATATTTGTTTAATATTATAATACAGGTCGTCAAATGTTGCATGTTTATAAAATTTGTTAGTGAAATTTATAGCTGATATATTAAAATTTCAGTTCAGGTCGTATTTTGTCTTGTGTACGTATGACTTTACGATAAAATATCATAAAAGTGATAATTTTTGTAAAATTTTACTACTCTTTTTATATCAGATACAATGAAACAGACAGAGAATTCTAATATTAAGGATTTATATTTGGGATTGAGTTATAAATATTTATATTTTTTACAACGCTATTTAAAATAAACATATAAAATGGAACGAGATGTGTTGGTTATTATAATTTTATCTATACTCATAAAAAAATACAAATGATTATTGTCATATTTAGGAGTATTTTTTCATGTAGCTACAAATAGCATATATCGTTTTTTTCTAGTCTTGTGCTCTTATTAATTGTATTAAATTTATTTAAGTTAACATTCATGATGGAGAGAATTTTTTGTGCTAAATTAACAAAAAGTTAAATAATCCTAGTGAAATAATTGAACAGATAGGGTAGAAGAGTTTGAAAGTTATATGAAGGCTCATAATTATAATTTGTATATTTTAAGATTTTATAGGGTATCTGGCCTGAAAGATTTTTATCAAAGAATAGCTTTTATTTCTTTCTATGACACAAATGATTACGTGTAAAAAATTGGAAAAGTTCAACCTTTCACGAATGTTCTCTAATTTAAAATATTTTCTATTTCAATATTTTTTAAAAAACTACCTTTTTAATTAGGGCTTCTAAAAATTAGTTTAAGGGAGTTAAAATGTGTTGATGTAAATACTGTTCAAAAATTGGAATTTCTACTATTGGATTTTCCTGTCATAAGCAAATGTATTATTGTTTTTAATTGAATCTTAAATTATTATATTTATATGTGTAAGAGCCAAATTTATATATATTTGTAATAATATTACATTGCTACTTATAAAGTTGAACAAAATGTAGAAAGCCTATTTTGATATGCAGTTAATAAAATATTTAATGAAATAATTATTCTTTCACTCTGAAATATTTCTTGAAAATATGTAATAATCAATTTCTGTGATTACACTATCATTTTTACAGTGTAGTATTAAATAATTAATATAATAAAAAAATTTTTTTTTTGAAAAAATATTTGTTAGATTTTTATTTTTAAATTTTACATTCTTAGATTTTAATTTAGATGTTTAAAATGAAATTTTATAATAGTAGATAGAAATAAAAATTATATCAATAAATATCAATAACATAATAGTACTATATTTAAAATATAAAAGTATAATAAAATATTTTTGTACTTCTAGAAATGTGAATTGTTAATAAAAAATACTTTTTTTTTAAATGTTTATATAAAATCATTAGTAGAATTAGTAATGAATTTTGGAAGACTGATGAGGTGAAAGTGTTTTGTGTGAACAGACGTTACACATTATTCAGACGATCCTAAACCTTAGGTGAAAAACGATGTAGATGCGGTGTGTTAAATGTTATATGTAATGATGTGGTGATTAATTTGTTAATAGACATCTTTTATTTGTTAAATTTGTAATGACATTCTCAAAGGTTAATTTTTTTGAGATTTGTTTTCTTTATCAGCAAAAAATAGTTTAATAGTAGAACAGATATTTTAAAAAGAACGTCAACGACTATGATTAATATATAAATCAAAAAAATATTTATAAAAATGCAATTAGTTGTTCAAAAATAACAAACAGGTAAAATGCTTGTAAGTAACTTTGTTACATTATTCTATTTAATTTTTAATCATTGAATGCTGTATGTTTCTTATATTACAGTTTAAAAAAGATTTACTAAATGATTTAATGAATGTCTTGATTAAATAAAATTGTTTCCATCTTTTTAAAAAAGTAACTAACAGTTGATTTATTACATTTTAAACAGTCGTAGAAATTATTATATAACATAATTTTATTCAAGTTGAAATAAGATTTTTTTAAATTTTAAATTTGCTAACATTAAAATAATGATTGAAATTAAAATTAAAAAAACATGCTTTTACAACACCACAATTACTTGTACAATAAATAAAGTAAACGTATTAAACATCTGTCCTTCGAGATTTTATTAAAAAAGTAAAAAATACAAGGCTACTTTTCATTGTTTGTCGTTATAAATATGTTCGAATGTTTACTCTTTAATGGATCTTTTGAATCTGAAAAATATACTAAAGTATCTATATCCTTCTGTCTGTATTTTTCGCCTTTTGAGTTTAGACAGGTCTATTATCTCTTGTGATGTTAAATGATAATAAAAAACTTGTACTTATAAGTAGCGTAAGTGTTAATAAAAAGTAACATAATCACAACACGTACATGGGAATGTATTATATTCCCTATCGTTAAGTTTTTACAACAGTGATAAAATGTAATGGACGTGGCCATATTTTATTACTTAACACATCGAATAGTTACTGATGGATTATTAATCTATCTGATTTTTTATTTGTAACTATGGAAAGAAAAAACGGAGGGAAAAGTTTGAAGTTTATTATTGATTAATTGTGGAGAAAAATAATATTTTATTTCATTTGTGATTTTAAATAATTTGTTTTAAATTAATAAACATATTTTTAACAAAAATTATTACTTTATTTTTGAATTATATTATAGATATATATTGAGAAATTGATAAGATTTAGATTAATTTATAAACTTGATATACCTTATAAAATCAATAATCGTTCTATGAAAATGTTATATATTTTATTTTAAATTAGGAACGAACAAAGATTGAATTACACATAAATTTCTATTTTATTTCGGCAGTCTATTCCATTTACTGACATTATATCTTCACTTACGTTATTTTTCATGCTTTGAGGAAAGCAATCTGTATGTGGAGATTTGTGGATGATAACCATGTTGTACATCAGATGAAAACGTTTCTTCGAGAACGAACTGAAAACGTTTCCTCGAATGAAAACTTTCATCGTTATAAAAAATATTTACTTTTTATTCTTTTTATAACCTTTAATAAACTAGATCGATTAGAGTTTCAATATTAACCATTTTATCAATTACTGCATGAATATCAAGAAATTATGTCCATAAATTTGAAAGATGTCCATAATTTTTTTTCAAATTAGAATTATTAATTTATTTCATTTTTTATATTCTTGAATTATTGACAATAATTTTCTTTCTTTGTTTTTAAATGTTTATTAGGATTCAATATTTATTTGAAACTGAGATTATTTCATTTTAACATAAATAAATCACTCCTTTCATTATTATAAGATTTTGTAAGGGTTTAATGATAATTTATTGTTTACTTTATATTTTGATATACCTTTTGATGTTCATACAATCATTATCAGAGCGCCATTATTATTTAATGCATTGTATTATTTGATATATGACTATTGAAATATGTATCAGTGAATAAATAAATCAATAAACCTTTGTTGTTAAAATAAGTGATTTATTTGTGTAAAAATTATTAAAATAATTCATGTAATAATTCATGTAAAACTAATTATTAATGAGTTTTCAATTATTTAATTTACGAGTAAAAAATGTATTTTGCACAAAAGATTATTTTACAATAATATTTTTTATTTTGATGTATTGATTTTCAATATTTAGATTCTCTCATTATCGCAATATGATTTATTTATAAATATTTAAAATATAATATTAATTAAGTTTGTGTTACTTATAGATAATACATAATGTATAGAAATAAACTGAAATAGATCTTATAGTACTTTGATCACTTAATGAGAATCTATCGTTCAAACAGAATTATAAAACAGAACCAGATTAAAAGTTCACGTACAATAGTAATTTCATTATAATTGACCGATCAATTTGAACGAACGAACCGAACGAGTTGTTCTAAAATAAACTAAATTAAAACGATAACAAACTCTAATGGCGTACGTATGATGTTTAATTCACACAGAGATGAAAATGTTAATAATGTTACTCTTCATAAAATGAATAATAAAGTTCTATAGATTTTTATGAAATGTATAATCAATGAAAATGAGATCGAACACGAACGTCGTCCAGATGTTCACTTCAATTAGTGAATTGATCTGTTTGAGAGAAAGAAAACAATTTGTATCCGTAATAATTTTGTATAGGAAGATGATTTCTGTATCTGACGGAAAAATGTCGAATTCCGTGAATTACGATGAGATAAGAGAATCAATCAATGCTCTTCGTGTTGATTATTTTCGCAGAGAATATTTAGATGTATGACTATAAAAATAATCATAGAAATATATTTTCCAAAAAAATGAATCATATAATCGAATTTTGCAGATTAAAAATAGAGTTATAACTTCATTGCATTAAAGTAAAAGTTAAATTTTTTATACGCGTTTTTCATGATGATAAAGTAAAGTAATTTTCAATAAACAATAAATATACTTAAAATAAAATAATGGAATTATAAAACGTATTTATTTTAAAGTAAAAATATTGAATAGTGTAAATTGAAATAAATAGAATCACTTTTAAAATAATAATTAGAATTTTGTTTATTGTAAACCTGAAATTAAATTTATTTAGTTAATAGCAGAAAGATTTTTTGGTAATTTTGTGAAAGGTAAAAAATATAAATTTGATTTATAATATTTATTTTAAAAATAGCGTTTTTCTAGAGTTTTTTTGAAACATTTTTAAAAAATTATTTACATTTATAGTTTTAAAAACATTAATATTTATTGTTGTAAAAATGTTTCATTTTCATTTCTCTAAAAAGAACAGGAATAAAATTGTTATATACATTTTTATAGGAAAAAATAGTGTTGTAGTTTTATAAAAAAACTAACACACCTACACACACACGCACATATTTATATATATAATTTAATTTTTAATCGATTTTAAATCGTAGCTAAATTTCACAATAAAGAAATATACATCAAGATTTTGTAAATTTTTCCATTAATTATATTTTGGCCACTTTATTCATTAATGAGTTAGCCATTATTTTTAGAATATAATATTATAAATTAGATGGATTTTTAAATTTTGTTGTATGTTTGATACTCTGTGAAAATGATGGAATAGTCATCGAAATGGGTATTATCAAAAAAATGAACAATAATTAATTAATAAATATCTTTTAATAATCTTTCTAGATTATTTTTTAAAATAAAATACAACATATTATAATATTTAATAGCAATTTTATAATGCAATTACTTTATTTAGATTTTTTGAAATAAATATTTTGTTTCATGGTACTTTTAAATTTGTTTAATTACTGTATATTGAAATATTGGAAATAGAAATGTTATCACAAATTCTCTGTGTGTATTTTACATACAATTAAAATTCAATAAATGTTTATTTTCGTTTGTTGTTGAAGTGTAAAATATAATATAGTAATAATAATTTATAAACAGATAATGTAAAATATGGTGAAATATATTAATTTATTTTTTTGGTTATATTTTTTGAATATTTGTAACAGATAAATAGTTAATTTTTTGCATTAAAGAAATGAAAATATATTTAATGCATTTATATTACTAACTGGTAATGAATATATTTTAATTATATTATGTAGACAGAAATGTACTGGAATATAATAAAATATCCGCTCAATAATCCGTGTAAAATGCGAAACGTTAGAATTTCAAGCGGTATTACAGTATTTCATCTACTTCAACAGAATTTCATTCTACAATCTTGATAAATCTGTACCGTCAGTGCCTGTAAATCCAGTCATTGTACAGACAGAGAGACGGAAAAAATGCAATATCTTCAATCGTTCGGTGCAAGTTTAAAAAACAGTTACTAAGTTTCCGGCGACAATTCCGACGCATTGTTGTTGTTGTCGGCGGTATTTTTTTTTTTTTTGTTGTGCACGCAACCGAAGATGTCTTCAAACTGTCCACCCTCTAAAAACCAACCCCCAGCATAGTTCAGAAGTTCAACGCCGCGCGCCTGCTGTTTTCGCTAGCTATCCAAGAACGTGACCCGAAATGTAATCAACTGTTTCGGTCGTTAGATGATGATGACTGACATTGGATGAGGGGGCAGATTGTGTTGCTTGACAGAAGTAAAAACAAACTTTCTTCTTCTCAGTTTTCCGCAAATACAACATACTAATACATGCTCGTGCGCACACGTACACGTGAACGGCCGCAATAAATGATTGAAACCGAGGCAGATGTTTAACGAATCTTGCTGCTTTTTTTCCTCTTGCATCGACTATTTAATTACTGATGGAAATTTATGGACTTTTATATTTTTTCAGCTTCGAAAATGTGAATTAACAGGCGGCTGTCAATCTTGTAATTACATTTTGACGCAATAACGTACTATGAAAATACACACTGGTGTTTAATTGAAATTCCCTTCCAACGATTGTAAATAATAAACAAAATAATTAGTTACATGGCAGTATGAACAATATACATACACGAACTGTTTTAATGTGTCGTTTAAATTCATTTTTATTTGATTTACTGGCACAACTGCATTTTTAAATCGTTTACGAGGCTGATTTTTATCAGCGTAGTAACATATTACATTCATTGGCACTCAAATGAAAAAAGACTTACTCGAAATCCTATTTATAACTGAAATACAGTTTTGGTTTTATAAAAGTAATTATTTTTTGAACCGATACTAATATAGAGTTTATTACACAGTTAGTAATATTTTACAGTTTTTTTTTGAAGTTAATAAATACAATTTGAATTCCCGATTTACAGTTATATGAACAACAGTTGATTTATTTAATCCCAGAAGCAACGAATTAAAAATATATTATAAATAAAATATGTATTCAATTTTCGAATTTTTAATATATAAAATATATTAATATCAATAATTTATCAAATCATTTACACGTTTATTCGTAACATTTTAATTATGGTTTAATATTTTTTTGTAATTAAAAAGCTATATGCTACGTTGAGTAATTATTTATTATAATTTTTTTTATTTATAATATTTTTTTCTTTAATATTTCATTTTCATAATGTAATAATTTATGTATTAAAATAAATCAGACTTGATATTTTTTCATAAATGTATACAAGGTTTTATGGAAATTAATTTAAGAACAAGATTTTTATAGAAATGAAGAAATCATCGTTTTATCAGAAATTATTCACATTTTATATAATTTCTATACTTGAAATTGTTATTTTTTTTTATTGATATTCAGAGTACCAGTGTATAAAACATAGTTTCATTAATTGTTTATAAATAATAAATGTATTTAGAAAAATGAAAAATTTAGAGGACATTTATGAATTTTATTTATATATTTTTAATTTAATTTAAATTTAAAATTACAAATATTATTTTTTTATTATTATTAAAGATTTTTTACAAAAATGTTGATACATTGAACTCCAATTTAAAACATATTTTTTACCTCTGTATGTAATAAATAAAATAAAATAATTCTCTAATCTAATGATTTTCTTTCCAAATCTATTTCTATGAATTTTCTTTTATCTCTGTACCATCTATCCATGAGAATCTTCTTGGGGTTTCTTATATATCTAGATTATCAATCAATATCTTCCTTTATTTTTAGTAGTTCCATTATATTGCTATACGACTGATTTATTTCTAGTTCAAAATTCTTATTTTTGCTATAACATCTGTAACTTTTTTTCATTCTGATCTATTTGTTTTTTTTATCTTTTTTGTATTTCTTAACATACATCTTTCCATATTTATTTGTAATGTCTACGGTCGCTAAATTATTCTAACATGCAAGATCCATGTTTTACTGCTATAGATGAGAATAGGTAGGATGTATTGATCAAAAATAATTCTTTTTAAATATAGATGAATATAAGACTTTATAACATGCGAATTTCTTCCGAATTAATAATATCATATTTTTAGTCTACTGTTTACTTCATCTATAAATGTTCGTTTAGTGTTGATTATTTATCTCAAATATATTGAAAATTCATTCACCATTATTTTTATCTTGGCAAGTTTTATCATAAGATAATTTTTTTTACTTTCTCTATCCAATTCTTCTATTATTTATTTTTTTGAGTTCATCTGAACTTGTCGAGAAAATAATAATTGTATCTTTAAATCTTAAGTGACTAAGTATCTCTCCATTTATTTTTATTATCCAAGTTTGGTTTCTTAAATAGTTTTTCTAACGCAAATGGAAATAATTTTGGTGATATTGCAAGTTCTCTCTCACTTCTATAATAATTTTAAATTTATTTGTATCTATGCAGAGGATATAGCATTTTTATAAATATTTCCCAAGAATTCAATACATGCTTCTTCAATTTCTTGATTTTTCAATGAATTTAATATTTCTGATGTATTGGCTGAAACGGAAATTTTTTATTATTCATAAATCTAAGATAGAGTGGTATTTGATATTCGTTATATCGACTAATATCTTTCTTTACTATTGTACATGAATATAATCTATTGTGAATATACATGCATATATATATATATATATATATATATATATATATATATATATATATATATATATATATATATGACAACTGTCAGTTAAAAAAAATCGTTAAGCTAAAAGGCAACATTTTGCACATAAAACTAGTAACTGTTAAGAGTTTGTTAAACATACTTTTAATATAAATCTGAACTTTGTACCTTTCTAGATTTTTTGTATTATTTTGCTACTTTTTCAAATGATTGTAGTAAGTTGAATATTTTACTTTATATCTTTTAATTTATTGTACTCTGTTGTAAAAGTGTGAAGTTTAGCTTGTTTTTTCTATTTTATCTTATATTTTTTACTGAATTTTAACATGTAGCTTCTTAATAACTTTTTCTAGTTTTAAAATATATAATACGTTTCAACAAAACGAATTATAATACTTTATCTCCATGATTAATGTTTTCATTCTTACTAAAATGTCATTATTTTTTCTGTTTTGATAACATAATCAGTGAAATTTATTTTTAAAATAAATGGTATAATTTTCTTTACACATTTCTTTGTAGATAATTTTTGTTTGATTTCTTACAATGTAATGTAGAATTAAACAAACCTGTTATAAAAATATATCCACATGTTTAAGTATTATTTTAATTTAAATATATGTAAATGTATAAAAGATTACTTTTTCGCGATACATGTACAAAACACGTAATTTTTATTCGGTATTCGTTACAGAAATATGTTTCAGTGTTTTATTTTCATCTTTTTCTTGGAACATTAAAAGAACGTGAACGTTACAACGAAAAAAATACAAAATACGAACGTTACGAAGGAAATCAGTATAAATAAAACACATTTTCATAAAAACACGGAACCGCCAATGCGGCCTGTTTTAAAATATGGCATACAATTTCGAATGGTGTTTTCCCACACACGCTTTGGTCATGACAAGCATCTCGTTTACTCGACGTTAGTATAGTATAATATGATAAATTGGCAGTATGACTGCGTTTGTACAGACGAAAGCGTGTACTCGGGTATTATGGTTTTCTGGAATTTAAGTCGCTTGTGACTGCGCAACGAATTTTGCAGTATGGGAGTGAAGAATGTAGTCTTTCACCGGCAACAAGAATACTAAACACTTTAATCAGTTTAAAGACGACTAGTTATATTTTAAAGCGTACTCTAAAGGATAAACGAAATGTTTTAATTTAAATCTATGCTATGAATCATTAAATATTTTGAACGGTTTCAATAAATTTTAACAAAGGTTAGCCTGAAATATTACGTTACATGAATACAATTTTCAAAGTATTAAATCGGATTAAATTCTCGTAAAATTATATATATATATATATATATATATATATATATATATATATATTTATATATCAACAATTGATTTTTATTGTGTACAAAATTGAACATATTATTCAATAAACAGTTTTTTTTAATTAATTTTCAATTCGTTTATTTTGTTTACTTTTAATAACTTAATTATTATATGTATTATTTATATTAAATTTAAATTAGATACTTGAAAGAAAAGAGACATTGTTTTTAGTTACTATTTTTTTTCTTAAATGTTTCTTTATTACTTTACAATATTTTTCAGAGTATTTTTTTTCATTTTTAACAATTTAATAGATAATGAAATACTTATAAAGATATAAGAATTATACAAAGAAAATTGCTTGTAGTTTTAAATGAATAAATAATGTGATATTTGATGTAAAAATTAGATATGTGTAAGAAAATGATTTATTGGATGTCATAAAATACAGAAAAATATTTTGAAATGTTTTAATAAAAGTTTTCAGTACATTAATTAAGTTTTGTATGTTAGTTTTAAATATTCTTCCAAAAAATAAAGTCAAATAAAATCATTGAAGTATATTACATATAGCAATAGAAAACATAAATGAAAAGAAAAACGATATGATTTTTTTATTATTTAAAATAATTGAATATATAATATTATAGAATGGCTTATTAAATTTTGTTAAAGAAAACTAAAGTAAAAAATTGAAGTATTTTTTTACAATCTAATTTTAAAATTATTCGATTAGTTTATTTTATTTTTTAAAAAATGAAAAAATATAAATTTGTATATATTCATATATCTTATAAAAATGATCATTTGTTGTTATCAATTTTATAAAGAAAAAAATAAAATATAAATTGTATATATGTTTTAACATTTCATTGCTCGAATTTTAAACAGACCTGATAACGATACACCACATCTTTATAATAAAATACCTGAAGGTACGTTAAGGGTTCGCACCGTTCGACATTAATTCACATCCTGCAAATGAATTGATATGTAGAGAAAGGTTTTTCGTACACGTCAACAAAACGCAGCACTCAGTTCGATATTGAATTTCCATATCAAATATCAACTAGACCCAAGTGTTCTACTCTCGATTATTGTCCTGTCTAGTGATGTCCCTTTATGTTGGCCGTAACTACGCCAATGATATAAATGCAGGGTATAATATCTCACTCACGGCGGTACACTTTATAGAAGAGGCACTTCTGGTCCAATACACGAATAGAGTAATTCAATTTGGTGCCCGGTGGCACGAACGAATGTATGTTTGTATGTAATTCGCGTTGGTACTGAATACGGTGACTGTAACACGTTAAGAAAACATACAACCGGGACAAATTTTTATAGATTTATGTACTAAGATCGTATTTTTACGATGTGTGACACAATGCTGTACGTAATAAGATTTTTCCCTTTTTATGTTTTTATTGACCAATAACGTAGAATATATGAAATTGAGTAAAATAGAACTTCGCTTTTTTATATCACTTTCGAAACTGTTTGAAAATTATTGACAATCAAAACGGTGCCATGGTCAAAAAGATGAAAACTTATTTTATTTCGTCAAGATGCGACACATTTACTTGTATATATTTGCTTCTTTTATTATCCTATCCGTATTTTGAATTTTATTTAGTTGAGATGTTTTTAATAGCATTTGCGCCATTCAACTTAATACCCGTTTATGTTTAGAATATTATGTCTATTTAATCTTAGAGATTTAAATAAATAAATTGAATTGATCGATTTTATACATGCAGATAAAATATCCTTATATATTAATTTGTTTCATTATAATAATTATCTTGATAATTAATAATATTACATTTGAATAAAAACATATTTTCATAAATTAATAAATAAAAATTTTAGAATGAAGAGTATTCTAAGCTTGAGGAGTAGAATTTTTATAAAATATAAAAATGGTATTTTTCAGTTAGACGTTTTGAATTATGTTTGTATTTTAACAGATTGTAAAATAAGGAGACTAAAGAAAAATAATTTCAAATTAAAAAAGTAAACCATTAATAAATACATAATATATGTTATATATAAATATTTATTTAAATGGATCAAAATGTTATGTATTATACGTACATAAAATAACTAAAATAATATAAAGTGTTTTTGGAAATTGTTGTTGAATTATTTATAGATATTAAATATATTTTGTTATAAATGTTTTTTTACAATTTAAGTAACAATTAAGTTTAAAAAGTACAACTTATATATAAAACTCTAAAATTATTATTTTATTTTTCATAAAACATTCTTTTAATAACTGTTAAGGGAATATAAAAATATCTTGGTTATAATAGGTACATAATTCTAAAAAAAGATATTAAAATAGATAAAAGGACATATTATAACTTAAATAAAAGCAATATGTATTTATTATTCTTAATTATAAATAGAAATTAAAATTTGATTAATTATAACTTTTATTCATTGGAAAATTAAACTATAATTAAGATCTTAATCTTAAACTTCTATACATTGTATTTAATTCTATTAATTGAGAAGTTAGGATCGTTTTTAGACTGTATGTTACTCTGACTAGTGTCGATATGTTTGTTATATTTAAATAAAATTGAAGATAATATAACTACTTATATAACTTTTTATATAATTAAATAAAAATTTAATTAAACAATGTTCATTTGCATGTTTATAAGAAAATTAATTGTTTTCAGTTATTTTCATATTCTTTTCGAAATGTTTGTTGAAAATAAATTAATCAGATAATAATTCTTCAATTCTTCTTTATCTTTTTACGTAAGAGCATTACAAATACTCACATATATATATATATATATATATATATAATTTTAATTAAGTATTTAACTGACAACAATAGTGAATAAAAATAATGAATTCATCTGTTGTTGACACGTTTTTAAACATTAAAGTATTCACTCAGTCGTTAGATTTAAATGAATTACAATTCAACGACCGGAAATATATTTTACAATGTCAAATACATACTATCTGATTTATCGCTCTATTTATTTTGTGATTGATGCATTTCGTGTATATCGGATTAAAAACATTTAAAAATTATTTGAATGCGAATAAATATAAGTTACTGTTTTTCAATAAACGTAAATGATTATAGTGATTTGATGACAGTGGAATTGAATTTCATTTTATATATTTCACGAACATTTAAACGGTTCTGAGAAAATATATTCAGACTTGGTTATCAGATGAATGTTCATTTATGTAGTTTGATAAACCATGTCATAGCATGAATTTGAAATTTCAGAACTTGGAGTTCTGTTTTGTTTACACGACTTAACTTCACTTGTGTGTATATTGGATTAAGAAATTGTTTTGTATGAATTTCCAACTGTAGTAAATTTGAAACTAGAACTATTCATTCATGTAAAATCGTTTTAATTAGTTAAGTATTTATTGGAATTAATTAGATAGAATAATATATTTTACTTCCAGGAAATAATTTGTCAAAATAATTATACCTCAGATATTTTTATACTGAAAAATTCACATCTATATTTATAAAAATCTGAACTTTAGAAGAGACAGAAAAAACTAAAAAAGAATTGTCGCTAAAGCAAAATGATGTCATCAGTATTTATATATATATATATATATATATATATATATATAACACTTGTTGAAAAAGCTTTTTCGTTTTCTTCGTAAATCGATAAGATGGAAAGGCTACAGTAGTTCACTGATGAGGACATCGAACTCTTGACCAATAGGTTAAAAGATCAACTTTATTCCAATCTATATCACTTCTCATCCAGAAAATGAACAAAAGAAACTTTTATTTTAAAACTTAGTTTTGAATGTTTCAAAAAGATTCTGTTCTTTATTTTAGTAGAATCTGAAGTTAAATTTAATAATATATTTCAAATAACTTAAAAATAGGTTCGTAAATAGTTAAACATGTGTTTTATATTATTGTTATAATACTACATTTTCGAAATAAAATATTTAAATGGAATATTAAAGTACTCGAAACAGGTATTGAGTTATTTGTAGAAGATATTTGAAAAACTTTTAAATACATGTTTTTTTTCATTTAATTAATAAGTATTTGATTGTATTTTTTTTAAAAAAAAACACAAATATAAATAGATTGTATTCTAAGAATAATATTAATTGCTTGGAAAATTAAATAAAATATATTTTAGTAAAATTATATTGGTCAAAAAATATATTTTTTTTATGTTAATATTGGATATTTTGAAAAATGCATATATATATATGTGTATGTATGTGTGTGTGTTTGTATGTATACATGTATTTATTGAGTATTTATTAAAATATGTAATAATAAATTACATTTGTAAACTAGTAAATATACATGTTTGAAATTTAAGGCAAAAATGTTAGTACTTTTTTAAATTTAAATACATATCTTTTTTGAACTTAAATGAAAAAAAATATAATTTAGATATTGACTTCATTTATTGTTTCAATATATTGGATTAATTTTTATTGATATATATTTTTAGTATCATGAAAATTTGATTTATTATATTTATTTTTATTATTTTAATTGTATCATTAAGTGCATTTGTATTACGATTGTCTTTTAAAGCATATAAAATTATTACTCTCAAATTTATCTCAGGATGAGTTGAATTTAATCTCATAAATATACAATACAAAGTATGATCTTAACATTTTGATTTTTTACACAAATATTATGTTCTTTGAAAAAAATGTCATAAATCACAGTATATAGAGATGAAAAAAATACACGAACACGAAAAAAGAATAAAATAAGATAAATATTGGTTTAAATAAACATCTTCCATGAGAATAATGTAGATAAGAAAACAAAAGATAACATCAATATAAAGAACAGCAAAATTGAAATATAAAGTTTTAATAAATATATAATAAAATATAATACAAAAAAGAAACCGTAAAATGTTTATCAAAAAAGAATTTATTACAATAAATGGAATTATAGAAATGAAAATAAACAATTTTTACTGTTTGAAAATTTTTTCATAACCTGAAACATACATACATATCAGAAATGAAGAATAAGGATTTTCTAAACTTACTGATAAAACGAAAAGTTTCTTTGCTATATCAACAAATACACTATCTTTCACAATATCTTACAAACTTTAAACTCTACTTCTCGAATTTGTATCTATTGCGTTGTAATCTGCCAAAGGCATCACGTTGTAAACTTTTGTGATAAATGCACATAAACGTCCGCCTCTAGTTGTTAGTTGTATATCTGTATAGTATTTCTTTTATATTTGTTTTGCGATGAAATACATATCATATAAAATTTTTCAAAGTGAAATTCAGTAAATGATTGATCGTACATGTAAGTTAGAATTATTATTTCCAACAAGTATTTTTGAAAAAAGTTAATAATAGACAAGGTAGTATCTCTTTCCATTGATCATCGATAAAAGTAAAAATTTACACTGCGATAAAAGAAAATAAAAACTTGTATTTTTCAGCAAACAACCCACTTGAAAGAAATGTTCGTATAAAAATAATTTACTGTATTCATCAGTAACGTAAATAGACCATAAAAGAAAACATTACGTTTATTTTTTATATATCCTGTATCGATTTACAGAAATCTCGTCTTGACATTCGGAACAACTAATAAATAAAGAAATGTATTCCGCCATCTCATAATTTTTTAACGTAACCTGTTGAAGGATGACATATGTATATATTCATAATTTAAAAAGTAGGTTCGTTGTTTTTGAGTGTTTTTCTCTTATCCTTTTTTCATCTTCCTTTTATATCGGACGCATTTTTCTACAGTTCAGCGCGATGAATATTTCATAAATGAATATTTTATTCGACTATGTCATTCGTATATTTTGCTCTTAATATATATATATATATATATATATATATATATATATATATATATATATATATATATACATTCACACATACACACACACACACACACACATATATATATATATATATATTTATATGTATTACACATAATAAATATTTAAAGCTGAGCGTATTGGTAGAGTTTTTTGATCTATGTCACAACAAACGTGAAGAGAGTTTCATATTTCTGTTATTTATCTTTAACGTAGATGCAACTCAGTACTGAATACAGTTTAGATATTCAATCTCCACTTTGACCTTTATCCAAAACGACACAGATTTGTTTATAAGGACTGAAAAACATTGAAAGCTAAAAATAAACATTAACTAGTCTTAACATGTTCTTATGTGAACATTACTTTCTCGATATAATCTTTATTTTCTTTGATATAAAATGAAGATTGTTTTTATAAAAAAATAATTTAACAATGAATTATTTTAAAATATAAAATAAATTATATATAATAATAACATTGATAAAATGTAAAAAATGTAAACACATAAAATTTAAATAATTTCTTTTTTGTATAATATTCAGGTTAATGAAATTTTGGACTATTAATTAAGTGTATGGTATGAGCATATTTGTTTAAAAAAGTGAGAAAAATTTGAATCGTTCATTTTATTTAAATATTAGAAATGAAGATTTTGATAATGTGTTATATATATATACATATAAAAATTATAATAATTGTAGTACTATATCCCATATAAAGCCTAAGCTTCTGACAATGTCAAAGCTCAATTACGGTTTTATTTTTGTTACTAAATAAGGTTGTCCAGATATGAGGTAATGTCCAATCACCAACTTGGAAGATTTTCCAACCAGGGATCGAATGCAATCTCACGCATGTTAGACAGTAATGTATGCCACTACATCACTGATCGGTTATATATAGATGTTTTTTAAGCGTGATAGAACTTTAAATTGAATCCCTATCGAAAGTTCTAACTTAAAAAAACACCTTTATCATATCTTTATATGTACATACACACACACACACACACACACACACACACCCACACCCATAGATATATATATATATATATATATATATATATATATATATATATTCAAACAGCATTTGAAATTACAATTACTATTTGTTGTTTTGGAACTGTGGCTAATTCACTTTACACAAATGAATTTTAACCCCAACACCACAATAATTTAAAATGTTCAATAATCACTTATTGCTCACTTATTATTTATAATTATATAATCTTTAATTATATCGGCTGATGGCGTCGCCATCGAAATGCATCAGCCGATATAATTATAGATTATATAATTATAAATAATAATTGAACAATAAGTGATTATTGAACATTTTAAATTATTGTGGTGTTGGGGTTAAAATTCTTTGTGTACAATTACTATTTCAGCTTGAAAAATTCAACTATTTGATTGCTTTATGAAAACTTATAAAAACAAGACTAAATTATAACAATTTATTATTATTTTTATCTTATATTTTTCTATTGATTTTTATTATCATTACCAATAACTAATATTAATATAATACTTCTAAAGTTTATATAAATAGAAACCGAAATAAAAAGAAATCAATACAAAAATCAAACCGCATTCACTTTCTATTAAAACGAAAGTTGTATATGTTTTTACTACCATTCGTAATAAATTATATCGCTTTTATGAAATCGTCGAAGATTTCTTAGAAATTCAGAAATAATAACGAAATACGCTGAAACTTGAAAATGTCAAGATCAGTATATTAATCCTTTAACTAGTACGTTTTTACGAACATATCTGTATATGTTTTTCGCAACCTAACCACAAGATACGACGCCTCACCGCCAATTCCGCTGAGGATATACAAGACTATATTTAGTACACAAAAATATTATGGAAAATTTACGACAGTGCTTGAAGTTAAACTTTGCACATAGACACCAACAAACATATATATTTCATATGTACATTATATATATATATATATATATATATATATACATATATATATATATATATATATATATATATATATATAATATATTACAGTGGCAAAGACATGAAAATAATATTTTCTTAAGAAATACAATTTTAATGAAGAGAAAATTTTATGAAAACATTTTTCTTTTAATAAAATGTATATAAAGATGTATTATTTTTGTTAATATTAAAACATATATGTATATTTTAACTGATTTATAACTGATATATATATATATATATATATATATATATATATATATATATATATATATATATATATATATATATATATATATATATATATATATATATATATATATATATAACCTATATATATATATATATATGTATGTATATGTTAACCTGGTCGCGTTTCAGAGTTATTTAAAAAAGAAAAAAATACTGTAACATAAAGAAAAAGACAAACACGAATGACAAGAATATTCCCCTTATGTCTAGCCACCCAAACATAGTCCTTTTATTATCTCCATATAAAAGACAGATAGTAGTCATTTTGCTTGATGTTCCCCTAAGAAAAAAACGTATGAATATAAAGCCAATGTAGTTTTATGGTCTTCGTTATCTCCGCTGTGGTCGTTTCTTGTACGAGCTTTAAATACACAACTATGTATTATTTCAACTAAATTGAGTATTTAAATTGTACAAAATTAGTACTTTTAATAAAATATTCAAGTAAGTTTTTATGTGATTCGTGTGAAATTAGAAATGTACATATTTTAACTTCTAAAAATCAATTTGTTTCACTCTTAATTTTAATTCTTATAGTTTTAAACAGTTATTTAATCGAATGTTAAAAAAATTGTAAAAAATTAAAAAAATAGTAATTTGAAAATCGTATAAAGTATTCATCTGATATTTAACAGAAATTAATGTTTCAATACATTTATAGAAATTTTTTAATAATAATTATACAATTTATATAGTAAAACTTTAAAATAAATAATATAATTAATTTTGAATTATACACTAAGTGTAAAATTTTAATTGGTTCATTTTATGTATTTATTATTGAATGTCATATAAGAACATTATTTAAAATTGTTCTTATATGAGTAATTAAAGATAATAATTTAAAATAAATAAAATGTCTTTCTCTTTGTTTCTCTCTCTCCCTCCCTCTCTCTATTTATGTATCTACATCTCTCTCTCTCTCTCTCTCTCTCTATATATATATATATATATATATATATATATATATATATATATATATAATTAAATAAAAAGAAATATGAATTCAATATAAAAAAATCTTGTCTCAATACCATAAGAATTCATAGAAGATTCAATAATCATTTATTGCCCATTTTATTTTCTGATACGCATTTCGATGATTATAAAGCCTTATATGTTGAACCATAGATTTTATAATATAGCGTTCTGACGATTATGGTAAGGCCATTGAAATATACATTAGTAAATAAAGTGTACAATAAGTGCTTATTGAATACTTTTATAAAAACTTTTGATGTTGGAATAAGTAATTCACTTGTGTTAAATTCATTTCTATTAAAGTAAATTTACTTTTTATCAAAATAAATTGTAATAAAATTATGAATCTATAAATCTGAGAGATTATGTTAATATCTTATAGATATTAATATTTATTATAACACTGATAGTATGTATTTTATATTCAGATCAATTAATATTTTCATTTTGTATAGCTTGAAACTGTTAACTAATTAATCACAATATTTTTGTATAAAAATCATGAATGATTTTATTTGTTAAAATAACAAATATTACTAAAATATGTATTTTAAATCTTTTATGCAATTTTTTTAAAATTTATTTATTTATACTTCTTATTTTATATAATACAATAAGTTATTTTTTTGAAGTTTTTCATTGAACATTCTTAAGTAAATAATAATTATCTAACCAAAATATTAACATTTTAAATTATTGTTTTATTTTAAACATTGCTTTAAACTTCTTTTTTATTTCTGTTTTAATGGCAATACTGATACTGCAGATAAAAGTAAACAAAGCTATTTCTGAAAAATTCAAATTTTACATAAATATTCCATACAAAAGTTATACAAAAACTTTGATCAAACTTTTAAACATTTATTTTCGTTCAAAACGACCTGTTTGCATTAAGTTATAAAGTACAACTTAATATAAACAACTGTTGAAAAATACAAGTTATATATTGATCATTTGATTGATTTTACGTTTGTTTTTATATTGAAATATATTTAACTCATATTATTTTTTTCTGTAAAACAAATCAAATTCAATAGAAACATACACTTTGTTATCGTTTATACATTATATTACTTCTGTTCGTTATAAATATATCGACAGATTTATTCACGTTTCTGTAACGAGTTATAACCACAAAATATTAAAAATTCAATAAAACATATGAAAAAAAAACAGTTCGATTCAAAAACCATACGCTGTTCCTACTGCGTGTTACAATTCACAATCTCTTGAATTTGGTTCCGTTCGTGTACGGTTTTACGGCATGCAAATTGATTTTCCGGATCAACTAACTGAAAATACCGTGGATATATAAATGTATATGTACGAAAGCTATTTTATACAAACACATAAAAATAATTCACAATGTTGTGTGACATTTATTTCAAGGATATTGTGCACATTTTCATATTTTAAATAAATGCAATATAAATTGGGATTTACATAAAACGGATATTATGCAGGAGTGCATTCTTCGCTATGCACGTTGTATATTTCGTTAAAAATGTGCTTTTTTACTTATGTTTATGTGTTCTAATACATTGAGGTGTTTCAAGTATAATAAAATATAATAATAACGCTCAAGCATTTTGTTGAATGGGTACTTGAAAATTTAAGTATTATCTTTGAAATATATTTCTTAATATTTGTGATTTATTTCACATAGTTTTAGTAGTGAATTTATATGCGATATAAATTTTAATAAAAAACTGTATTTTCTGTATTTAATGATACAAGAATGTAATAAATATTTACTATGGTATATTAATTTTATTTTGTTTCTTTATTTCTCTTTATATATATATATATATATATATATATATATATATATATATATATATATATATATATATATATATATATATATATATATATATATATATATATTTGAGTGTTTATATAAATTTTATATTAATATACTAGAAGAAAACAGTAAGAAAATGTGAAGAATGTTTTACTGAAGTTTTTTTAAATTTTTGTATTATTTTTCATTGAATTTCTCGACTAATAAACGTTGCTTTTTTCGAAAGAAATAACTTAATGAACAGCACAGGTTTATTATTAATTTTTTCAGTTAACATAGTTTTCAGTGTATGTTTTTAAGAACATAGACAATTATTTTTTGGAAAAATTGTAAGTTAATTTTTGTACTATATTTTCTGTCTTCTCGTGACTAATGTTGTGCCTATAGTATAGATGTGTACAATCAATATTTCTCTTTTTTCTTTTTTGTGAGTTATTTTTCCATTTCTCTCGATGGTAATGTTTAAATTCGAAAAAAAAGGAATAAGGTATTTAGATGATTTTTTAATGTGTTGTATAGTTGTTAATTTTATCTCCTATTAACCAGTTGCGCTGGAATGACGTGCTATGTACGTCAACTGCTATCTGTACCAAATGTCGATAAGACGTACTCGTACATAGCACGTCTTGTGATTTTTGCTAAGTTAAAATAACATCGGAGTTCAGTTAGCAAGTGTCACACTTCTGTTTTGAAGGCATACTAGTGCTTTTTTGTAGAACTTCATTAATTTTGCATATTTTCATTGAATAATAATCAAGTAACTACAAAACACAATATTTTTTTTATTATTATAAAAAACTATTTTATCAAAGAACTATTTTATTCTGATAAAAGCGCATCAGAAAATTTTGTACTGGATTTATATAGACTTTTAGTTGATTTTGTACACACCCTCTTTTTAGATAACTGGTATTCGTCACCAAAACTGTATTGGAAATTACATTTGCAAAAAATTAATACTATCGGAACAGTCAGATCTAATACAAAGAATATGCTAAAAATTAAAAACATTTTAAGTTCTTTTAAGATCTTACAATGGTATCTTAGCTGTAAAATGGAAGGACAAAAAAGATATATATTTATTTTCTTCAAAACATTCCAAAGCAGAAATGATTGCAACAAAAAATAAAAAATGTAGAAATTATACAGACCAAAATGGAAACATTACAAAACCTAATATAGTTTTAGATTACAATGATGGTATGGGTGGAGTAGATGTGCAAGATAGCTATTTATGATATTTTCCTTTAATGAGAAAATTTGCAAAAAGTTACAGAAAAATATTCTTTTATCTAATGGATATGGAATTTTTTAATACCTCTATTCTATTCGGTAAATAACAAACGTACCAAAACTCAAGAAATACTCCTTTTCAAAATTATTAATATTATTAATAAATTTGTTAATCAATTTAAGAGTTTTACTATAATATTAATGTGTGTGTATGTGTGTCTAAAACTTTATAAAAAAATGATTTCAAATACCAACTCGAAGCAAATTGGTTTGGACGGATTTGCCACGCGTGCATGTTAATTAATTGCCAGCGCAACTGGTTAATTATTCTTTTGCTTAAAATAAAAGTATTTTGAATTATTGTTTATAAAATCTTGTGATAACAAACTAGTAAATTATTATTACAATAATACCGAATAATAGTCATTGTGACATAATAGATATTTTGTGGTTTTGTATATTCTGACAATATTCAATAAATTAATTGTTTTTATGTTTTTAAAATATGGACAATAAGTAATTATCGAATAATTATAAAATCTTGTGGTGTTTAGATAAGTAATTCATTTGTGTTAGAGTGAATTTGCCATAATATTAAAAGTATATTTGTATATAATAAACTAAAATCATTTTAATTTATGCAACTGATACATTCCTGTCGTTCAAAAGTATTATTTAAAGTTTGTGATATTTCTCATCTTGAACAGACTAAAAGTTTAAATCGTTTTTAAATGCTTTTCGAGAGTTAGAGAATTAACTGCTTTATTTGAATCGGCTAAGATTTGGAATTTATACTCTCGTTAGAAAAAAGCGAGAGATCAGCGTATCAGAAGACGTCATGTAAACCAAGCCTAAGGATTTATAGCGAGTCGGCTGCAAAATGATTAATTCGTTCGCACTCTTTCGGGTAAACATCAATGGGAACACACGCACGCAGTGTTAGCGATCGGCCATTGCTGATATTTTGTTGTTTTTGTTCGAACCGAGCTCAGGTACAGAAAGTATGTGATTCACGGCTATTGTCGGCGATTCGTGCCGAACACGTC
This sequence comes from Neoneuromus ignobilis, assembly GCA_029203775.1. NCBI lineage: Eukaryota > Metazoa > Arthropoda > Insecta > Megaloptera > Corydalidae > Neoneuromus > Neoneuromus ignobilis. The sequence continues at coordinate 47,675,364 of CP092088.1, forward strand.
GTAGATGGATTTTATCGCATCGTACATTTATCAAATAACTCCGAAAGCGTTACATTTTCGTTAAAGTTGAGCTTTCGCTTATAAAACACTGAACCACGTGGCGGAAGTCAATGTCTTGTATATTACATATATTATGTCGTGTCTAGTAAATGAATAAGTTACCTCGTATTAATTTTTTTTACTGATAAAATATGTATATATATATATATATATATATATATATATATATATATATATATATATGAATTTCATGAGTGAATATAAAAAAAGTATGTTTGAGTGAACGCCTTCAAATTCCATAAATTTTATTAACAAAGGCGCGGTAACAATGAAATATATTATTAAAATAATTATATTCTCGTAGAATATGTATATAAAAGATACGTTTATAAATTTAACATTTACATTAATCATTAAAGTTCATTGACATTTATTAAATATTTTTAATTATACACATGTGTTAATTAGTACGTAGTCATATTTCAAAATAGAGAATTGTGTTCGTTTTTGTTTGAATTAAATAAAATAAATATTTGTGTAAAATTATACATAAGATATATATTTACATTTTGGTATTATATTTATTAATGTGAAAATTATTGGAATAATTAAAATAACGTAATATTTAAAATTAACAACATAATTAATGAATATAGAAATTATTTTTTATATAATTATTTACTTCGTTTTTACATATCTTTAATGATTATTATCATTTAGAATCACATTATTTACTTAATTAAGGTTGTTTTTGTATGTTATAATTCACCACAATTGATTTTAACATACGACCTATTATCAGGTAGCTTGAAAAAGAGTCTTTCAAGTATTTAATCTTATCTAACAATAAGATTAAATACTTGAAAGACTAATTGTATTGGCAAATTGTATTAAAACTGATTTTTATAAAATAGAAAAGTAATAATGATTCTGAGATTTTATATAAGAAAAATAATTGAAGTACATAATTTCAAATTATTTGTTATTGATTCAATATTATCTTTTGATTTCTGCTATGAGTTTTTATTTTTAAGAAATTAGATTGTTCGATATGTTATATATTTTTAATTTTAATTTGATTGACTGTCGAATTATTTTAAAATTATTTATTATTTTTTCAGTTTTAACTTTTTATGATTTTTTATTACATACTGTTTATTTAGAATTGTAGTTAGTTCATTTTATACAAGTGAACCACTCCAACAAAAAAAATATAAAAGTATTAAACAGTTACTTATTATAGTTTTTGTTCTAATACGAATTCATTATCTATGCCATCATCTTCAAAATGTAATATTATATATTTTTCTTCTTTAACTTTTTAATTTTACATTATGAATATTATGGTGTTAGCTAAATTTTGGTTAAGAAATTAATAAATAGTTATTAAATGTTCTTACTTAAAATTGTAGTGTTGAAAAGAGTAACTCTTTTATGTAAAAGTTTTATAAAATTTAAAAACGTTAAAGTAAGTTTCAAAAGATTTTTTAATTAATTAAACACAGTGCCAATATTGTGTATGTATATAAAATTAGTTTGTATTTTTTTTTTTAATTAAAACTTTTTATTTCACATATTTTTCTATGTGACTTTTGTATATTCAATTATTTCAAAAATATCCATACATATAATTTTTCAATTAGAATATATATATTTATATATATATATGTGTGTGTGTATGAATGTGTGTGTATATATGTATAACTGAAAAATAGCTATGAGAATAAATGAATGGTTCACAGATCAAAGAGATTAACTTCTTTTATTAAAATTACTATGATAAAAAATTAAACTACTAAAAGACTATATTCAAAATTAAAATTCCATTATATAATTATGAATGTGAAAAAGTAAACGAAAGATGGAAAAAACAATTGTACAGATAAAAAAAATGACCTACAACATGTTTAGTTATTTGTAAATTTCTGAATCATTGTGTGTAATATTTGATCCCTAAGGATATTTTGTTATAAACGACAACGGTACAGTAATTATTTTCATACAAAAAAAAATCTGGCAATAATAAAAGAAATTATTATATTTTTCAATTATTCAAATATTACGATTTTTTTAAAAGTACAATCTATAAATCTTGTTTAATACAAACTATAAAAAATATTAATAATATTTAAAACGAAGTTTAAACATCCTTTATCTAAAAAGTTCTAAAAACGGATTGGTTTATAAATATGCAAATTCAATAAACTTTATAAATATAAAAAAAACATTTCAATCCTCTTATTAAAATTTTTATATCGAAGTTTATATCTGTAGCTTTTATTCGTAATCAGAAACTAAATATTTAATAACGTTCATTAAATAATAAAACCGTGTGATGGATTTTAATGCGAATTGGGTTCTTTCTCTTCCAGTACTTCTATATTTAATGAATGCTATCGACGATTGAATTCTCTAAATGGTTGTTTTTCTAGAGAAGAAGACAATAAATGATATGTTTATTTTGTTTTGATATTAAACGAATTTGATTTTTGTAAATTTCATTTAATATTACATTATATATATATATATATATATATATATATATAATGTTAAATATATAAATAATTGTACATTTATAAGGTTTTCATTTAATATGAAATACAGAATTCAAAAAAAGGGTAGAACAAAAATTATTTATTTATGTAAGCGAGAAGGATTTAATTATAAAAAAAGATTGAAATTCAATTACGAATGTTATTGAATACTCTCGTACGAAAAGTATATCGTAAAGTTTCAGTAAAAACTTTTGCAACACACTAATCGGCTCCAAACAACATAGAAACGAAAAAGAGAGCGATACCGGAAAACTAAATTTGACATTTATTCCAGCAGCTTAGAATTAATCGAAACAGAACAAACCAATTGGTTAGAAAAGATATAAAGAAAATCCAAAGAAATGCTATTGGACATTTATTCCAACAACTTTGAATTAATCGAAACGGTACACATCAATTGCTTACAATAAATATAAAGCTTTTTTTCTCTTCAAAGTTCAGTCGGTTGTTTAACATTGCACGTTTAGAACAACGAACCGACTAATTTTGTGAATTTTTCCATTTGAACAGAGTAAGTTCATATAACGTTGTAGATTCACATTATTTTTGTTTGTATATTTTTTTTTATAAAAGTAATCGAATTATTAACAGATGTTTTATCAGTAACTGAATAAAAAAATATTAATCGGAATTATTTCTGGAGAAAAGGTAAAAATAATGATTTATTTTTGTTTTTATTATTTTATTTTAATATAAGAGACCGTTTTTGTTAAATTTACGCTTTCTTTTTCTCTCTATATCTTTATCTATCCTATCCCTCCCTCTCTATATATTCTGGATATAAAATGAAATTTATAAAACACCTATTTATTCACTTAGCGTTTGTTTTCTTTTTCGAAATATTATTTTTAAAATATTAAAAACACTATAAATTAAAGAGTAATGGTTATTTTTGATTAAAATAATACTGTAAAAATTACGAAATATACCCAATTTTTAGTATTTCTTGAGTGAAAGTTACTTGAAGGTATATTTTGCATTTAGAAGAAGTAAGGACAAAATAAATAAATAATTTTTATTAAGAAAAATATTTTTTATTATTATATTTGTTGAATATATGAAGTTTTATAAATGTATTTCAATATCATAAAAATATATACAATAAATTTAATAAATGTTAAATTGAACCATTTTTTTAAATAAAATTTGTTTTGTAAAGGTTTCTCTTTTGATAAAAAATTCAAATTCTTTTTGAAATTATTTCTATCAAAAACACATTTTTTTTAAAAAAAATATAAACAAAAATAACATTTCTGTATTCGAAATTAATTAAAAATATATGGAAAATGTGTTAGATATGTCATAAATATTTTAAATGTTCTGTTCTCAGTATACAAAAAAAAAAACATATATAAAATAATTAAATTGTCAAACGCACACTTGTAATAATACGTCGTTCACGCAATAAGCAACGAATTTAATAAATAACGTATAATATTTGTCAATGCCATGATGATAAATACGTCACATGTCTCATTAGACGAATACTGATCGAATATATTATTGTTGTTTTTTATATTGACGTAGTCGACAAGTTGGAAAAAAACATCGATCTTTGTGCCAGCATAATGAAATATGTGTACATTTTACGAATACGTTTGTTTTCTTTTACGTCTTAGTGCTTTTTTCTTTAAGGTGGCAGCGGTAATAATTTTAATATATACGACAGAAAACTCTTTTGATATAGTGGCTTTGTATTGATGTATTGGCTTTTTCGTGTTCGTGTCTATGTCTGTTATGTTGTTTTGAATAAAAATCTTTACAATCAAATAAATTGATAGAACTGTATGAAATGAAACAAATTGTATAGAAACTTATTCTCCATTTTCATGTAATATATTCTTTTTCTTCACTGTAGACTTTATTATATACTTAAGATAATTTGTAGTTATTTGATCGACTTCCTTTTGTACTTTCAACGAATGAAAAAAAGTACAGTAGATATCTATTATACTACTTGTATTTCTGTATGGTTTTTCAATACATTTTTATTTTTTCAATATAGTATACTTTTAGTTTATTACTACTCTTTGTACTATTTATTGAATTATCTATAATAAATTTATTTCCTTATTTTTAAATATTTATTTATTTTTGTTTATCGAGATGACTAATTCAATTTTTATAAATAAATCAATACTATACAAAATATTATAAATGTTTAGTAATTATTTATTATTCTTATTATTTGTTTTGAAACTGTGATAAATTCATTTTCACATAAATGAATTCCTGAACTCTGTCTAATATATTGTGATGTTAGATGATCATTTACTTATTATTCATTTTATTAAGTCCACATTGTTATTATATAAATACAGCATTATAAAATCTATGTTCTTAAAATAAATAAAATATCTCTTAGATTTTGCAAATCCACATTCTGATAATAAAATCTGAATTATTAAAATACGTAAGTGAGCAATAATTAATTATTGAACACTTATATAACATCATTTTATCTTGAAGTAGTTTCTTTATGTACAAGTGAATTAATCATTGTGCTAAACCAATCATACTATTTTTTTAAAAAAGATATCAATGAAAAAAATCATTTTATTTATTTTATTGTATATAAAATTATTTATTTGGTATATTTTTACGTCAATTTATAAAGAGATTAATTTCAAATACCTTGAAGTATGTAATAAATTTCAATAATTACTTATTCCTTGTTTATTTTATATTTCTCTTTATTTCATGTCTTCATGTTAAGAGGTATTTTAGAATATTGTAAATCACAAAAGAAAAAATACTCAGAAATTAACGAACGTTTTTTTTAAAAAGAACTTTGTGTTTGAAATAGATTTTTTATGAAAAAGGAATTTAATTATAATACGACATCAATCATGTATTTTTTGAGTTCAACAGCTATTGATTTTTTAGTGAAAATATTTTATTTTAACTTTTTTATTTTACCTTTCTGTAAAAATGTATACTTTAGTAAAATACTGAAAAATGAATTAAAATAATTAATTTTTATTTCCACATAATATTTTGATACATCTATTGTATGAATTTTAGTTATATTTTAATGGAAATATAAATTTTTATGTATATTTATTTAATAAATTCTATATTTATTTTTTCATAGATTTTTCATACATTGATATAGATACTTTACTCTAGTACTTATACATTTACTAAGATAGTAAGTTCATCGAATATTCTTAAAAAATCAAATTTATATTCCATATTAAATTGTTTACGATTATATATTTTTTTAATTGTTTTTTTCACTTTGCCATATTTTTCTAGTTATTTTCAATTGTATATTATTCTTTGTAATTTGTATTTATACACACATGTATATATATATATATATATATATATAAACTATTAGAAATGTGTATAATTGATTCGAATATCTTATTTAAAACTGAATTAAAATCCTAAATAAGATCAAGTTTTTGTTTGTTAACATCCGAGTATTTAACGAATAAAGCATTCGCTGAAAGGTCTACGGTTCGATCAATTACAACTTTTGAACTTTGGAAACCTTTGAAGTAGTACAAATACAAAAGTGTACAGAATGTTGACATCGAGCCAAATTACATCGATCTGAGTATATTACAGCAATGTTAACGTATTTGTTTTCAATGAATGAGCTTTAACTGTGCCGAATCGAAACTTTGAGTACTGGTTTTGAACTGTGACGGTATCGAATGAATGAAACGTCAAATGTTCTCTCGTGAATAGAATCTATAAAGGCATTTAAAAAATATAAATACATATATAGCTATTTAAATAGTTGTATTACAAAGCTATTTAAATAGCTGTATTACAAAAAGTGTTTAAGACACAAAGTAAAGGACGAGATTTTTAGTATCTCCAATTTTTCGATAACATTATTATTTTTTCAAGAATTTCAATCGAACTTGAAAAGATAGAATTAGACAAATAAATTTAAAAATCGTCTTATGATGAACTATAGTAAAAAAATTCATAACGAAGGAATCTTTTTTTTAAAAAAAAGAGAATAAGTAAAATCTATAAGTGTTTAGGAGAATTTATTAATATAAAAAAAAACATATATAGATGAAGTAACAAGAGAATAAATATGGGACTATATCAAATTGGAAAAAATGTTATATTATGAAGTCGAATTTTCCTACTCTAAGTTCTTACTTATGTTAGTAAAATATGAGTTTTGAATGTCGGAACAATTTAGAGATTATTAGAAAAGCGTAGAAATAAGCATATCAAAGAATAACACAAAAAGATAGAAAGAAAAACTAATAGATTCGAAAGAAAGTCAAAGTTAAAGATGTTATTACAAAAAGGAAAATTTTGAATTAAAATGAGTAGGTTATATATTATGAATACAAGACCATCGATATACGAGGGTCGTTTGATAAGTATGGTAAATTTATTTATTGTTTAATTTTATTAATTAATTAAATTTTTCAATTTAGTTTTTTTTACTTTTTTACCATACTTATCAAACGACCTTCGTTTAACAAAATTATTAATTGGGAATCAAAAAATATAAAAAAAATTAAAAAGAGGTCTTGGACAGAAGGAATATGAGAAAATGAGAAATATGAGAAAATTTGTGGGTGTGGAATGGATAAGATGAGAATTGTATCGTTAGAAGTGGAAGGTTTTGACAGGGATATTCATCTATCAGTGATCAGAAAAGGATTCATGATTATATATATATATATATATATATATATATATATATATATATAAATTAGTTTAAGAATTTGTAATTTACTAATATTAAAAATTATATAATAAATAAAAAAATAAATTATGAAATTAAAACAAATTTTAGCTGGTATTGCGAATATTAAATATTCTATTTATAAGCCTAAAACTGATTTTGATGACGACAGATTCAATTGATTTTGTCAGTTCATCAACTGCAGAGGGGTCGTTTCCGTACACTTTGTCTCAGATATCCACATAAAACGGAATTGCAGGGGTTGAAAGTTGTCATCTGTAGCAGAAACAAACAGGGAAACTATTCGAGAAAATACGATTACCAAAATACATTATTAGCTGATTGATCGTGTTTTTTTGGTATTGTGTTTATTTTTAGTATCATTAATATATTTTTGTGATGTAAAGAAGTATACTTAATTCAAAAAATAAGTTATATCATATTAAAATTTAATTTAATAAAAGTTATTATATTGGCTTATATTGTGTTAGTTTTTTTTATTATTTATATTTTTATTTTATATAATAAAATTTGTCGATGTGGAATGTTAAAGAAAATTTTTAAAGATAATTTCATCTAATAGTAGAATTAGAATATATATATATATATATATATATATATATATATATATATAATGTGTGTGTATGCAATAGAAAAACAATTTGAAATCTAAAATAGATGTCATGTATATAAAGAATTCTGAATAACTACACCTAATAAATAAGTATATTTGTTTGGCTCAAACTGTCAATATAACTGAAATATTACAACTATTATAATTCAATATAAGCATACGTCTATTAAATTCCTGTATTCTACAAAATACGTATAGTTTCTAAAACATGTTATTGATAACTTTTCCAAGAAACAACAAATAAACTAGTTTTCAAAACTTGGAAATACATTATTATTTCATATTAATAGTCTTCGTGTATTGTAACCGAATCGCATAGTTAGGCGATTTTTTTATATGAACAACGTAAGAACTATATTTGATTTATCGGCCAGGCAAAAAAGAATAAGAAAAAAACAAATTTTTTCTACCACCCCCGACACAACTTTCCAATATACCGGCAGTTCGTTTCGTAGTAAACGTATATGAGTATCGCGTCTGATTCACATGCACAGTTACACGGAACACACAATACATAAAAATGCGGAAGTATGTACGTTTCGACCCTATCTATAATAAATCTTCGCGCGTTGATATGAATTATTGATATTCGTTGTGCGCGTGCTTCAAACGTGTAAATAGTCTCGCACATTTACGACCGCGGCATTTTATGTCAGTGACAGTTTACTAAAACCCTTTCGATTATGAGACACTTCATGTATACATACATACATACATACATATATATATATATATATATATATATATATATATATATATATATATATATATATATATATATATATATATATATATATATATATATATATATATATATAATATGGATATATAAATAATTTAGTAACAATTTTATATCAAATGCTATTTTCAGAATTTTATATATAGTAAAAGTAAAACATTCTATTAATATTTTTTTTATATAAAGTTACTTTTTGACGTACGAAATTATTTTTTACACTCTTATTATAATAAATAATATTATTTTAAACATAAAGTATGGTAATGAACTTTATTTTACTTTGGACTGATCTTCGGCAACTTTTCGTTCATGTTGAGTGGATTGCATATACGAGGTGTGATCAAAAAATAAGGTGAATTTTTATTTTTTTCAAAGAATATTTATTCATTCATCAATTTTTATTTTGTCCCCTTCAAAGTAATCCCCCTCGGATATAATGCACTTGTGCCAACGCTTTTTCCAATCCTCAAAGCATTTCAAAAAATCATTTTTTGTGATCTTGTTCAGCTCCTCTTTCGATGCCGTCTTTATTTCCTCAATCGTTGCAAAACGCCGTCCTTTCACGGGCCTCTTCAGTTTCGGGAACAAGAAGAAGTCACAGGGGGCCAGGTCTGGGGAATACGGTGCCTGCGGCATCATTAGTGTGTTGGTTTTAGCCAAAAATTCGCGCACAAGCAACGATGTGTGAGCAGGGGCGTTATCATGGTGCAAAAGCCAATTTTTGTTCTTCCACAAATTCGGACGTTTCTGGCGGATTGCTTCTCGCAAATTGCGCATAACTTGCAGGAAATATTCCTTATTTACTGTTCTACCCTGTGGCAAGAACTCATGATGCACCACGCCCCTGCAATCGAAGAAAACTGTAAGCAAAACCTTCACATTTGATCGAACTTGGCGAGCTTTTTTGGTTATCAATGCCTCCACTGGGACGATTGAGTCAGTTTCGACGTCATATAGGGGTTTTGTCACCTGTTATGACCCTGTCGAATAAATCTGGGTCGTCGTTGACGTCATTCAATAGTTCTTGGGCGAACATGCGACAGTTCTTTTGGTCGAAATTGATTTCGCAAACTTCGCTGACACACGTCGCTAAAACACCCGTTAAAATTGCACGAACCAAACGAGATGCCAATATCATCAGCAATTTCTGGGTAATTCGACGATTCCCCAACACTATTTTCTTCACTTCTTCAACGTTCTCATCAGTTGTTGACGTGCTGGGGCGTCCAGAACTCGTTGGTGTCTTCTCGGCCTTCTTGGAAGAGTTTATACCACTTGTAAACATTTTTTGGCTTAAAGTAGACATGTATTATCATGTTTTGGAGCACTTGATTCATTTTTCACAGAAAATTTAATGCAAACTATTTGAGATATTAAAAAAATATAGATCGAGACTACCAACATAACCAAATAAAAAAATCGACGAGCAACTTTTTGATCACACCTCGTATTTCACATTATCGAATCTGATAATTTTACAGAAAAATATCATTTGAGTATTAAAAAAATATAGATCAGTACAGCAAATGGAGAACTATAAACTCATAGTGTAATAACTACACAATATACGGTACTTATGTATCAATTTATATTATGAAACATGCTATAAATTTATATCATTTTATAGTAAAAAGTATTATTTATAAGAAATCAAATATATCAAAATAAAAAAATATATTATGTAAACATTGCAGAAAATAAAGAAGTATGGATAAAGAATTATTCAGTTACTCAAATATTCATATAGAGGTTCTTGTAAGCGTGATAGAACTTTAAATTGAATCCCTATCGAAAGTTCTATCGAACCTAAAAAAACACTCTTTATATATGTATGTGTGTGTGTGTGTGTGTGTATATATATATATATATATATATATATATATAACGGCTGTTTTTTAAATTAGATAGAACTTTCGATACGGATTCAATTTAAAGTTCTATCACGTTTAAAAAACATCTATCCATATAAAATACAAGTCTATATTATCCTACTACTGAGCGAAAACTTCATTGAACTTCATTATATCTTAAATATTTTCCCAAAATTATTCTATTCTTTTTTGTTGGTTGCTAATTTTATCGATCCTTCGTCTTCGCAATATTATCCTTCTTTCTTTGATACGGTCTCTTCCTAGGTCTCTTTTTTCTTTTATTCGCCGTTTCATAATAATTTTTGTCATCTATTATTTTTTTTTTGAAGTCATATGCCCTGTCCATATTCATTTTATTGATTTTATTTGTTCTATTATATCAATTATTTTTGTCTGTTCTTGTATCTATATACAAGTTTTTTTATCGCATTTAGAAATTCAAATATTATCTTTTAATGGTTTTCAGTTTTTACTTAATTTTTGAATTGTGTTCAGGTTTTTGATCAATAAGTACAAGTACACATTAGTTATATAATTTCTCGTTTAGGATCAATGGGACTTTACTCTTCACTATATTATTGATTATTCCAAATATTGTTCATATTATTATAATTCTAGATTTAATTTCTGATCATGAGTTTCACTATCATATCTTATATTTTTTTCTAGGTATTTTATTTCATTTACTTTTTCCAAGCATTGACTACTAATGCTATCTTTTCTTTCTCTAGAAATCTATTAAGTATAATTTTTTTATATTTATTTTTAATCCATCTCCTATTTTTTTTAAAGCGTTTCAAGTAGTATATTTAGCTCTTGTGGGTTTCACTTATTATTAGTAAGTTGTTAGTAAACCGTAGATGGGATAAATATTCTCCATTTATTTTAATACTTTTATTCTCGAACTTTGCCTTCCTTATTACATGCTCTAGAATTACATTAAATAATTTTGCGACAAATTGTCTTCTCGTCTGATCCTTTCCTGGATTATAATTCTGCCTGAGAGATCTTCTTTTTCAGCTATTGTATTTTTATATATCTCTTTTAATAATTTATTCTTTGTTCATTCAGAGAAAAACAATGATGCAATGTTTACTGAATCAAACTCTTCTCTCTCTGTGTCTTTATATTTATATTAATTCTTATTTTTATCTTGTATAAATAAAAAGTGTATATATATATATATATATATATATATATATAAAATATCGAGTTATAGATTATAAAATATTCAATATATGTAATAAAAATTTCTGGTATTTTCATCTTTGAGATCGTGTTTTTTTCATTTGATACTAATAAAAAAACATTCTTAAAAAAAATTCCATGAACCTTTATAACGGATTCTTATAAAGGAAACATATATATATATATATATATATATATATATATACATATATATATATATATATATATATATATATATATATATATATACATATATGCATCCATATAAATTTTCCTTAAGAATAAATACATTGTCTATATAAAATACGAAAATTAACGTGTTGTAGTTATTTTTATTAAAACATATTGTAATAGACATTCTTTTCATTAATTTTTCTCGTGGAATAGTTTTAATGTTTCAGAATTACTTCTAATAAAGGGTTCAGTCTATTTACACTTATATGAGACAGAAAGCTTCTATACGAGTTATTGCAAATTAACTATCGCAAGAACGAAAAATGTTCACAAACCGAGAAATTCACCCTAATAAAAGAGAATTTTCTCTTAATTAAACTTAGAATAGATGTCGAGAAAATGTAAAAATTGGAATTTCGTTTTAATAGAGAGCTGTATTTAGTTTAAATTATTTAAAATAATGAACTAAAATATGAACTAAATGTTTTTAATGAAATAATATGTTTTTTTCAAATTTATTTCCATTTTCGATTTTCCTATCAGAATTTATATACAGTTTTCTAAAATTCTGTTATAAATTAAAAAAAAGAATTAACTTTGATTTGGGTTTTTTTTTAAAAAAGTATTTTTAAAAATAGTTTTCTCAAATAGTTTTTTATTAAATCTTATTCAAAAATTTATCTTACTTAAATATCAAATAATATAAAATAATAATTTATTTTATTTTTTTTTCGTTTTCATAATAAATACAATAATAATATTTAAAAATCAATTTTATACATTTTTATATTTTTTTTGTAATAAGTATAGAGAATGAATTTTTTGAAATTATTTGTCTCAACTTTTAAAAAATTATGAAAGATTTAAAAGTTATTTTTTGAGAAAAATAGAAGTGAAAATATTTTAAAAATACTAAATATGAAAGTACATAAAAATTAATTATTAAATAATTTTAAAAATACATAAATTACAATTATAATTAATTACTCTATAAATTTTTTTTTAATTTAAAATTGATTATTTTTTATTTAAATATAAATAGATATTCTTGGTATACGAGGTCGTTTGATAAGTATAGTAAATTTATTTATTGTTTAATTTAATTCATTAATTAAATTAAATTTTTCAGTTTAGTTTTCTTTATTTTTTTAACATACTTATCAAACGAGCCTCGTATTATATCTTATTTTAAATATGTTTATTATTGTTTTTATTGAATAGTTTAAAATAATCAGTATTGAAATTAAACTGATTGTATTGCAGAAATTTAAAAATGATTTAATGACTATCGAATTGCACATCGGTGAATAAAATGAATAATGAATGATCATTGAATATTTTTATAACATTTCGTGGTATTGAGGTTAATAATTCATGTATATTAAATTTCACTGACTGATTTTTTTAACAAAAAAAAAAAAATTTAAATCTGATTTGATTTGTAAAAAAATAACTGATATTAATTTTTTTCAAATTTAAATAAATGTTTCTGTTAAATAACTACTTCTTAAAAATAATCTGTCTTTATATTTATTTATATTATAAAAGTCTCATAACCGTCAGTACATTAGAACTATAATTTTGGTATTTATATATTAATATATGCTTGTATATATGTGGGATATATTATTTTAACGGACATTTCAGGCTGACATAGAAATCTTATATGATTTTATTTTGTTTCTCGAATATACAGAATTCATATCTCTCTTAATACTCGTGTCAACAAAACTTGTGTGACATTTTTATCCAATATGTTCGTTGTTTAAATCTATATAAAGTATACACGTACGGGACAATGTCTGGTATGAAAATGTAAGGCCATATTCTATGCGGATATGTGGATATATATATATATATATATATATATATATATATATATATAAAGAATACTTGAATGTACAAACAAACCAGAAAATGTTTCGTATCGTGTACAAAATTCAAAAAACTTTTCGAGAACAATCTGTTCAATAAATTAAACTCACTTCTGTAAAACTACACGTAAATATATATATATATATATATATATATATATATATATATATATATAAATACCAAGGAAATCAAATGAAAAAGAATTAAACATTAGCTCAACAACGGTGAAAGTTTTTTGTACAATACATGTGAGATTTTAAAAATTCTTGTAAATAAAAATAACAGCCATTAAAAAATGTATATATTACTAATATAAGAATTAACGTGATTATAATTATCAAAATATTGCTTGATTTTATCAAACAGCCCAGTAATTATTTATTGTTTACTTTTTATCCAAATTAATTTTTTATATCAACAAAACTAATTTTATAATAATTTAGAATTTTAAATGCAGTACTCTGATGATCATGAGATAGCTATCAAAATTATGTCAATAAATAAAATGAACATAAATTATCACTGAATATTTAAAAAAAAATTGTAATGGAAAAGTAAATGAATCATTTTTATAAAAGTAAATTAACCTCATTACAAAACAAACAGCTAATTGTTTACTAAAATTCTTTTTCTATTTATTTTGTATGAAATTGACATTTAAAAATTTTTTTTAAAATTAAATTTCAGAATTAAAATTTAAAATTTTAATTTTAAGAATTAAATTATAACCAACTATTTTCTGTGGAAAAAATTCAATATTGAATTTAAAAATATATGTGTATTTTTAGAACAAAATACGTGATCAAATTATTATATATACATTTTACCATTGTATTTGAAATATATGTATTTATATCTTGAATATTAAAATATTATACGAGTATTTCAATAATTAAAGTTATATATTTGAATACAAAATGGGGTATTGAAAATAATTGATTACTTTAATGTTTTTAATATTATTTATCTATTTTATTTATTAAGGATATTTGTCTTTTTTAATTTATTTACTGATAAAAAACATATATGTACATATATATTGACATATATACATATGTATTTCTGCGTGCGTGTGCATCTATTTAAATAAAAATGATTTTGTAATAAATTGTTAAAATGTTTTCAACTATATTATATTTAAATGAAACTCAAACACGCAACATATGTGTGCGCTTTTAATAAAATGCGTTACAAATTTAAGTTCGGCCTGATGAATTATTCAGCAAACTTATTTTATTCGTATTTTTTGATATATTTACTGTTTATTAATATGAAAGGACCAAATTTTTGTTTTGATTTGTAAATTAAACATTTTAATAAATTAGAAGTTGAAAGCATTATGCCATTTTATAAATACACACACACACACACACACACACACACACATATATATATATATATATATATATATATATATATATATATAATTTAAATTAATTTAATAACTGGTTGGTATTATCAGATTTAATCAATATTATATTTTTGTATGCATAATCGAATATATTTTTGAAATATTATATTTATGTTGTACTAATTATAAAATTAAAAAATTAGAATTATATATATATATATATATATATATATATATATATATATATCAATATTTTAGTTTCATTTATAATTATTTATTTTTGTTATTTATTTTTATAAACTCATTATATTATCTGAAATCTCTAATGACAAAATATTTTCAATAGTATTTTTTCGAGAAAAGGAATTTATAAGAAAAAACCTATTAAATAAATTGTACTGAATTTAGTTTATAATAATAATATTGATTTTTCTTAAAATGAATCATTGCCACAAATATTTCAAATTGTTAATTCAAGTATTTAATAAATGTTGATTTCAATTAGCTTACCCGTATTCTGATGGTAAATTTATCTGCTTGTTGTTATTTTTGTGGTTGATCTCATTAATATGCACATGAATGAATTTAAAGTGAACAATAAATAATTACAGTACAATTTAATTAAAATGTGTGCTATTTTGAAGTACTAGTTAATTTTAATAAAAGTGAAGTTGACCACAGTTTTAAATTATATTTATAAATACTTATTTTGTGAATGATTGAATATTTTTCGGTTTGGCTATAGAATATAAAAATGTATAAATTTTATCAAATAATTTTTTTCTTCTTGGTTAAGAAATAAATTGTTTCTGAGACAAATTTCCAATATTTTATTTGCTATTGTAAAATAGTATAATATTGAAAAGTTTTCTCTGGAGTATTTTTTTGTTATTAAAAGATAATAGTGAGTACAAAATAGTATTTGAATTTTTGATACATTATTTCAAAGTTACTAGACTATAAACTTCTTAGTACAAATTGTGTTAAGGATATATATTTAGAATCTCAACCATTACGTGTAAATAAATGATGATTTTTGTTTAAAAAGTTTGTACTGTTTGTGTTTGTGGTTTAAATCACATTTCATAATAAAAAAATAAAAGAAAAGAAAAAGTTATTAGCGTTGTACGGTTCGAGTAAATGGTAAAAAAGAGCTTGAGAGCGAACCGAACGAAACGTATATCGCCAGAGCCACTTATAAACAAGCACTGCGGCATCAGAGTTGTTCGAACAAACAAAACAATCTTTGATGTTTTGTGGAAATTTCATTTCTTCGCTTCATCGACAACAACTTTCATCATCGGCCGAGTGATTGTGAGATGAGAATGGTCAACCGATTCGTCGACTCCACTTCACTTAATGTGCGTTTTGTGCTACCGTTTGGCTCCGATTCAACCGAACACGCGATCGTTTCAAAGTCATCCGTAAATAAGTTCGACCGGATTTTATTTCACCAGTTCATAATTTTCAAGCTGATGACTACGTAATGGAGTGATGAAAACTTTCCGTAGTAATCTATATAATAAAGTTCTGAGCGAGTTGGTAGACGTACGGAATTTTTGCTATCTCTTTCTGAAAATATATGTGTATTAAAAGGATAGGCGAGCCGTACAGTTAAGGTAATTTAATCTGCAAAAGGATCTCTGTCCGTATTAATTGCCATTACCCTTCGATATTCGAATACGAATCAAAAAATCAAAGAGATGTTTTATCAAAGGTTCCGTATTTGCTCAATTTTTTCAGATATCGCTTAATGGGTTTAGTTTTTTTTTTTTATAATGCATTTAGTTGAAATTATTTTTCCAAAAAAGATAATTAAATTCACCGAGAATCAATGTGTATAAAATGAAAATTGTTATTTTCGATTTAAATTGTTCATTAAATTCTTTTCAGTTCAGTGTTCAATATTTATTTAATAAATATTACTTTTATGAAATATTTCAATGTCATCTTCATTATAACAATTTACTTTGATTCGATAATAGAAAAATTATATCTGAATAGATTTAGCTGACGAAATGAATCGAAAAGATCAATGTTCCGTCAATGAATCGATAAAGCCTGATGACGACGATATCAGTTTGAATTGATTGAAAGCAGTTATCAATCCAATCTGTCTGACTCGACCCCAATTCGAAATAATCGTTGTAAACAATCGCCGTAGTGGACGCGGTAACGATTTTCTTTAAATGCAATAAAGGGGTAAAGGAGTAACGAAACGTATGATTGTATTACAGGCCAATGGAGCAGATGAATCATATGGCCGTAGTGTAATATGATTCATGCTTCAGTAGACGCTGTTTTCTCTACTTTTATGTGTTGAATGAACAGTTTACGACACCACGTCGTATCGCTTTTAAATTGCTTTAAACTTCACCGGCGAAACTACTTTGATATATTTTCATGTTTATAAACTATGAGGAGGATCTCTAGAGGTTTCGACTACAACGTCGAAGTATTTTAGTTAGTCGATCGAATACATAAATATTCGCTATATTCGTGATTCTCTGGTATAAAATATTTCATTTTTTGATATATTATTGAGACAGGATATATGATTGTTCGGCGTATTGTATTCTATTGATATATTTTTTCATATGTGTGTTATTTTATAATGTTCTCGAGAATGAAGATCATTAATCTTCTTTTTTCAAGAAAAATTTAAACGCATTATTCATATATTATTGTATATAAAATGTATTATATATTCGTAATTTATTAGTTAATGGATCAATGGACTGTCTAATATTTCATTTTTATTAAAATTGATTATTGAATCTATTGAATATTATTTATGTTTAAATGAATTTACTGGACGTAAATCAAGCTACAGATAACATTAAAACAAATTTATAATATGATATAAATACTAAAGTCAATAGAATAGAATGGGTTAGTAATTAACGTAATGGATATTTTTAATTAAATTATCAATGCTAAGTTTCATACAAATGAACTTCATTCCAACACTAAAAGATTTTATAGAGGTTTTAGTAATCACTGACTGTTCACTTTATTCGTTGAGGCACATGTAGATGGATAAAATATAAATTAGTAGAAACAAACTAATAGTAAATTTTATATTAACAAAATATCGTTTTAAGGGGTCATGCTCAGCCAGAAGGTCAAAAAAACGCAACTTTTGAAATTTTTTTCAAGAACTATAACACGTTTCTCAACAAATATTCTAGTAACTAAAAATGTATATTTAAAAGAAGTTTACATATTTTTTTTAAATAAAAAAATATTTAAAAATATATATGGTTATTCTCCCGTAGGTTTTCTGCAAAAAAAACGTTTGCAGTGGCCATTAATGCTCAGATTTGGATCGTATGAAATCAAAAAATGTAAAAGATTTATTTTAAACATTAAATGATGTAGTTATTGAACAATCAATTTTGCAAAATATAGGATATTTTGAACAAAATGTAGGATATTTTGATTTAAAATGTCGATTTCCGATGAAAAAACCGTTCGTTTTTAGTCAATAAAAAAGAAACTATGCAACAGAAAAATTCTTTGTTCAGGGACTATTTTTTTGTATATGTAATAAACTGAATTTTTTTAAATAAATCGATGCAGCTGTTTTCGATATATTTTGGTCACCGGTTTTGAAAATGTGGTTTTCAGAAAAACACGTTTAAATTTTCAAAACTAGTTTACACACTATACCTACTCCAAATGTTCGAGAGAAAAAATGTTCCATTAATTTTAGTCGGATTAATTGAAACTTTCGTAGAATATTTTCTAGATATTATATTTACAGAAAATCTCAAAATCCAAAAATTGAATTTTTTGACCTTCTGACTGAGCATAGTTCTTTAAGTTTACTTATTATCAAAAAATATTTTTTTTAATAATAATTTGATTAGAACATGAAAGGAAAATGAAATGTTAGAGCAATAAAAATTAATGTTTAATATGATGACTTACAGCATTTTAAAGTGAATTGGACAATTTCTACAAAAATAAGAACCTGGAGTTTAAAAATATTGTTGCAAATAAGCAAAGTTAAAAAGGCCCCTACCAATGATAAACTACTCTTGTGGGTATCCTAGAACTTTGTTGACCAAATGTTCGTAAATATGCTTCATTTGGAGGGGGAGGCATGAAAGTTTTCACACTGTGCGAAACATCGACCCATGACACGAACCAGGGATTTGTGATACGATGAATCTTTGTCGAGTGGTTGGTAAACAAGTACCCTCGACCTTATTTGAAAATCGATCGACCAATGGTAACGTTGAAGAAATTTTAGAAATTATTTTGAAATACGAATATGAAACTATTTTTTATATTTACATTTAAAATGTTTTTTTCAAAATTTTAGGAATACTAGTGAGGTTGGGATGTTAAAGAAATATAACGGTGATATCAGAGAAGAGAGAATATTAATAATCATTAAAGAAGAATAACCAGCTATATGACAAAAATAAAGCTAGAAAAATAGTTCCCAACAAAAGAAAAATGGATTAGATTTAAAATTATATAATTACTTTTATTATATTTTATATATACATGATTTATCATAAAATAAGTAAATGGAACCAAAATAACCTTTAGAAACAAATTATCACTTCTAACACTACAAGATGTTAGAAAGTTTTCAATAATTACATATTGTTCTTTTTTCCTTTATAATAACAATAAGCTAATGTGCATTTGGATAGTAGTTGCATCATCGTCAGAGCATTATGTTATAAATCTAGATGATAATTGTTTTGAACGAAAGTGAATTTGCTAAATTTTAAAATAAATAGTAATCTTAAGTTAAAACTTGTTAATTAATATTATTAAATACTTGTATTTTAAAAAGATATGTTGTTTGACCTAGCAATTCATTTTAGTGAAAATATGTTTAAAATTTTCAAATATATTATTTTTCGCAAAATTTTAGAATTTATGATTTTTCAAAAGGATTTTTTTCTTAAATTAAGATAACCTAAAAATAATGTATAAGAAAAATATTAGATTATATGAAATAGTTTTTAAAGTATTTGTTTACGCGATTTAGTATAAAAATGAAAAATATGTTTATTAAAAAAAATCGATGGAAATATAATGTTTAATTTTTATAAATAAATTTGTGTACTTATACAAAAATTTTATACAGTATTAAAAAACTATCTACATTGTTGAATTTAACATAAAAAATGTGTAATAAATAAAATTGAATAATTTTGATGTTTTACTTTTATAGAATTAAATATGTGAATTTCATTTAAAAAAATCTCACATACCAAAAAAAAAAAATAAATATATCAGTGAATT
The DNA here is from genome assembly GCA_029203775.1 of Neoneuromus ignobilis. Classification (NCBI taxonomy): domain Eukaryota; kingdom Metazoa; phylum Arthropoda; class Insecta; order Megaloptera; family Corydalidae; genus Neoneuromus; species Neoneuromus ignobilis. The sequence goes on from CP092088.1 coordinate 47,695,691, forward strand.
CAACTGGATTGTTTTATATAAAACCAGTGAACAGAATTGAAACAATGTATACAAAGTAAAAATTTACAGGCGTGTTATTTTTTAAAAAATGTTAAAATTTGTAGGTATATTTTAATTAAAATATATGTTTTTTAGTCATGATTTCTTTTAGTAAAATCGTATTTAAAACTATATTTTTAAAAAAGGTCAGTAAGTTGTATTTTTTAAAGAACATTTTTAAAGAGTTTCTTTTAAATTAAAATTAAGTAAAATGAATGAAAATTAATCAATGATAGATAGTTAATAATAAAATGTTGACAAGTGAATATGTAATAATAAAAAGACACAAATTAATTACTTAGTGTTTAAAAAAAATTAAATGTTGTCATTTGATTTTGTGTTAGTTTTAATATTATATATATATATATATATATATATATATATATATATATATATATATATATATATATATATATATATATATAATGTGTGTATGTATTTATGTATGTAATTATTTTGTTACAACAATAAACCATAAGAATTACTCGAAACATAAACAGCATGTACTTTATAACAAGAAAACTTATTTATATCATTCGTTTCAGATGACGGGCAGCAGTGGGATGGTCGTGCGGGCGTCGAACTCGCGTACCATTCGTAGCCTCGGTATACCGACAACAATAATGACAGCGGGATTCCTGTTAGTGCTGGTTTTTCTTTTACCATCAACGTACGCAGCTCATATTAAGGTAAGTGTGTAGAACAATGGCGTTCCATCGTCCCCTTTTGTTACTTTAATGAAAATTGAGTTCTCGCGGGACGTGTTTGTTGTTGTACATCTGCGTCTCGTTTTCTTCACGTCTGGCCTCTGCTCTTCCGAACCAGATAGTGTTGTTGCGTGTACGTGTGTTTTGTATACGTGTGGTTGAATATATATATATATATATATATATATATATATATATATATATATATATGTATGTATTTTTTATGTCGAGCGAACGTACTTAGTCTGTGAGGGTTTTTTCTCTTTACGTTTTTCGTTGATGACTTTTCGTATTACAATCCAGATGTAACTTGGACAAATTCATTGAAATAAGCTATGTTGTAAAGTATGAGTTTGTGGTCTGTAATGAATGGTCACATGTGCTTTAGGCCGTGAATTTATTAGAGATCATAACAAAAGTTAACTTTTTTTTTAGTATTTTGACCTTATTCAAACATTATTTTTTAATGTAGCGAGCTTTACATATTTACAAAGGAAAAATATCACGAACATATTTTATTTTTTATTGTTATATATTGTGTTTACAGCATAAATAACAAAAAAATTCATTCAAAACAGTTTTGTTTCTTTACTTCAAAGCCCATTTCAAGTTATGACTAAATATCTGAATGATATTTCTGTATATTTCAAAGAAACGTACTTAGAATTCATTTTTTTCTTTTTACAAATACTTGGATGTTTTATATTAATATATTTCAAGTACCCAAAAGAACAACATAAAAAAATCTATTTTCTGTCAAATGAAAATGAATAACAATAAAATAGAATAACAGAAATATTTCTTTTATATAATAAAATATGTAAAAGTATTATAAAAGACAGAATATACTTTTTTCTGCCAAAAAATGACTGAAACTAATAACTTAATATGATTTTTTTTAACAAAGATCGCTATTGAGATAATAAAAAATTGAATTTATATTTTAAATACGGCATTATTTCTAGACAAACGAGATAAAATTTTATTGTAAAATTAGTTTTTAGTATATGATTTAAATTTTAGTTTAAATTCTTCTTAACTAAAATATTTGTGTCTGGTGGATAATATAACTTTGATTAAGAAATCTTCATTCCTTTTTCAAATCGTACAATTATATTTTAATTTTATTGTAACATTAACTAGCATAAAAAGCGTAGTTTATTTTGTGTTGTCTTTTAATTGTTTATTTTAAATTATAACTAAAAAATCTACATATATATATATATATATATATATATATATATATATATGTATATATATATATATATATGTATATATATATGTATATATAGATTATTGAATTTTCAACAAGAATGGTTTGAACGGAAAACTGTATGGTTTCTTAATGTATGACATGGAAAGAAGTATTAAATGAATTTCTTTTAATAAAAACCGACACAAACGGAAGCATATGTTGCATGATATCTAAAGTCATATGACAACCCGCTTACATTTAACTAACTTGATTATATGGCTAGTCATCTGACATTAGTGTTGTACATAGGAACAAGTCAGTCAAATGTAGATCCACCGCTTAGTGAAACCTGTCTGTTTTACTGTATAGTATTGCTTTGATAAATTATTTAAGCAGAATTTTATGATAAACTCGCAATTTTGGAATTTTTAAAATTAGCATCGGTTTTTAAATAAAATGAATTGAAATTTAAAAACGAATTTTAGAATACAAAAAACGTAATTTAACCAATTCTTTTTTTAATTAAAGTTTTACTATTTAAATTTGAAAACTAAATATTAAATAAATACAAAACTAAATATTTTAAATTTGAGTGTACCTCTAGAAGTGAATTTTTTGTGTTTATTAAAACTATATGAATTTTCAAATAAATATTTTTTTAATCTCTAAAAAAGATGAAAATATTAAAAAATATCTTAGATTGTTAAAAAAGTATTATCTAAAATGATTGTTAGTTTTGTTAAAAAAATAGATCTTTTTGATTAAAATAATCGATTTGTAGTAAAAAATATCGATTTCTTTAATTTGTTTTTCAAAAACAACATATAATATGGACATTTTTTATAAAAAATCGATATTTTTTGAAAATGACTTTTTTTGTTTCAAACCAATGATTTCTATGAAATAAAATGAATCAATTATTAAAATTATATTTTCAATTACAAAAAATTAATTTTATTTAGTAAAAAATCTGATTTAAACAATTATCTGGTATTAAATGAGCTGCTCTTATTTTTGAACATTTTTTTTAATACGTTTTTAATTTTCGTATTAATTTTTTTAATTGGATTCTAATTGTACCATTTAAATGTAAATTTTACATCTACATCTACATCCATACATATATATATATATATATATATATATATATATATATATATATATACATATATATATATATATATATATATATATATATATATATATATATATATATATATATATATATATATATATATATTATATAGCTAGATAGATTGTGAGTCTCTTAAAGATTTTACTTAAAAAGAATTTCATGTAAAAATGCACATCATTTTTCTGAAATTTCATAAAAATATATATTTCATTTATGAGTTATTTCTCCCTGTGGATTTCTTTAGGACAATTGTTTAACTAATGACTGTATAAAGAAAAGATAAAATATGACTATAAAGATAAAATGTATTTCCTACTCGCGGATATATTTAGAATATTGGCATTTATAGAACTTTAATATCACTGTCGTATGTATATAAGAGTGTAATACTGCTCTTCTTAAAACTTTCTCGGATGCCAAGCATTCGACATTTGAATGCAACGACATTTTCATGGGCAATTAAAGTTGAACTGTCTGACATAAAAAGTTCATCAACAAATCAATCTTTAATGTCTTCTTCTTTATTTTTTTATTTTATTTTTATCCTCCGAATAGGCGGTAGAAATGATTCCGTCGCCGTTCTATTCTTCTCCGGATACTGTTACTCTTCTTTGTTTTTGACAGTGAAAAATATTCATTTTATGAATATTTTAAACCATTTAAAGTGCTGTCATTCGCAGTTTTATGATTTAAAAGTTTTTCCTAAAAGTTTTTGATAACGGTCGAAAATTAATCGGTCTTTTATATCTTTTATTTTCTTTATCAATTTGTTTGTATTGTACTTTGCAGAAGAAATATATTCGTTGTTTTCGTTTCTGTGCGTGAAGTATTTAAAAGTTTTCCATGTGAAAGATATTGATTTTAAATATGTGTTACTATATATAAAAATTTAAAAAAGTTATAAAATAAGAATAATGTTATTTATAGAATGAATTTACTTCATACTATTTTATTTTACACACATCACCAAAAGTTAATAATTTTATTATGGAAGATTATTTTGAAAGTGAGCTATTTTTAAAAGATTGATAATAAGTTGTTAATTGAAAAATTAATGTTTATTTATACTTTTGAAAGCTTTTTCAGTTGGTTATATATTCACTTAAAGTTGATTCAGTAATTGTATTGTCTAATATTTAAATCAATAAACTGTTAGTATTTATATGGAATTATTTTACAGTTGTTGCAAAATATCTTATTTTTAATAAAAAAATACAAATAATAATGAATCAGTGATATTTTTGAATAAGTACTATTATTTATATCATTTTTAAAATAAGACTGTAAGATTTTATTATAAGAATAGTAGGATTATCAAAATGTCCATTACCCAAAAAGTAAATAACATTTGATTACTGAACATTGTTATAAAATCTCATAACAACGGGGCAAATGATTAGTTCGTGTAAAAAGTAAACATGATAAGGTTTTGCAAAGTACTGGTGCTTATTATGTAAATGTGATAGTCGTGATAGAAAAAATCATTTTGTATGCAAAAATTGACCTGCTAAACTGAATTTCTTTCTAGAATAGAATAATATTTTCAGTGAATACGATATAGATAGTTGGTGTATTTTTTTTAACTTTAATTTACATCAGACTGATGAAAAATTCCCTTCAAGCTATAAATAAAAACACTGTATTTTTAATCATACTGAAAGAATATAAAATATTGTTGGTTATTTCTTTTGTATAATAAAATTTTAATTTTAAAAATAAATTAACCAACACAAAAAAGAAATTTGATTGTTTTGCGTTCTTTATATATATATATATATATATATATATATATATATATATATATATATATATACACTACATACTTGAAGAATTTTTTTGTAAATACAAGTTTATTGATTTTATACATGAAATATTAACATTTTTGTATTAAAACTTTGTAGAATGTCATTAAAATGTATTTTTAGATTTTAATTTAGTTTTTTTTATTAAATATATATGTTAACGTAGTTAACGAATAACTGATGATAGCTTTCATTAAGATATAATCATTTAATACAACCATAGTCTTTTTATCAGGAGGTAATTATTTAGAAATTATAGAATTATATAAATTAATTAATTATTATCAAATAAAGCATAATTATTGATTTATTATTATAAAAAAGGATATAAAACATATTTTGAACCTTGTTAAATAATAAATTATTATAATATACATGAATTATTTACTTCAACGCTAAAAAAAATATAAAAATGTTAATTAAAGTTGACTGTATTCTCCGATCTACATTTTGATATCCATTCATTTGAAAACATTATCAGAACGTTGTTTTATAATAAGCATCGTTATAAAATATAAAGTAGGTTAGTAGTGATGACATGATCATCGAAATGTGGATTAGAGAATATAGTAAACAATAAATAATTTTTGAAATTTTTATATCTTTTGATGTGAGAGTTTAATGATTTATTTATGTGAAGTGAGTAATAAAACGAACATCGTTATTATTTTTTTATTACTGTAATAAAACAATTTTGTTCATATATTTGAATTAAACTGTCTTGAATTTGTAATAATTATTATATAAATTTTAATTTATTATGCTATGTAATTAAATTGGATCTAATAATGAAACATCTTAAGGTTAAGTTAAAATTATATATTTCCTTATTTCTCATATGTATATATATATATATATATATATATATATATATATATATATATATATATATATAAGAAATATAGGAAGATGTAAAGAAAAATAGCGAAAATACGTCTAAAAATCTGAAATTGAGATAGAGAACATACCAAAATGGAGATAGATTTTCAATGGAATACGTTAATGTAACTGTAGCGTAGGGGAACGTCAACACATATTTATTTGTTTGTTTGAAATAAAAAATTCAGTGTGACATATATCTCTGCGACACGACGGTACCAATGACATCCATGTGATGACAGACGAAATATACCTACATTAAAACTGTCACAGTAGAAAAAAAAGAACAAACATTGAGACGGTAGTACATATTTTAATGTTAGAATTTGCGCGACTTACGTCCGTATACGTCAAAATAGATTTCTCTGCTACAATTTCGTGGTTATTAATAAATAAATTCTTTGTAGTATGTGACAGATTGCGAAATATTTTTTATTGAATAAATGTGGTTTAATCGGAATTTGTCTTCAGTGGAATTTTACTTGAGAAATTTTGATATGAATTATATTTTTCAAAAACTTTTTAAACGACATTTTTTATTAAAAAATATGAATTATATAGCCAACATATTAAAATTCATAAAATTGTTCAATCATTACTTATTGATTACTAAAAAATTTTATCTATTCATTCAAAAAAATGATAATATGTTTATTTTTGACAATATATATTTTGGTAGATAAAATATGTAAATTAAATATTGTGATGTACTTTATAGGGTGGCTCAAACAAAACTGAAGAGTTTAGATATACATTTACTATTTTTACTATTATTCAGTCTCATTTGGATCAACCATATATTTAATATGGTAAACAAATATGTGTTTTACTATCGAAATCGATACATAATATTATTCATTTTTAATGCAATTGTTGGAAGTTTTTATACTAAATTTTTCTTTACTTTTTAAAAGAGCTTCTATAATTTTTTGCCGATTTCGTATGTCAAGTACTATATTTCTCATCTTATTTTTTATGTAAAACTATAGCAGATGAAATTCAATTACGTGATTTTTATTGGAAAAGTGAGTGAAGAACAGTTGATTTTATTTTTAATTCAGTAGTTACAATATTACTTTTTGATAGATTACTAGTAAGTTTATATGTGAAATATTTAATAACAGTGAAAATTTCATTGTAGCGTATTGATAGGAAAATATATAAAATTTGATGAAAAGTTTTTATATTTTACTATATTATGAGTTATAAATTCTGTTACTTAAGTTCCACCTTAAATGTTGTTGTTTATAACATATAAATGAATTTACAAAAATTTGGGTTATGAATTAAAAGAAAAGAATAATAATGTATATTTTTGTATAAAAAAATAAGTATTTAATTTTATTGTGATTTTTTATTATGTTTTAATCTAAATATTTCAATTGCATATTTTTTTACAATAAAATAATTGTAATATAAAAAAATAAAGTGTGACTTTTAATAAAATTTTACGAATAAACTAAAGTATTATTAATTGTTTAATATTCTAGTCAATTTATTTCTGTCAGTAAAAGAAAAGAAAATCTAACTCCAGCAATTCGAAGCTTTTCTCTTCCATTTTACTCTGATAATTTTTTTTATATGTTTATCTCAATTACATATAGATCTGGAACTTTTTATATTTCTAGGTTTTCAAATAATTGTTGTTCATCAATCTCTTTCTTCTATATGATTGGTCCATTTTCATTTTAAACTTACTAATCATGTTATAATGCTTGTAAATTTTGTTTTCTTTCAAAACCATTCGTATCTTTGTCTCTATATGTTATTTTAAACATCTATCTTTCGATGATTTTTATGTTGTCCGGAGTCGTTGACTTATTTTGAAATTTAGAACTTAGTTTACTACTATAAATTAAAAAAAGATTGAATGTATTGATCAAAGATATTTCTTTTCGATATATATATATATATTTGTTTATAACTGTGTAACTTTTTATATTCCATACAATATCGAATCAGTAATAATATAACTTTACTCCAGTACTGACAAATTGAATAAGTTGTTATAACAATAATAGTTTAATTTTAAATGACGGAAATATGTAGAAATCTTCACGTATTTATAGACATCGAAAACAGATTATGATGTATTATTCGCTACTGTACAATATATATAAAAATGTATATTTACAAAACGAATGATGTTACTGGTGTAAACTTTGTTCGTTAAAACTTTTTCTAGTTAGGGATATTTACATCGACTGAATCAGTTATTAAAAAAAGTATAAAAACACAAAAAAAATATACAAACATATTTCATAATAATAATCCATCTTTATTTAACAACTTTCTAAGTATACTTCTGATTAATTCAAGAAGTTCCATGCAAACTTTCATTAGCTACACGCGACAGTGCGTATTAAGAAGTTGATGTGCTCTCTCATTCTTGATTCGCAAGCGAAGAAATGAGGCGGAGGACTCGTGATTATTAATTTGAAATCGGTTCCTTACTTGATGAGTATTTGCCTATGCATTATTCATTTTACTCAAACACGCAAAGTTTTACATATATATATATATATATATATATATATATATATATATATATATATATATATATATATATATATAGTCATCCAAATGTAACGCCTAGATTTGTGTTTTATTAAAAAGAAACATGTGTATAGAGCGGTGTATAAGGAAACATGTGTATAGTTTTGTTTCTTTTTAAAAAAAACACAAATCTAGGTGTCACATTTAAATGGCTCTATATTATTGTATTTTTAAAAATAACATTGAAATAAAATAAGTATTTTGTTATTGACCTAATGTTTTAAAAAATATACACTATTATTTGTTTCTAGTAGTAATTATCGACTAATAATTAATAAATAATTTATTCTTTGATTTTTTGTAACATATTTTTATTGTACAGAGAATTTTTTTTTAAAAAATAATATTTTTTGTAATATAGTTTATATATTTTTTATAAAATTCCTTCTATATGATGTTATCATTTTTAGATTGTCCTAATTTTACATTTTAAAAATGAAAGATTTTTTTCAATTTTTAAGTATAAATTTTTAGGGTTAGGAATTATTTCTAATTATTGGTTTGATACTTTTACATATAATAATCATTTATTTTAATATTACAAGTTTTATTATATTATTCGATAATTATTTAATAAATATTTTAAAATTTATAACATAATGGTATGATAAGGTGATATTGTTATAGAATTGTGAATTAGTAAATAAACTAAATACAAAACTAATTATTTAATATTTTTAGAAAATCTTGTGTGCTGACTGAATAATTTATTTTTATAAAAGTTTAAAAATAATTTAAATTTAAATAAATATTTAAACATATATTTTTCATTTTAAATTTTAAAAACTAATTGAATTATAGGATTATTTTTAATGCTAATATAATTTATTTTAAATGTATAAATCCAAACAATTTTACATGTATATATATATATATATATATATATATATATATATATATATAACGTAAAATGATTATAATTATTAAAAAAAAAATTTTTTTTTGTTTAGAATTATTCAAATAAACATTTTTATTTGCTAAATATTATATATTAAGATAAAAACGACTTCAGATCCCCTTTATTGTAAGTTTATAATATTTGTTTGACTAGATGTTATAAAATATATCTGAATTATATTACTGGACTTTAATTACGTAGTACGTTAAAAAATACAGAATGAAAGACAAAATAAATTAAATTACATAATATTATGAATGGTCTGAAAATACTATTCGAAATGACAGATGTAAACAAAGGTTCTATCATTAATTATCAATGTCATTTCTTATTAAAAATGAAACGCGGAATATTGTTTGTTTAAATAATGACGGAAAATGTTATTGTCGATGGTTTTTAATTTCAAAATAACTGATAAAGGGAATATTATTCTAAATACATAACATAATAATTTGGATTAAGAGAAATGTACAAAATATGTTATCATTATGCATACATTTTCATTGATACGCATTTAAGTGACATATAAAATATCGCAAACACTAAAATCAATGTAGACCTTAGTAATCCATTCAATAACTTTCCTTAGATATTGAATTTTGTACGTTATGCATTAAACGTATAACTTTTACGTGTCAAACCCTTGTCGAATGTGACCTCAAGGTAGGAGATGTCGTCAATCTGAGATAGAACTAAAGTAGATGTCATCCGTATTGTGACTGTAATATCTTGAAAGCAATACCTTTTCACACTAATCAAAACAAATATAAGGAACCTTCGTATTATACCTGTTTATTAGGTCACGTAGCACTTCCGAAGTTCAATAAATAATGGTTTTCGAAGCTGTTACCTTAGAGGTATTTGCCACATGTTCGTTTGACTACTTACTGAACCTGACTTCAATTGCCAATACACCAACATTGCTTAGCAACGTGAAAGGTACGACAATACAGATTAAATCATAATCCTTAAGCAATCAATAATTTTCAACGTGTACTGACAAACACCAGTCAATATCTAGCAATTCCCAATCCTCTTACTCGGAACAACCGCGCACCAGTTATGTACGCGCCAATACATTCGAGACATACACATTCATAGTTTGGATACATACAAAATTGGTCGACCATAATTTTCGTAATTCGATTAAACCGCATTGTTTCATTGAGTAATATCGTGGCATTACGCCTGCCGAAACGTTGTTGTGTTAGCTTTATTAGCATTTGGCTGATAAACGTGTAAGTTTTCGTACAAAGGCCGCGTTACACGGCGAGATACGAACCGAAGATATCGTCGTTCTGTTTTCGACGAACACAAAGAGAAACTAATTAAGTGCACAATTCAGTCGTGTTAATGGACGAGATAAATCTTTACCCGGTTTAGGTTAAAAATCCTGTTAACTGTTCTGTAAATTGTGAAACGATCTTTTGTGCTTCTTTAATGCACGTGTTCACATTTTAATAAACGGTTTCGGTACCGTGTTCAGTTTGTTGTTTTTTTTTTGCTGTTCCGAAATCTGATATTTGAACAAGCGTTTCTGTCTGTTTATAGATTAATTAAGATAAGTAATTAAATTTAGTTAAAAAGAATTAAAGAGATAAAATGAAACAAATTGTATTTTATAAACTTTCGTTTAATTAGGTTAATTGCTTTTTATGAACAATCAATTTAATTAGTGTCAATTCTATTTGTCATTTTTTTAATTAGAATTTTGTTCGTATCATTTCATCGCACTAATGTTTTTTTTTCAACGTTGAAATTATTTTTCATAAATTATCTAACATAAATGTATTATATTTTTTCATCCGCAAGTAACTGACAAATTTTACTTCCAATAAGCTTTTCTTCCATTAAGTTTATGTATGTATATATATATATATATATATATATATATATATATATATGTGTGTGTGTGTGTGTGTGTGTGTGTGTGTATGTATACATATATATTTGCGATAATGTAGTTGAAAACATATTAATATAATAGATCGGTCGGAAATGTACGTTGTTTACAAAGTACAATTATTTAACCACCCACCTTTTATGCCACAATATTTCATAAATTTGTTTTATAATTGTTCATTTTTTTTTTGGTAAGGGACAAATTATTAATTGATTTTTGATAATAATGGCACGGCATTAAATTGTATATTAACAAAAAATAAACAATGCGTGATTATTAATATATACCTGCATTTTTATAACTCTGTCTTTTTTAACATTAAGTTTTTTGTAATTTTCTACATATATATATATATATATATATATATATATATATATATATATATATATATACAAAAATCCATTAGTTGCGTGCAAAATATAAGGCTTCTACAAAAGATCGGAATATTGTTCTTTTCTGAGAAAGGTTGAAAATTTCAAACCATATTTGCTTTGTTTTGAGTCTTTTTAAAACCATAGTATATATATATATATATATATATATATATATATATATATATATATATATATGTATGTATTCTTATTTAATCCAATCTTAATTTTTGCTCATAAAATTATGAAAATTCAAATTCTAACATTAATATATAGAATTATAAATCTTTTATTTAATCCGGTTGAACGATTGACAATAGTAGTCTGATCATTAAATATACGAATATTTAACATATATTACCCTATCATGTGATTGGTAGCATTATTCTGTACGAACATAGTACTTGATTCATCGTGTATAAAGCTGGACTAAACGTGTTAAAATAATTTAAGTAAGTATAACAAAATTTCTTATTTTTTTTTATTAAATTATTGTATTTTTTAAATTTTCTAATTACTGAAAATCTAATATGAATTTTTATATTTGGCAAGTATAAAAGTTACTTTTGTCAAAACAATCCACTGATTTAATCATAAGACATTAAAAATGTTTAAAGACACATATTGTTCATTTATTTACTAATATGAAATTTCAATCTCCATGAAATCATTTTTAAAATGTAAAAATATGAAAAAATCTACTTTATAATTATAATTTTAATAAAGTGATATTATAATTGTTGATAACAGTTTTGTATCATTTTTATAATTTATATAATCGTTTCAATTTTTTCTAATTAATAAAATATTTTTATTTACGAGACCCAATTAATAAAATAATTTACTTATCGTAGACTTATGGACACTTAAACCTTTAATTTAACCCTATCATGAGACGGTCGGGGTAATAATATTGTTTTTGAAAACAGTATTATTAATTTGACCTTTTCATGATAGGGTGAGTAATTGTTAAATTTGGAAGTGGAAATAATTAAAAGATAAAATAAAGGTAATAATGAAAATACGTCATGAAGATTATTGTTTAATGACAGTTGATTTTATATCAGTATATATGTGTAGATAAATATTTAGAATAAATATAATTTGGTATTAAATAATCATATCAATAACTAATTTTATTACATATTAATACATTGATAATAACTACTGATAAATTTATTAATTTTAAACATATTTTATACAAAAATTATCTTTTTGAATTTATGCTATGAAAACATATTCAAATATATGAAAAGAAAATTTAAAACTTTGTATCAAGTACAGATTTTTTCTGTTTTTTAATTTTGAAAAATAGGTCATAAAATTCAAAGGATTTATTTTGCTTCTATTTAAAAATGGAGATAAAATAGAAAAATTAAAAAGTAATTTTATGTTCAAAGAGCTTAATAAATATCGACAGAGAATACACAACCGATGTTTGAGAAATACACAGTATACACAATCTTCCATTAAAATCTGATAAATTATCTCATCAGTGCTTTGCATGATATTTAGTGTCATTAGCATCGAAGAGCTTTCTCTGCGTGACGCACAACGAACATCAGCTTTTCCTTAGTTTGATGTCTTTACTCGTGTTGCTAATGGTCAAAGATGTTTCCACAAATATCGTTTACTGGATGTATATATCATTCACTAATGTTTAATTGTTCAATTTGAACAATCAGGAAAAAGTAAATTAGTAAATAGTAAATACAATTTGTCAGATTGAATTAAAGTATAAAAAAATAAGAAAATAATACAATAATTATATTTTATCATTAGTTGGTCTAGTGATTTATAAATAATTAGATTGATTTTTATCTTGTCTATTTTATATATCTTATCTATAGCAACATATAAATTTATGATACTGCATTTTATTTACTTTTAATATCAATAAAATTTCAAATTATGTTTTCTTATTTTCAAACATACTTCTAAGGAATCAATAGATTATAAAAATATATGACTATATTACGTAAGTTACATGAAAACCTTTTCTAGATCCAATTGACGTGTCTGTACCAACAAACTAAATTTTTATTGTTAAACATAAAATTTTTAGAATAACAATGTTCAGTAATAAAGATTTGACTTTATACGATTATTTTAAAATAGATATTTATTATTTTTCATCGATTTATTTCAATTTTATGAACTCAACTTCATATCGTAACCTACATTTTCTCGTAGTTATTTCAAAAGTCGTAAGTCGATTTAAGCGAAATAAAACTAGATACATATCTATGTTTATTTTGAATTATTGGAAATATTTTTTTAAAGTATATATATTCCATTTTTATGACAATCAAAAAAGTATGTTAGAATTTTATTTCTTATCTTTTAAATTTGTGTAAAAGTACAATAAAATTTAATGATAGCATTGAACTACAATAAATTGAAGATCATTAATCTGTATTTACATACAATAAAATATGGTCAGATATAATTTCAATGGAAAATATATCAGAGTCTAGAAATAGTATCAATAATTAACAAAGTTTTCAATTTTCTATTTTACAATATTATATAAATAAAAGAGAAATAAAAAGTGTAGTTTATATTTATTGCTATTTTCATAGAATATTAAAAAAGTTAACCTATATCACTATTCATTTTAGTATTATATACATCAATAAGTAGAAAAGTTTTTGTCATGTTTCGACAAAAAATTAAGTTAAATAATGTTAATTGAGATATTTGCCATAAAACATTATCTTTATCAGTAACATATATATATATATATATATATATATATATATATATATATATATATATATATGTGTGTGTGTGTGTGTATGTACAATAATATGTATAATTTACTTTGTAGACTTTATCATATGAATTCATCATAAGTTGAAATTTAGTTGATTGATTTTTCGTTACAAAAAGTTTATCTAGAAAATCTTTCGTTAAAATAAAACTATTTTAAAGAAAGACCTTTAGAAAATTCTATTCGAAATGAGATTTTATTTCCCATACAATTTTATCGTATCTTGTTGAAAAAAATCGATCGAAATGAAATAAAACGTATAGTTTTTAAAAATGCAAAGATTTCCATTCAACCGTCGTATTGTATTTCATATCGTAATATCTTGAAACCTTCGGTGTCTGTTACAAATATCACGAAATACAGCTTTCGATAAAACTGTGGCCTTGGAAACATTATATCACCGCAGTTGACAAATATGTTGACACTGAATGATGATGAACGCAAGCTCATCCGGACAGCTGGGGCAACAATGATATATGTAATCAAAAGTCGTTAGAGCCTTCAGATAATTCGATCTCTGGATTCTATTTTACTGAAACTCTTTTCTTTTTTTCTTGTTTTCTATCACGCAACTTCAATGACATTTTTGACATTAGGAGAATCGATAAAATACAATGACAGTGAGTGACCGAGTGACGTCAATCGATACTATTGACTGATATACTGAATTATATGTTAAGTTCAAGTTGATTATACCATTAATCACAAATATGTAATTATACTTATCATTTGTGCTCATTTAATTGTTTTGTTGTTTAGTTTAAGTAAGAAATATTGACTATACGCTTATTTGACAAGTACTTTTCTATATAACAAAAAATAAATTTCAAAATATGATACTGTATAAAAAAAAGTTAAAAAAATAAATTTGGATTCATTCAACTATATAAATTAATTTATAGATATTAAAAAAAGTTATATTTATCATATACTAAAATTATATATATATATATATATATATATATATATATATATATATATATATATATATAATTTATGTTATATTTTAAGATAAATTCAAAATAATTGTTAAATAAAATAACTAACTTTGTTTCATAAATTATAAAAAAACATCATTATAATCGTTGTAATATATCTTTTGGAAGAACAGTAAAAACATTGAAAAGCATATTTATTTTTTTATAACAAAAATTTAATTTTTCAGTATAAAGTATGTTTCTAACTTTTGTATTAAATTTTATGATTTCTTTATTTATCATATCGTGTTACTATCGATTTAGATAATTGTACTATCATCAAAAACTTTGTCAGATAATCAACAATTAGATCTCTACTACAAGTAAATATCTTCTAAGTTGATGATAACATCAGTGGTGAAATTGATTTTAGCAGGATAAAATAGCAACAGTGACTTTATATTCTTTTATTAAAGAATAGACTTTAGCAATGTGTATAATTAAATCAAAGGAGACAATTTCAACTATAGTATACAAAAAATTAAATTGAATGCATATTATATTTTATAGTTTTTAAAATTCAGTTATTAATATATTTTTTAAATTTTTTGTACCTAAAATGTATTTTTGCAAGTGAAATTTATTACACACACACACACACACACATATATATATATATATAATATATATATATATATATATATATATATATATATGTATGTTTTTTTTATCGATTAAGTTATTAAAAAAATATTTTTTTTTCAATATTTGATAAAATAATTAAGTTTAATTAATAAAAACTGTTTTAAAATATCACTATTATTTATTTAAGTATTTTATGATAATAATTTTAAAAAATGTAATAAAAAAAATATGAAAATAAAATAAACATTTTCAATATTCAAATATTACAAATTATTTACAAACAAGTTTGTTAATTTTATGGATAATTTTATTTAAAATTAAAATTTATATTGTATTAAAAAATAAATCTAATTTATTTTAAGGATCAATAAAAAATAATTTAATATTGATTTTATATAAATTAGTTTTTTTTATAATTTTTACATTTTTTGTGACAGATAAAACATTAATTACATACATAAATATTGTACATAATATATATATATATATATATATATATATATATATATATATATATATATATATATATGTAATAAATTATATGTATTATATTTATGTAAATACGTGCACATAAATCAGTTAAGCATATAATGAAGGAGTTAATTGAGGAAAATTGTAGAACCTTGAATAATTAATGAACATTAATATGTTATTGTAATAATTTCTTGACGTAATATGCAATATGACACTATAATAAGAGTATATATATATATATATATATATGTATATATCTCCACAAAGTGTAAATACTAACGGATGTATAATATAAATGTGGATGTTGTTATACAAAGAGTTTGTCGTGTAATGTGTCCTCAAAGTGTGTACCGTATCTAGAGCTTACACAAGACCGCACGTAAATATATATGTTGAGCTATATTATCAACATGGCTGAATGCGTACCGCATGGTACATATCCGATCGAAATTCAAATAATCTTAACAGACTAACCCAATTGAATTGAACATGTTCTAAAACGAACTATTTCTCTCGAGTTTAATGCTTGTAGAAAATCCCTTTTGGTTGATTACACATCGGTGTGGCCCCAGCTCGCCTATTCGCAAAATATCATTGTATTGTGTTACGGAAGGGAAGGTTTTTGCTGCTGTTGCCGCTCTGTATACGATCGTTAACTCTGTATATACTTTACGATATTTTTATATTTTTCACTCGACTGGAATGATTTTCAATATATATTGTTACTATAATATTTGTGAGCATAAATTTTTACTATATCGTCTACTATATCATCGTTTCTCAATTGCTAATATATGAATTTGTTATTCGATGTAGTAGCTTTTCCACTATATTTATTATTCCGTCTACTTAGTGTCGACTAAAGATAAACTTTAATGGGCCGTCAATAACAAGAAAAGTGTATATTTATTTTTCAGTTAGCGTTTATTTTATATATTCTGTAATTTATGATTGCTATCACTTTAATCAATCAATATAAATTGTTTCGCTGATTTAAGTCCAGTCGTAAATAAAATAAAAGAAAAAGTAAATTGCAGTTTAAACGTATTTTATAACACATTTCGTTGAGTTTCAGCGAGTGTATATTTTTTTATATATCTCACTTTTTTAAATGTTTGAATCAAATTTCATTTTATAAAATATATATGTATACTTTGAATACAGACACAAATACACAAGTGAGCAAACTACGTTTATTATTATAAAATATAATTGGAAAAAAGTGTATTACAAAAGAGAATATATTGAAATGAATCACAAAAAATGGTTTATCTAATTTTTAAAATAGCAAGGTTTAACAAATAACACATGGCGACAAAATTAATATTTTATTTGTTCTATATGATTCTTTTTAATCTTCTTCTATTACATTTTATTCATTTATTTATTTTTTAAATAAACTGAAATTCAAAATAAAGTGGAATTAAATTTTCAAAATATACATATTTTTATTAAATATATAAATATATATATATTTAAAAAAAATGCAAGGAAAATTTACATTTAAACAATTATTGTTATAGTTATTTATTTTTTATTAATTTAAAAATTCGTTCGTTAATTAAATTAAAGAAAATATTAGTGAATGTTGTTTTGTTGATTTTTTTTCTTCAAGCTTTTTTATATAAATAATTAAAAAGAATCAATAACAAGTAAATTATTATTTATTATTAAATCTACTAACAAATTTACTTTTAGATTATTATTAATTTATTTCAACAAACATTATCTCGATAATAATATTTTTTAAAATATTTAATAATTCAAGAATGTTTTTTAAAAAAATATTTTTATATTAATAAGTATAAATAATGTACATTTTAAAACATAAAATGAATGTAAAAAAATAAATTATTAAGAGATTGAAATTATAAGTAAAAATAGCAAGTTTTTAATTTCAAGCAAAATACTTTAAGTGTACAAAATAATTTCTCAGATTTGTGTTAAAATGATAAAATTGAAAATGATGAAAAGATAGAAAATATAAACCAAAATAAAGAATTATAAATGTTGTACTTCTTTGTTTAATAAATTCGCAAAATGAATGTGTATATTTATATATAGTGTATGTATGTATATGTAAATTCAGTATAAATCGAACTTGTTATTTTACATCAAATTCTTTCTCAGTAATTGAAAATATAATATAAAATTAATAAATGAGAAGTCGAATTTATGAGATAATTGAGGTATTTTGAGGTATATATATATATGAAATGTTTGTATTTATGGAATGTTTTTGTACCTGAGTTTATAAAATAATTTTAATTTTAGAAAACGAAATTATGGTTTCAATTTTATTCATATTTAATTAATTAAGGTGTAATATATTTTTAAACGATATAAACTGATAAAATGTAAATATATTAATAAATATTTCTGGAAATTTAATTAAGTGTACTGTTTTTCATTTTTTATTAAGATAGAATATTTCAATTAGTTAGTTTATATACATACACACACACACACACACACACACACACACACATATATATATATATATATATATATATATATATATCAGAGACAAGAAAATGTATTGAAATGAATTGGAAGAAAATGGTTATGAATACTTATTATATGTTTAATTAAATAAATATTGTACTAAATTACACACAAATTATTACTATAGAGATAAAATTAATAAATAATTAGGATGATAATAGCATTTATAACACATAATATTCTTTATTAAAATTATTTTATAAAACTAATATTATAAAATGTATATTCAAAGATATATAAAGATGTTGAATATTATTCATTATAAGAAAAAAATTTAAAAATGTTTTCATTTCTGTAATCATGATATTTACTCATTTTGATATTTTATTACTATGTCTTGCTGACAATTTTGTTTGTGGTGCCTGTTAGTTTCTTTTACAAACAATTCAAATAAATTAATTCTAAAAAAATTAATTGTTAATTTTACATCGTTTATACTATTTGAAAATATACTTAATCCAGATTTTCTGTGAAATCGTGCAGCGAATTTAGTGTGATAAATTATGAATGAACTTACGTGTATTTAAAAGCAGACTGTTAAGTGTTAAGAAAGTAGTTCATCTTAAAGTTCTACCTAATAAAATATCTTTTTATAAAGAACGTTTAGAAATGAATAAGGATATCACAAAAATGCTTAATAATTTTAGTTATCGCGTGTTTCTCAAAATATAATAAGTGACCAAACTTATATACGTTTCATGATGTTCTAACTAGTTCCCAATTTCGTATTTAGATATATGAAGGTAATACATTTCCAAAGAAGAAAGTAGCTATAAATAAAAGAATATATATGTATTGTATTGTTCAGAAGTACATATATATATATATATATATATATATATATATATATATATATATATATATATATATATATATATATATATTAAAAGCGATTAAATTGAAGGAATAGAGAACAATTACAATTAATTTATATAACACACTTTATTTTCTAAAATGTTAAAGATATAAGATTTGATATATGAAGAAAATGTATGGTTATGATTTTATTCATATATCGAAAGTTGCTATTGGATTTTAGAAAGAAAAAAAGATAAAAGTATTTGAATTTATCTGGTTTAATTAAATGCTATTTCTGATTATTCGATGAATTGAAAAAATGTTTACGCGAACAACAATTTTCATCAAAACGAATGACAAACAACCCTATTATGGATTTTTTGACATGTTTCTGGGTAATGCTTTTGAGCTGTGGAAAATAAAGTTAACCAATGTATTTTTTTTAAAGAAAATATTTTAACGTTCATAATATTATATATATATATATATATATATATATGTGTGTGTGTGTGTGTGTGTGTGTGTTTATATATTTATATTATAATATTTATACATTTTGTTTATTGCATAAAATTCAGAAATGTAAATATCTTTGTTCGTCTTTCAATAAAAGAAAAATATATTAAAATTCTTGAATGATGCTATTGAAAAATGTTAAACTTTCGTTATATATATTTACTT
Organism: Neoneuromus ignobilis; assembly: GCA_029203775.1. Lineage (NCBI taxonomy): Eukaryota > Metazoa > Arthropoda > Insecta > Megaloptera > Corydalidae > Neoneuromus > Neoneuromus ignobilis. The sequence goes on from CP092088.1 coordinate 47,715,969, forward strand.
TTAACAAAAAAAAATCATACGTGAAAGAATCGAACGCGATAATACCGAAGATACACGTGTAAGGTACATTAGTGGTGAGCACGGATTTTTTTTAATGAAATTTCAATTCTTGCGGACGTGAGTAATGATGGTTGACTGCATTTAATCATTGTTGATGGACTGACAGACGTGATTGATTAATGGATCGCGTTCGTAAATGAAATTTCCAATCGTGATCACTCGCCACGTCACAACAAGGAATAATGCCTACCGCCGCCACTCAAACCGTGTCCACCTCGTGCAATTTTTGTTCATGAAAGTCAATCGCCGCTGGACGCGTGAAAACTAGTTACTGTTCAACAATGTGCATTGTGTCACATATATTTCAAGTATACGTTATTAAACGATATTATAAAATTAATGATATTCGATAGTGATCCAATTTCCTCTGCATGTACTAAATTGAATAATTAAACACTCTAGAAAAGCGTATGCGTATGTAGATGCAGTGAAATTAATTGAAAACATGAAATGCTATTAGCTGCATTAAATCAATTAAAACGCAATAGAGTTTATGCTTATATGAATCATTCAATTATTAAACTAGAGATGAATAATGCATAGGGTTGCAATTACTTCTATATTACGGAGAAAATTGCATTAATTAGATACATAGATTTTCATAGTACACGTAATGATAACATTCTATTATTAAAAAACACATACTTTATTGAATATTATTGAAAATATTGTAATGATACAATTTTTTAACCTATTTATTTATTCAGAGCATTATTTTAAATTTACCATATTAAAAGCAATATCGTTAATTAAAAATAATATTGGGTATATTTTAAATAAATAGAATTATTTTCATTCTATAAAAATATTTTTTATTAGAAATGAAGTTTATATATATCATCATCATTATTATCATCAGCTTTTCTCCATGCTGCATTAAGGCCTCTCGTAAAATTCTCCACTTTAACCTATCTAAAACTTTCTCCCTTCTGTTATTCAGACGAATTTCTTTATATTTTATATATATATATATATATATATAATATGTAAATTATTCTTTTCTTCGTTTATATATATATATATATATATATATATATATATATATATGTGTGTGTGTGTGTGTGTGTGTGTGTATAACGAGAGAGAGAAAAGATTTGTAATATATTTTAAGTAGGAATTTCAATAAAGTTCAAAGTTTTAATTTTTAATGATGTTATTTTCTTCGTTCATGTTTTAATAATGGATAATTTGAAAGCTTTCAGATAGGAGTAGTTTTTTATATCTACAAAATTAGATCCAGTTGAATAATGAATAGTTTTAGAAAAAAATAGTGTTTATCAAATTACATTTTTATAAATTTTTATTTTTATGTACGGTTAAATAGGTTTGTATATGCATATACATTACGCATATGAATAATAAATTTCTGTCTTTCTCTCTTTCTCTTTATATATATATTAGGTTGTCAAATATCTCCCTTCCGCCTTTTTGTCTTTTAAATTTCGCGGCTATGTACAAAAAAAAAAAAAAAAAGCGGAAGGGAGATACTTTACAACATAATATATATATATATATATATATATTTATATATATATATATATATATATATATATACGAGGGTCGTTTGATAAGAATAGTAAAAAAGTAAGAAAAACTAAATTGAAAAATTTAATTAAATTAATTAATTAAATTAAACAATAAATGAATTTACCATACTTATCAAATAACCCTCGTATATATATATATATATATATATATATATATATATATATATATATATATATACATAAAAGAAAATTCATTAGTGTGAAATGAAAAGTTGTAAATCGCTGAAATTGGAAAGTTTTGAAATTGGTCTTCATTTAGCAGTGAATAGAAGGAGAATGAAACTTAAGATGATTAACATCAATCAATTTTATTATTCTTTTATTTAGGTTTCTTTTTTTCAGTATTTTTAATTTTAATAACAAAAATTAGTAATTGATAAACGAGTTTAATAGTATAATTATATTATTTCATTTAAAATTTAACTAAAACCCATTACATTTTAATTTGTTGGTATAATAATTTATCGTTTCTATATTTGCAACTATGTTTACTTTTATTATTATATATTATTTTTATGAAATAAATTAAAACTTTAAGACTAAATATTTTTTTACTCAAGTATCAAATGGTATAAATTTTTTATGTAATAAACTTGAATAATTGGAACACAATAATTGTCGTTTTAATATTTAATAAAAATAGAAATAAATTAAATAAAAAAGTATAAATATTAAATAATATTAAAAAATCTGCCCAAATTTAATATCATAATTAAAAATATTATGTATTGAAATTAAAGATAAATTTTCTACAAGTATAGTATTATGAACAATAAATTGTGAAATAATTTATATAGTTTAATTTTTATATCAAAATATTTATCATTATTAATAATAGCAAATTTTTATATAAAATGCTAAGTATGATAATAATTTTGCAATATAAATATTAAATTATAATAAACATATTAAGATATTTTATAAAATTCGTGTAATATTCATTACTAAAATATTTTGATCAAAAATATGTAAGAAATCAATATTTGGTAAAACATTTCGTCGCTAAAGCATATTTTAATGGCAATGTCATCATCTTTAAGGTAAAGCATAGAACGTTTTAGATAAGATATTTATTTTCATATATTGTTTAATTTACCCTGTACAAACATATATATATATATATATATATACAAGCAGGTACGTATGTAAAAAAATATAGGTAATTTTTATATATAAGATTTGTGTATACAATAACATACAATGTAAACACTTAACAATATTAATAGTTATTTAATGTTTTATAATAACTTTTTTCTCATAATACTTTTTTCTTTAAGTTATTTTTTTCTTAAATTAGTAATTTATTTTATAAATATATTGATTTTAAACTAATAAATTTATTAGTTGCCTATTTAGAATTTTCTGTAAAAAATGGTTTAAATTTTTTGTTGTAAATTTGTTCTCTTAAATAAATTTGCAATTAAATCAAAACATATTGTTTCATTATTTTGTGTTATTTTTAAAAATAAATCTTAGTATCACTTTTATACTATTTCTCAACGTTTGTTTTTGAAAATTGTGGCATAATTTCTATTGATCAAATTACTTGATTATAAATAAGTGTTTGAATTGATCATCGAAATATATAAAAATAAATAAAATCATAAACTCCTTTATTAACCAATTACATCCTTATTTGCAAAGGAGTTATTGCAATATTTATGTCAAAATATGAAAATCAATTACTGCTCTTTTTAATTTTTACTATTTTTTCAAATCACATTATTTTTTCAGTTTAATATAATTTTGAAATAAACTTCTTAGAAAATAGTTTTTACTGAAAGGAAATATATATTTTCAATACATTTTCTTTAATTAATAAAACAAACAAATATTTGACCTTGTAAATGTTTAAACGGTTTGAATTATACACATAAAAAATATTAAAGAGCGAAATTAATGTGCTTGGGCAAATATTTTTTTTGCAGAAATCGAATAACTTCCGTCATTCAACAATATACTTTTATACTGGGATGAAAGATAAAATTATATCCGGTGCTCTATGGGCTTTTAAATTGTTGTCACGGTTCCGTCCACACAAATAAGCATGGAAAGATGATTTCCGTTTGGGGGATTATATTAAATACAATGCGATTTCGGCGAACAGATAATATTTTTCAAAGAATGGAAATATATATATATATATATATATATATATATATATATATATCAATGTTATGGACTTAAATACAAAAATTCATTAATGAATTTAAATACATATTATTTATTCGATTCGATAACATGTTTATTCAGGTGAGCACTTTTAATTTTATGATAATCGATTATTATTTATCAAATTAGAAAATAAAAAAAATATATAATTTACACCATACATTTTATAAATATTTTGTATTCATTGATGATGTTTAATCAATTTATTAATATACCTAAGATAATAAAAACGATAGCAGAAGTTTCAATTTGTAGAAAAATATTAACTTAATTAAATGTTAATTCTTTTTAATTTGATTTTTAAAAACTTGCACTTGAAAGCGTTATAATTTGAAAATATTGGAATGAAGATCATTACATGCTTAGGCATCTTTAGAATTTGAACTTTCATCAACATATTTTTTTATAATTTTCTAAAATAATTTTCAGTACGTAATTATTATTCCTAAGATGAAGATATTCTTTAATTATAATTCTTCATGTTGGAATATTTCATAAAAGCCTTAAAATCACGACTATCCATCAGTTTTCTAAATTCTTACACTCGTGCTACTTTATTATTTTACTAGGATTATCCATCCTGGAATGTATATTTAGTGTAAAATGAGAAACCTTTCTTTGAATTCTTTTTTTACTTCGTATTTTTGTTATCGAATTTCAATGTACTTTTACAGTACCTAAGTAAAGATTTCACCAGTTAAGAATACTTTTTTTAACTATGGTATTTTGTATCTTAATTATTTTTTTATATAAAATTTAGATTTTTATGAGCTTTTCCTATGATTGTCTATCTTAAAATATGAATAATCTGATAACGAGATATTTAATCAGATACTAAAATTTCTACTCGTTCAAACAGAGTGATAAATCTGAATATTATGCTTGAATTTAATTCTTTAAAATCATTAAAAATTGATTTAGATGTATGAATAATATATTAAAAACTTAAATTATTTCAACATATACGCTGTTCGATATTCTAATATTTTATTTTTACTATCAAATATTCAATAATAAATTGTATAAAATAAATTTCAAAAAAGTTGAAATAAAATATCAATTTAATAAAGAAACATTTCCAATATTGTTACTTTTTCAATTTGTCTGAATTGATTTAAACGTTTTTTTTTCAAAAAGTAATTTTTGAAATATGTTTTTCGGTACAAGGAAAAAACTTACGGAAACATATACATTGAGCTTTTTATATTTGTTCGTAATATCACGATCTCAATAGAATACAAAATATTCCATTGTTCTGCTTTAAACTTATATCTCGCGATAAAAAAAGTAGCTATAAACTAAATGAAGCTTCGTATTTACACTCGAATTTTCAACATTGCACATACATATTACAAAATGCGAGTGAGATATATATATATATATATATGTGTGTGTGTGTGTGTGTGTGTGTGTGTATGTATGTATGTATGTATGTATGTATGTATACAGAACTGTTTCATACGTTTTTTAGGCACAAACTTGGGTATTGCCGTGTATAAAAAATATATTTTATGAACGCTTAACTAGAACTTTATCTGTATATATATATATATATATATATATATATATATATATATATATAAAGTTGACAATATAAGGAAATTGTAATCAAATGATCTAAAACATTCTTTCTATATGTGCTTTAACAAGGAAGAATAATATAATAGATATTATGTTGTCACGAACATACTTAATATGAATAGTTTTTTCCTGGAAAAATATTAAAATACTATAAACATGCGATCTAATAGATAAATATTCATTTAGTATCTATAATGAATATTTTCTATTCACATTATCAAATATGTTAGTTATTTATTCAAATAATGAAAATTTAAATATTCATTGATTTTTCTTATTATTTTAGTTATTTGACTAGTTTAACAACTAAGACATATAATTTGTTTTTTATTTTAAATGTTGCTAGAAAAAATTAATATTTTAATTTTTATTAGAAATGTAATATATGATGTGAATTGAAAGTAACAAAATTGGATTTTATGACTACTACATACATGCTCTTGCGATAAAAGTTGTTATAGAAGTATGTACAATTTAAATAAGCTGTATATATATATATATATATATATATATATATATATATATATATATATATATATATTTACTTAGTTGTAGCAGAAACCTTCATATATTCACTGGTAGATGAAAGCCTCTTTCAAAACTTTTCCAATTCCAACAATCCAACGCCTTTCTCTTTCATTTCACTACATTTTTTCTTATGTCTTTATCTCATCTACCTATGGACCTCTTTTTAGGCTGTTTGATATTTCTGTTTTAAATTATATATATATATATATATATATATATATGTATATATATATATATATAATTTCCTAATATGTATGTGAAAGATGATTTTCAAGCATGAATAAAAAATTATTCAGACTTTTATCAGAAATCTTTGTTTATATAATTTCCTACATCTTGTATGAATATATTTTTTTACATCTTATATGATTTATTAAATTGAAAAATATTCAGTGAAAATAGAAAAAACTTGAACGATGATAATATATTTTTACAAATTAATTAAAATTTGAAAAATTATTAAATATTAAAATAATATTTTGGTATTGTACATAAATTATCTAATAAAATATTTAAAAAAATATAATCCATAAGTAAATCCATACTTGAGTTATTAAAATTTTTTCCATTAAAAAATCTAAAATTGATTATAAATTATTAAATATTATAGTTTTGAAAGGAATTATAACTTCAATATTTTATCTTTATTTACTAAAATATTTGATACAAATATTAAATAAAAATATTAGTAATAATTTTAATTAGTTATTAATCATTTTAATTTGTTTAAATGATCGATATGATTATCGACAATAATCGGATAAAATTGAAAAATTGTAATTTTCTAAACCTGTATTTTAAATATGACGTCATCAACTAAATTGGAATTAGCAATTGAGAGTGGACAATATAATTGTTTTTATTTGTTGTTCATATATTCATATTTTATTGATATATTTCACATTTTTGTATATTTTCTATATCAAAATATATAATGTTAAATTATTGTATAATATGATTGATTAAATAATTTTATATTGAAATATTATAATTTACAAATACAAAGCATATACAAAAACATTTTAAATTTGCATTTACAAATTTTTAATTTCAATTTTCTATATTCACAAATTTTCTGTAATAATATTTTCAATCCGATCATATTTTCATTGATATTGAAATTTAAAAAAGCAATTATAAATTGAAAATTTTGATCAAAAATTTTAAAATTTAAAGAATTAATTCATTTGTGAAATTACATAATTAATGGTTTAATTTTTTTGATGAAATTTAATTTTTATTAAAAACATGATTTTGTTCATAATAAATTACTAGTTTTAAAATTGTCACATTTAATTACAAAATCTATATTTTTCATTTTAATATTACAAATAATAATGTTTTGTTCCTCTAACGATTTCATTTATAAATTTGATACAAATCTGAGAAATGTATGTTTGTAACAGAATTTAATAAATCTATCTAGTAGAGCTTATTGACATTTCTGTGAAGTGTAAAACGTGAAGGATGGTCGGCTGCTACACTAATAAATATATTTCAACCGCGATACTAGCTCCGTTTATGTCTGATTGATTGCACTATATGAAAACAATAAAACATATCGAAACTACATCATAACGCACTCATGTTGCACGGTCAAGTATTTTGTATGACCGTTACCGTAAATTTCAATTATTCTATTACAACATGCCGTATTGTATTGAAATCTCTACGGGCTTTTATGTCATATAAAATAGCCTGTACCGCTGTTACTGCGAGGTGTTATGGAGTGTGTACACTCCATAACACCTGCATCATTCTGGATAATTAGTTTCGACCAATCACTCATTTTGTGTCCCAAATGATTGGAGCAACGGTCAGTTATTATAACCTCCGTTAGCATCTGCCAACCGTTGCTGTCTATCACACACTTCGTTAAAATTCTGGAAGCGTGTAGTGTTGTTTTTTTCATCCTCGTTGTAGCCTTTTATATACATGATGGGTTTGTTTGTATACAGGATGAGTTTAAGATATTTCCATTTTCGTGTTTTTGAATTGGTACCGAATTTGAATTTAAAATATTTCTAAAGCACACATACATACATACATACATACATACATACATACATATATATATATATATATATATATATATATATATATATATATATATATACAGTAAGTCTATGTGTAAAGCAAAAATTACGTTTGATGTTCATATTATACAATCCACATAGGTTATAAATGGATAATAAACAAATATTTTTAAAAAGTATAAGCGTTTATTATAAAAAATATAAAATGTATTAATAATGTTAGCGAAATCAGAAAGAATTTTATAACGCAATTACAGTTAGAATTTTGAGAATTTAAATTTATTTATCACTTTATGCATAACTCCTTTCTTATATGAAAATTATCGTAATTTTTCAATCACAATATTTGAATACTACGTTATTCGAGGGTTCGATATATATATATATATATATATATATATATATATATATATTTGTGTATGTATGTGGTAATTAATTACAAATATAATTTTTAATTTCGATCTATAAAAGTTTAGTATTTTATTATTTGTTTTTTAAAAAATTATGTAAACATATTAATCATTTTTAATATTTATCTAATTTTTTATTTTACAACATAACAGTTATTTTTAGAAAAATTAACATAAATAAAAATATTTTTTTATTTTACTTAATTTACTATTTATTAATATAGTTTTATTTTATAGTCCATAAGAGAAGTATTTAATATATATATAAATATATATATATATATATATATATAATGTAGATAAAAAGCAATCATTTGTAATTGGAATTAAGTTAACAACTACAATTTTTTTAAAATTATGCGTTAAATTAGTTTTTAAAAAATATTTTTTATTTGTACAAAAATTATCATTAACTTCTTTACAAACACTTTCTAATTGTTTATTGGTATTCAAAAATTCAATTTGAAATTAAATTGATGTATTTATTTGATTTTTCTAAAATAATTTTTGTAATAGAAATCTAAAAAATATAATAATTTAAAAATCTATACAATGGTGAGAGCGCTGGGAAAAATGTTTGAAGAAAAAATTAAATTGAGTTACGATGTAAAAATAATTTATTTATAATACATTAATTATATATGTATATATATATATATATATATGTGTGTGTGTGTGTGTGTGTGTGTGTGTGTAAATAATTGAATGCGTTTTCAGTATATCATAAATTTGAACTAATATTGAATTCACATACAGTCTTTCATTAATAAAGCAATTGTCTTATACACTCACTTCCGTTAATCACAAAACCCTAATAGAAAATTGCTGCTCTTCTAATAAAATAGATGTAGTGAACAGGGTTAACAGCTCTGTCAGAGAAAATCAATCGTTACAGAATTTCTAGGAAAAAAGGGGATTGAAAAGGCCAAAGTTTAATTTGGCCTGTAATGTTATTAATAATGAAGATATATATATATATATATATATATATATATATATATAAACAGAGGGAAATCTTATATTTTTTTATTAATAAAAAATAATAAAATATAATATATATTATCATATAATATATTTTATTAATATTTTATTAATAAAATATATTATGCTTATTCAAAGAACGTATTGTATAGTACTCTTATATGGTATATTAAAATTTATTAAGAATGTATTGTAATATATTGTGTGTGTATATATATATATATATATATATATATATATATATATAAACGAATGAATGAAAAAAGAAAGTAGGTAATAGAATAATATAGAAATATTCATTAAGATAATAAATTTCGTTCGTTTATTAAATTGTTCTTATTTCCGTCGCAATATTCTCTATATAGTTATTCTGGTGATTGTTGAAAGCAAAACGTTTGTCTAAAAGGACTGTTCTATTGAAAACCCGTCTTTTAGAAATGTCATCTATACATGAACACAGATAATATTCCTTTTTTCCTATTACATTCTGCCGCGTTTGTGTTTGTGTTATACGCAAACGTTGATTTCAATTTCAGACGAATTCAAATGAAAAATTATCAGCACTCATCGTGATGCTGAAATCCATTACTTGAAGTGGACTCGATTAAAAATTTAAAAATGATTTGTGTGACATGCGCGTATCTTTCTTTTTATTCATTAACGGTTATGGCTGACTGTGACGATCAGCAACGGTCCTCATCTATAGAACTCAATTTATTTTCTCTGTTTGTCAACGTTTTTGGTGTTTATCGTAGGTACTTGTCAACCTTTTAGTATAAATTACATTATATATATATATATATATATATATATTTATATATATATATATATTCGTATATATATATATATATATATATATATATATATATATATATATATATATATATATATATATATATATATATATATATATATATATATATATATATAAGTACATTGGAAAATGTTGTCCGTTTAAAATAAACAAAGAAATTATTTATTGTAGTACATAACTTTTCTGATGCTTTATGACCTTTTCACATTTTTAATTAATTTACATATAATTATTTTTTAAAATAATTCGTCTTTTTAAATAATGTTTTTTTTAATTTCTTATTTTATTAATGTGGTTTTTGTAAAAAAAAAACTTTTGTAAAAAAAGCGTTCTGATGATGATGGTGACATGATTATCAAAATTAATTTTAACAAGTAAAGTTATCAATAAATAATTCTTGATCTTTTTATAATTTCGTGTAGTATTAAAATGGATAATTTATTTGTAAAAATGTAATTGAGTCATACCGTGAAACTAATAATTCATAAACGAATTGAAATAAATAAAATATTTTCATTTACGTTTCCATTATTAGACATTTTCTCCAATACTTGGTATTACATATACATTATTATACACTAAAATATATGATATTTATATTAAAAAAAATTATATTAAATATTTTTTCTTAAATCAGTCTTAATATATTTATGTACAAGAATAAATTAAAAATTAAGTGAAATTTAAATATAAGAATATTTTTATTAAAACTAAAATACATTTCCTATCTAGTGTTTCAATTATATTAAATTATATATAGTTTTTAATAAAATGATTACCTTATAAAAGTTATTTTTGTTAAATAATCTAAACTTTTCCTTCTTATTCATCTATTTTGTATGATACAGTCGTTTTATCGGGATAAGAGATTCTATGCTTTAAAAGTAGATTCGAATTCATGACACATTGGTCAATAATCTATCGTGTTAGCCACTCGCCTTCAATCCTCTTATAAATTATCCTTCTAGCGATTGCATTTAAGTTTAACAAAGTGACAGTTAACTTTTTCCAAACATTTCATATAATCGATTTTAGGAATGACATGGCGTTTTTATCTGAAATTAAGATTCGTGATGCATAAAGACGATTGCTGACATCAATTGATAGATAGTGTTATAAATTTTATTTGACAGTCAAATATGAAATCTAATAATAATCGTCATGTTATAGACAGTGATATTTGTAAGATATTTAATCAAAACATTGTTTGATATATTTTACAAATTTTATATAATTGAGTTATATTTTGTTACTGATGAAAATTGTTTTCGATTTAATGGACAAAAAGAACGAATATTCGGTGTAATAAACATATAATGTATATCTCTGGGATAATCAAAAGTTGAATAACATGCGTATGATAAAAACAATACAATAGAAATTTCCATACGCGTAAACGCGTTAGTACCAATTAAAAAGTTAACATATACAAACAAAAATATAAAACAGACTGACAATAAAACAAGAGCGTTATGATATTCGTCGGACCTGAAAACATAAAAAATAGTATAAAATAAACTTAAATAAACAAGCCGTATTTTTCTGAGAATGTGGATTTTAATTATTTTATTGCTTTTTTCTCTTTCGACGCGTAATTTCGGTTTGAATAAAAAATATAAATGGTTATTTGTACGTTGAAAACATTTCTTTATTTATACAAATATTATTTCATTGATAAATTGTACTATTGGATTTAAATTATATATTTTTTTATCTTCTGTTATTTATTTGTAACGTAATCCTTTCGTAAATAAATAATTTACGAAATTAATTATTCAGTAATCACTTTAATACATTTAAAAAAGATTTGTAAAATAATAATTAATTCACAGAGATTAATCATAATTGACATAATCCGATATCAGGTGTATTTATTAATTTATACTTATACAATAAATGTTATAGTTGACAATAAATTATTATTATTAAAAATATTGATTTATAATTCTTTTAAAATAGATATTCAATAAAATTAAATGACTGATTTTAAATATTATTATTGCATTTTTTACAGATAAAGTTATTTTAAATAAAATAAAAAAAAATAATAATAATACAAAGATGGGTTTTCAATAATTTCGAATATTAAAAAAAATTATAAAAATGTTCGATAATAACCATTTTTCCCCTTTTTCTAATATTAAATTCAATGATCATGCCATCATATAAAAAGTTTCTATTTTTTTCTTATTAAATTTAATAATATCACGTTTTGAATTGATATTGTAGTCGTCTAAATACCTATTAACAAAAAAGAGGTAATAAATAAATATTGATAATAAAACAATATAATAATTAAATATATATTTAGACAATCTTATGTTGATAGCAACTAATTGTTTTTATAAAATATGAACTATGCAACATCAAACCAATTGTGACAGAAAAATGATTAATTATTAAATGAAATTTTTCAGTAAAAGAAAATATTAGATATGAATTTCAAGATAAGATAATAATATATAATTCCATAATTATAATTCCATACGAATGTACAGTTTTATTAGGCAGATTTTTTAATAAAAAATTATTTATACCAAAAAAAAACTAATCAAAAAATACACAAAGTTAAGAAATATAAAAATCATTAGAATTTCAATTAAATTTCATTCAACAAAGAATAAACTTGGATTTATTTAAACATAATTAATTAAAAATGTTAATATCGATT
>CP092088.1:47731268-47848768 GCA_029203775.1 Neoneuromus ignobilis
TTTTCTTACTTTTTTACCATACTTATGAAATGATCCTCGTATATATATATATATATATATACAAACATAAAGTATGTTTAAAAAATAATATATATGAAAATATATTCAAAAAGAAAATATATACCTCATATAGAAGCTTATACAACGAAAATTGTAATAATAATTAAAAGATATAAAGAAAACAGAAAAATAGAATATATTTGAATTTATTTATACTCGTATATTTCTATACAGAAAACATTTGATATAAAATTAATATAAAAATATTATTTTTATAAAAAAATTGAATAAAATAATTTTTATCAAAATTAGTTTAAATATAATACTAAATACGATTTGGTTCAAATTTTGGATTTTTTATATTTATAAATTAGTTTCTAGACATCTAATATAATCTCATTTCAAAATTTTACAAAGACACTTTATATAACTAAAATTCATTTATTTCAAAATAATAAACTTATTTTAAAAAAATATTATTGTTCTTCTAAATAACTTGTATGAAAAATGTGTTTTGGCTCAATGGTATAAACAGATTTCAAATTATTTTTAATATTTTTATATTTTTCTATGTACCTTTAAAAATTTCTTTTTTATCTCAATTGTCTCAATTTTGATTAGATTTTCTGTTTTTAAAAGGGGGAATAACCCTCAGAAATTTCTTGTTTTCTTATCCCTATAATTTTATTTTAACAGTTACTTAACCATATAGATTCAATTTTTGAACATGTTTTCAGTAGTTATTTTGTATACTTCCTGAAATTACTATTATTGAATATTGATACTGTTTTTGGTACTTATCTTTTTTATTTTATTTTACTCTACATATGAGTTAATTTTATTCGTATTTATAATTTTTTATAGACTAAATAATCTATTAAGTTTATTGAAGTTAACGAAATTTAATTGAAAGGAAAATAACAGTTTATTATTATAAATAACCTTACAAAAAAAATTTGATTCTGAAAATTATTGTTTAGATTATATGTTTAAAAATATTTTTATATCTTCATGAATATTTGCTATTGTTTATTAACAATTTAAATTTATTAATTTTTAATCGTTTTACATAAAACAGGTTGAAATATAATTGAATCATTTATATATAAATATAAAATAAAAATTCAATATATTGTAATATATTGTATATATATATATATATATATGTATATGTATATGTATATGTATATATATATGTAAATGTATATGCATATGTATGTATGTTTATATTTACAGAATAAGCGTTGTAATTTTTCTATTTTTAGCAAAAAATTACAATAACAAAAATTTAGAATAACATTATTTCACATTGAAAAATAAAATTGTTTTCCATTTCAACATTGACTTTTAATAATAAAATTTCATAAATGCTTTCCCTGACTAAAAATAACAATGTATGAATACAACAATGGTGACGTAAATATTTGTTTTAAATTTTATCAAAACTCAATTATAATTAATCAATGTGGACATGACTCACCCCTTATTTAAAATTTATTTTACATTTGTTTGACACTGAAATTTATTAAAAACATATATTTTCTGTAAGTACAATTATCTGTAAATGTTTTATTTTATGTACTAATTCAAATCCAATCTCGACTGATCAGTCAGTTTTGTTCTGTTCGAAACTTTTAAAAATATTACGTTTTTGTATCGTTTTCGATATAGATTAAATTTGATATAAAAGAAATCTTATAATGGCAAAACTCTAGGTTAGAGAAAATATTTTTCTCAGACATCACAACAGTTCACGTACGCTGAACTTTTCAACCTTTGAGAGTGGTCAAAACATAACACCAATCAGCCTGTCAAATACAGTTTGGACACTGTTACGGCAACGTACAAAGTTCCCCATTGCCTGTTTTGATGCTAGAATATGTCTGCGATAAAATACACACATATGTTTACACACACATACACAGACGTAGAATTGTTTTCATACATATTAAATGGCGTCACTCACATCTTTGCAGAGAAACGATGCAGAAAAACAAGTCAACCTTCTTTTTATCAGCCTACATAAAATGAAAAATTCACGTTACGCTTTAACATATTGCCCGGTACTTTTTTTATTTCGTTTGGTTTATTTTGTATAGAATTAATCTGCTTCGATGTTTCAAAGACCCTTACAATTGGAGACCGTAAAATCTCTTTACACTTCTCAGACAGTATGATTTCAAGAGAAAACAAAAAGAAGTTGTTTTACTTTCATTCTCTTTCTAGAAATTAAATAATAATACATATTTACAACGAAATCGTAATGCATATATATTTATATTTATATTTAATTTCTTATTATTTTGAAATAACATTTATCAAGATATTTATCTTGCATTTCCTTATAAATAACGTTAAAACAAACCTTTTGTTGGATAAATTTATTTTTTACCTTTGATCATATTTATAAAGCACTAAGAATTTTAATAAAATTTTTTGAAAAATAAATAACTCTCCTTAATTGTAAACAAACAAGCTATCTTAGAAGATATTTGAAGAAAAAATATTATTTTTAATTTAATTCTGCATTTAAAATGAATTGAATCGTTTTATATCTTATGTAAATAAGTATTCTTGAGAATTTATTTTTCATTTAAATAATATCAATAATCTATACTTAATTCATCGGAAATATTTTATAAATAGTTAATATTATTATTGAGTAGTACTTTTGAATCATTCATTTAAACTGAATAGTAGAAAATTGTTTTTTTCTCATTATTATTTTTATTATAAACTTTTATATTGTTAATAAAATACAAGAGAGTTGCATTAATAAAATATTGATTTTAACAATACTATTTTCCTTATTTAAAAATAAATTCAGGAAATGAGATTTAGTTTATATAACAAGTTTATTAGAATTGAAATATTATTATAACGAAATTAATGAAAATAATACACACACAAATATATATATATATATATATATATATATATATATATATATATATATATATATATATATATATACTCTATTCACTGCTAGAGGAAGCAACCCTTTTCCAAAAATTTCCACTCCGACGAATCTAACGCCTTTCTCTTTCAGATATTTACACGCATATATATATATATATATATATATATATATATATATATATATATATATATCAATATCAACAGTAGCTTCTTTCTATCCACTGCTGAATGAACATCTCTCATATTTTTTTATTTCGACCTATTTTATATTTTTGTCTTTAAGTTTATTGAGACTAATTTTCTTATATCTCTGTCTCCTCTATCTAAGGGTCTCTTCCTATTTTTTTATTTATCTGGACTCCTAATCATAATTTTCTTGTCTATCGGTAATAATTTTTGTTGTTGACATATATATATATATATATATATATATATATATATATATATAGAGAGAGAGAGAGAGAGAGAGAGAGAGAGAGAGAGAAATAGTGATCGTAATGAAACTGAAAGATAGTAAAGAATTGTAAATGATAGTAAGCATTTTAATGTATGTCTAAACCATTTAGTCTAATGTGCTCCATCTCTATATAGGATGTATTATAAAATTATACATTATCATTTTGATAATACAGTATTCTGATAACGAAAGTAAACCATTAAAATACCAATGAATAAATAAACAATAATTTATTATTAAGAACTTATAGAAAACATTATGATATTAGTGTCTGCGGTTCCATTATATTAAAATGAATTTACTGCAGTACTAAATACTTCATTATTAAATTTCATTGAATTAATTCTATTCTAAGTTATATAAAAATGTAATAATTATTTTAGTACATTATAGATACATTTCATTACATATACATCTATTATAAAAAGTAGCCCTACATCTAAAACAAACAAAAAAAAAAACTTCTTGACTAGTTAACGGTCTCCACGACAGTTGTGATTTCTGCTTTTAATTCTTCAATCGTATACGAGTTATTACTTTTCAAGTTTCGTAGTGAACGAAAAGTTATGTTTTCATGTAGTAGAAAATCGATATTGGGCTTTTAATGAATTCTACACTTCTTGAACATTGCTGAACATGTTTCAAATGGCGTTTTGTACGCATTTATTTATAAACTATGTTCGTTTTCTGTAAGTTTAATAGTTTAATTGTTTGTATTTTGTGTATATCTAATATTCTAAAAATAGTTTAAATATTAGACGAAGGAATATATTGTAATAATATCAAAAGTGTTATTTAAAGAATGTATATCAATTTAATAAAAAATGATAATGATTATATATATATATATATATATATATATATATATATATATATATATATATATATATTTTTGTAATATTTATATTTTCCAAAAATATTTCCAAACGAATTATTTTTAATATCAGAGTTAAGAACTATTTTCATGTACGATTGAGTTTTTCATTTTTATTTCACGGTATTGAAATTTGAAAATATTTTATATGCTTGTTTCGAATAATAAGAAATATTTTGACAAATATACATATATATATATATATATATATATATATATATATATATATATATATATATATATATATATATATATATATATATATATATATATATATATATATATATATATATATATTTATATACATATATATATATATATATATTATTGAATCATACGCTTTAATATTGTATTATAATATTTTCACTTTTTTAATTGTATTCGCTTATGTATATTTTGATGCGTTATTTATTTCGACACCACTATATTATATAAAAGTGTTCAATAATTACTTATTTTTAATTAGAACTTTATTCGTTAATGCGCATGTCGATAACTATGCTGTCATTATCAGAGCACTGCATTGTGAAAAACAAAATTTAGATTTTATAATTTTAATAGTAATTATTATTTTATTTAAAAATCTGAATTAATAATATACTCTGATAATAATGACATGACTATAAAAATGTAGATTAGTTGATAAAATATACAATGAGTGAATACTGAACATTTATTTAAAAATCTTTTCATATTGAGATTAATAATTAATTTAGGATCAAGTAAATTTGTCATAATAACAAAACCTATATTCACATTTCTATATTCATTCTATAAACATTAAATTCACATGTTCTTAAATATAGATTTCTAATATTAATTTCAACGAAAATAAATGTATGTATGTATATTATAAAATACAAACAAGTAATAGTTATTAGGTAACATTAATGTATTTCTTTAGAAAAAAAGTCATTAAATTAATTGATTTATTGAAAATAGTCAAACAGTCAAACATATACACGAAACAAAAACGTTTTTAGAACGTTGAAATATAATGAAATAACGTTACCATTTATGTAATATAATACAGTTTTCAATGTAGTAACCTCATTTTAGCGTTCTTCACTGACAAACAAACAATATAACACATTTTTCTATCATCAAAGACAATCTGTATCGATCTGTTATATTACGGACGTCAAAATTCCCGTTATATTTAGCTCGTGTGTTGTTTTTGTTTGTTCTCCAAACCTATATCATATAAATTTGATACAAAAGCAGTCAATTTTGTGTTAAGGTCTTTGCGACACAATAGAACTAATGTTAATGGTAGTGAATGTAAGAGACGTTTTGAAGATTGATTGATTGTACACAAAGTCCGATCATCGGTGAGTTTGTTTGTTCATGTTTTATATTAAATATTTTAATAGAAATTTTCATGTCCAGATATATTTAGATATATAATATGTTGTAACGTGGGTATTGCTTTAAAATAATGTTTGAAATTGTTGATTATATAAAGCAGAGTGACGAACGAATATAGTCAGAGAACGAATATTAAGTTGTCAATTTTAAAATATAATTTTGTTAATAATGTTTTTGATTATAGAACTATATAAAAAATAGTTTTGTAAATTTTATATTACTCATAATGATCTAAAAGTATCTTTCTATTTAAAATAGAATGGTGCTCCACCTTTGATATGTAGTTAAATTTTGTGAAGTAATGTAAAAATTCCATTTTGGAATTTTCTCGAAGTTTTACAAGAATTACCAAAATACAAATTTTATGAAATATTAAAATGAACAAAAAATATTAAAAAAGATTTTTAGGTGTACTTTTTGAACAAATTTTCGAACAAAATAAATTTTAATTGTATTGGTACTAGATTTGAATGCACTTTAGATCAATAATTTATGTATGATATATATCTTCTACACAGAATCATTTACGTGGCTTTAAAAACGTTTTATTTTTGATAACTTATTTATATTGTTAAGCAGAATCAAGTTCAAGTGTCGATAAACAAAGAAAGTAGGAGGTAGAGCCCCCTGGTATAAAAATAATAATTGAAAAATAATTTTATACTACAAAATACCTGCTGAGCAGTCTAGTTTATTAGCAACTAAAAATAATGAATATTTTTAAATTCTTTAATATATAAATTTTCTAATTCTTAGCATAGTTTTCTATATTTAATTCTATTTTAATTGCAATCTTTGTTATTCAGAGTGTTGTAATTCTAATATTATGAGATAAAAATCGAAATTAAATATATGATTTGGTGAGGTCATTATATAATAAAAATAGAAGGATTATTTTAAACCATTTTAATGTACCTAGTATTTTAAAATTAATTGTATATATTTCACAATTTTAACTTAATACACTATTTTATTCGTAAAAATAAAACTCATTTCTTTATAAAATAACAATTTATATATATAAATGTTTCTGTAATTTTATCTGTATCATGTAATTATTATTGTTGTCACTATCAAACTTATTCAACTGTAATAAACTAACTTAAATAAATTACTTTCACACAAATAAGCTCCAAACCACAAGATTTTGTGATGTTTCATTTGTGTAAAAGTGAATTTGCCACAATTCCAAAACAAATAATTAAATAGTAATCAGCATTCATTTCATTATATCAACTTGATTATAGTATGTAACAATATTAACCATAAAGACATACAACTCTCTAAGTAAACATAAGTTTATAATCGAGAAATAGTTATATTTAATATATATTGTGATTCGAAATTTCATTTCGCAAATAGTTTGTGTATGTTCATGCATATAAATTTCTAATTTCAATTATAAAATAAAGTTCTACAATTAAATACTATTTGTGTATGATGATGGTAAAATTTTGATATAAACTAAAAATAAGTTTAAGATATTTCTTAAAATTACATTTGTGAAAGGTTTTATTTTATTTTTTCTTTTAAATTAAATTATTCTACCACAAATATATATTTGTATTTTCTTTTCAAATATATTAAAAAATTACAACTGTTAACTAGATTGATTGTAAATGATAAACATTTTTAAAGGTTTACAGTTATTATATATATATATATATATATATATATATATATATATATATAAATATTTTAAAATATTCTTTTAAAACATTTTTTCTTTCCATTCAAACATTAAAACTTATTTTTTTGATTACAATTAACTATACTAGAAACATTTTCTTTTACAAACTGTTGAAATATGTAAATTTGGTTAAAAGTTACAAACCATTTATGTATGATAAAATATAAATATTTATTGATATATTACATGAATAAAGCTTGTTTCGAATTATTAACAAACTTACATTTTAACACCGTTCTTAATGGCTAAATATTTACAATTCAAAATTATTATAAAGTAAGAAAAGTTATTACGAAGAATAATAAGTAAAGAATCTATATGAAAATGTAATATTTTAATTTTATATATTTATACAAAAAAACTGTTCATTGAATTTATAATAATATAATTGTATTAGTTTTTTTTATTGAATTATATAATTAGAATTAAAAACTAATGTTTTATTTTTAATATGTTTTCAGCAGACTGAATTTCAAATAATTAATATAAAATTGTATACGATTTAATCATACATTTCTCATTTTATTAACTGTAAATTTTTCTGCACAGCTCTATTACTCGACATAAACAGAGTAAACAAAAGTTTATTCAAATTGAATTTTTTTTATTTATAATAATATTATAGAAAATACAAAATTAAAATAAATAAGGTTGCTAAAATATTCTAAAATGTACATTTTTTAAAAGATCTTTATTTGCCCTTTTTCAGGAAAAAAATTACATTGAAATATTACGAATGCGAATCTTCACGACGAGTATACTCGACATTATGCGAAAATTTTTCGTTTCGCTCTGACGAGTATACTCGACATAAACAGTTAAAGGGTTAAGAAATTCACACTTTATTGGATTCAAAAGTTTATTCAGTTGAATTTTTTGATTATAATAAACTTAGTAAATACAAAATAAACTAAAAAAGTAAACTCTAATAATATTTAACAACATAATGATATTATTTTGATTTAAATATGTTGTTTAGTATACATATATATTTTTCAGAAATTATTTTTAATTAACATTTCAAAATAATTTATTAGAATATTTTTTTCTTATAATAACTCAGTAAAAAAATATTTTTAAATTATTTAGAACTAAAATATAGTAAGTTCCTCGTTTTGTTCAAATGAAAATATATGTTTGAATTCATTTGATAAATAGATTATATGTAATCACCGAAAGTTAAGAATAATCATTAAACTTATTAGAGAATATGATTAATATTTGTAAATTTATTTAACGTACCAGTTATTATTAATAGAATTAAAAAATGAAATTGTGTTGTTGAAAAAGAGGATATAATTCTAAAATAATATTTTTATATTCATTTAGAATAATTTTAATTAAATATAATTTTTGTAATTTACATTCATTAAGTTATAAAAATATAAATTAATACAAGTTTGGTAATAAATAAATATTAAAAATATTGATCAAATGAAAAATTTAAGAGATGTATATATTTTTTAAAAAACATAGTTGAATATATTCAGATTCTAAAAATATGATTCCAGTTGTTAATATTTGTTATAAAAATCAATGCTCTTTCAACAAATTAAAAAATAATAAAAAAATATAATTTATTTACACGTGAGTAAACAATTGCCGTATATCTGATATCGTCTTTATAAAAAAATAGCTGTTTTGAAAATAAAAACGAGATTTAAATATGAATAGAATAATATGCTATTCAAAAAACTTATTTGAAATGACAAACACAAAACTTCATCGATTGGAAAACATTATAAAGAATGAAGAAAAGTTTTCGTATTCAACGATACTGTGTTCGATGACAGCTAAAGATTATGATAAATCTTCTGATTACAATTTTTGTTCGACGAAAATTCACCATGAAGAAATTAGTATATTACTCGATTAATCTTGTACTCTGAAAATAAATACAAAGCGGAACGAAAGTTCGTCCGAGACACGAGAAAACTGTGTCAAAACGCGAAAATCGAATAACAAACGCTGACGTGCACACAAAATCGAGTGTCTTTATCACAAAATGGCGTAGAGATTTTTGTAATCACGATGAGTTGCCACGAAACTGTGTGTACAGAGGGAGAAAGAGAGACGCGAATGTTCCATCTATCTCTAGTTGTGGAACATTATGTTGTTTAAAATGCAAATCCTGAAAGTATGTTGACGTAAGCATAAAGTATGACATATAAGTTTGAAAATGTCAAGTATCGGCGACAGGAAGTAAAGAATACCGCCTCATACTCAAATTTTATGCAGGATCGTCGATTCATGTATTCGTTCGCCTTGTATGATTCTCCATTTTATATATATATATATATATATATATATATATATATATATATATAATTTTTTATATCTTGTTCTATTCTCTTTTACATTGTCTGTTGAATTATTAATACCGTATGTATGTTACTATATATTCCGCCTTTGAATATTTAATGTATTTTGTTTATAATGTTTATTGTTGTAATAATGTTGATGGATACATCTGCTAGAGTTGGAAACATGACTAAGTCTTTTTACAGCATGATAAAGTTCTGCTACATATCTAACTTTACTATAATGTGTATTTTATGTAGTTCAAATCGTATTATTTCTCGTTCGAAACAGACCTTTTTAACAGAAAACATTAACTTCTCGATATTTTCAACATAAAATATAATAGATATCAAAATAAAAATATATAAAAAACAAACATCTTATAGTTTATAAAATAAATAAAAACATTTAAAATTTTTTTATCAAATTCATATATAAAAAAATCTAACATGTATGTACAAAATTAACTCGAGTGATTTTTCCTATACACAATATCAGATTTAACGGGTTCGTCTTGATAATTTGAGACGAAAACACATATATAGATTTGAAACACGAAACGTCAAAACACATAAAGAACTGTCATGAAATACGACAATTATAACATACAACTCAATGGAATCTGTAAAGAGAAACACGTACTGTGTGCTGCTGAACGTCTTCTACTTTACAGAAAGACGAAGGTAGGCGCTGTGGGTGTCCTTTAGTAAATGGCACGTAGAGTGGTGTGCCGCAAAAAGCATCGTAGGCGTTCGGGTTCAACCTTTTATTCACAACAATTTACAATATAGACTGTATGTGGTGACAAAAGAACTTAATGAGCGTCATTCATGTACGAGTAAGTTTGTATTTTATAGGGTGACATACATTCGTATATCAATGATCTTTTAATTTATATATATATATATATATATATATATATATATATATATAATAAAAAAAAGTAATAATTAAAAAAAATATTAGTAATAAATTAAAAAAATGTATTAATAATTTTGGAATTTGAAATATAATTTGAATCAACAAACTCTTAACAGCATGTAGATAATTAGTAACACATGTTGAATAAACATAACAAGTATATTTATAACAAAATATGTACAATGTTATTTTTGCATGGCTGTAGATCAAATTTTCGAATATTGTGAAAATAAATAAATGCCAAGTGAATGGAATAAAATTGAATTAAATTTATCAGGCCACGAATAATTGTATTGAAAATGTTCTCGAAACGATACCAACAGATGTTATGGTGAGTGCATGTTAAACACAACGTCGTTCGAGTTCGTTCTCCTGAGAAATTGAATTTGACTCGGTCTGATACTGCAGCTACCGGCAGCATCCTCGTTTTTGCACCGATACAATTATCCCGGCGTCGCAATTATCATAACACTTTACATGCAAGTCGTACTATTGCTGTTTAATGAAAACGGTTGCTCTGTACGAACTTCACGTACATATTTTATGTAATTTTATCGGTCTTTACTTTTATTAACACGAGATGAGATTTGTGCTGATATGAGACCGTAATAAAAAAAGTATACATATATACATACATAGATACATATATATTAGGTTGTCAAATATCTCCCTTCCGCCTTTTTGTCTTTTGAATTTCGCGGCTATGTACAAAAAAAAAAAAAAAAAAAAAAAGCGGAAGGGAGATACTTGACAACATAATATATATATATATATATATATATATATATATATATATATATATATATATATATATATTACATCCAGAAATTCATTTTGAATAAACATGATTAAAGTTTTTACAAAAGATACAATGTTTACGAACATTAAATTTATCAAAGTGATATAGTATTTAAATATTAAAAAGAGTAAATTTTATTTTGATAGAGTTTACTTTTGTTTAAAAATATGATATCAAATTATTTTAAATACATTTATATACATTTTAGTTTGAAAAATGTTATTTATTAGGAATAATTTCCTATTTCTCTTTTCTTTTTTTTATTTTGATTGATGCGTTTCTGATATATAGGGTCATCCAAATGTGACGCCTACATTTCTGTTTTATTAAAAAGAAACATGTGTATATTTTTTTTTATTTCTTTTGAATAAAACACAAATCTAGGTATCACATTTAGATAAATCTCTCTCTCTCTCTCTCTCTCTCTCTCTATATATATATATATATATATATATATATATATATACAAGATAAATTCTTTTATAATTATACGTCCTTAAGGCTACAAGTGCTGTAACATGAGTTGCTTTCAGTAGAAAGTTCTAATTAGTATACAATTTCCCATAATTTTACTTTTAGAGCTATGAATCGATGGAGATAATGTCTTAAAAGTATCCGATTACAAGATACTGAATTAATTTGGATTTATGTAACAATTTTTTTTTAATGTTCAGATTTTTCAGAATTTTCTATTTAATTTGTATTGTTTCATTTTATTTTCGATATTAATGTTCATTTATGTTTGAAATTATTGTTGGAATTTCTTATATGTAAATTGTACGTTATTTTTTTTAATTTGTATATATACGAGTATATATATATATATATATATATATATATATATATATATATATATAATGATTATCAAAAAAAACTATATCAGCCCACTACTAAATAAAAATTTCATCGAATATCATTTGGTCCTCTTTAAAGTTTTTCTAACAATCTTCCATAAATTCCGTTTCATTAATCTCATTTAATCTTCACTTCTACAGTACGTTACAAATCCTCCTTTTATCTTTGATAATGCCTCTTTTTGTCTCCTCATCGCTACTCCATAATGATTTTTGTCTATCTATTGTCTTCTCTTTTTGCTATATGTCCTATCTATGCTCGTTTCATTTATTTTGATTTATCAGATACCCTTGTCTATTATAGACACATGTTTTCCAATTACGTTTAGAAATTCCTAATATAACCCCTTCTCTGGTTCGTTAGGTTGTCAAAATTTTTTACTTCATTTTAGCATTTAGTATCCAAGTTTTTGACTCATAAGTACAATCGGAGTATAAATTGGTTATATTCCTTTCGTTTTAGGCTAAGTAATATTTTATTCTTCATTACATTATTAATTCTTCCAAATGTTATCCATATTGCTCTAATACTAAATGTGTTTTTTTTAAAAAAATAAAAATAATTAATTTTTAAACAAACTTCATAAATAATAAAAGTATTCACTAAGTTTCCAAGAACTGTCAAATAAAATAAATTATTTAACTTTTAATTTGAAATTCAACTCGAATAATTCAAAGAAAATATTTTAATAAAACTTAAAAGAAAACTTCTAAAATCTTATGAAATGAAATAAAAAACGATAATAATTTTTTTTCATTAATCTTTTTTATGATTTATTCATTGTTTATTTTATGTTTCAATGTTGTTAAAATAAATAAAAATATTCCTATAATAATTTAAAAAGGTAAATTATATATCTTTCTAAAATAATTAAAGTTTTTAAATAATATTAATAAAAAAGATAATATACAATATTTGAAATCATTGGTAAAAAAATTAATATTTATAATTTTTATGTTTTATAAGTGATGATGATTTTTTTATACTTTTTTTTAATAAAAAAGACATTCAAGGAAGATATTAATTAATAAAAAAGAATATTGTATTTTTTTCAAATATGTAAGATAATTGTATTTTATTGTTAACAATTTAATTAAATTAATCAGTTTTATTAACATTTCATGACAATTCATGAAAAATGTATTATAAAATATATAACAAAATCTGTACAATATAAATGTATACGTATATATATATATATATATATATATATATATATATATATATATATATATATATATATGCATTGTATGTATATTTATATTGTAGACTTATATTGGTTTAATAAAGTCTATTTATTTTCATTTTCTGATTGCATTTTCTGAACGAAAATTGAATTTGTTCACAGCGAACTGATTCAGATATTCGAGGAAATTAATTTCGAGAATATCTTTTGGTACTTTTATTAAATCTTTTATTATCAAAAATTGAACGTACTTCCATGCTACCGCAATGTAATAATAAATTCACACAAATGTGTTCGTTAGTTCACTTATGTGTACAATGAAAATTTTATTTCGTTTTTATTTATTGTTATAACCAGTAGCTCAATTATATGGTAAGGTCTTATGTATTATTAAATATTTTTCCTGTAGTGAATCTAATTGAATATTTATAACATGCTACCATTATACCCCTTGACATGTTTTAACTAATTCAGTCAATTATATGATATTTATTAATTAGAATTATCATATTTATACGGTTCGGTATTTTAACATGATATTTGTTTTAACAAGATATGCTCATATATATATTAAAAAATGGTAATATAATTAACACAAATTAAAATATTTTATGTTAGTTTTCGTTAAAATATTTTGAACAAAATTATTTTGTAATTTTTTAACAGCTTACAAATTTTAAATAGAGCAATATATTTTTTATGTGTGTACATTTATTGTCAACTTTATTTTTAAATTATCGAATTACTTAATTAAATATTTAAATAATTATATTTATTATTGTTCCCATTTCTATGACGATTTTCGTTACATTGAACTTTTTTAAAAACATTTTAAACTCACTTTTCTCTATATATCAAAAAACTAATTTGGAAACTTGTGCCAAAATTTTAAGCAGTATTTTAAAGTTTTTGAAAATTATACATATTTATAAAATTAACATTAAAACATTTAATTAGAAAAATAATTTTGAATTTTAAGACATTTAAATAATCACCTTATTATTTTGAAAAATTAATCTGAGATATACAGTTTTATTATTTTCTTTTGTAAAAATACCGTATCCACTAAATATAATTCTAGAAGGAAAAATTGAGATAATAGAAAAAATTAATTTTATGAAGGATTGATCAAGATTAATTTATTATTTAATTAGGATAGATTTTCTCTCTCTCTCTTTTCCTGTGTGAAAGGTCGAAAATTAATAAAATTTTTAATGTCACTGAAGAAAAATGATATGAATATTTTTCATAGTCCATTTTAAATTTTAATTGCGTTTGATTTAATTTTTTAAAAATAAAATTTCGATAAAATGAAAAATTAATTTGATTTTATATATATATATATATATATATATATATATATATATATATATATATAAAGTTACTACATTATTGAGTAGATATACGTAGTTCGATTCCTGAAATACTTTGTCGATAATGAAGATTAATCTCTATGCACGAGAGCAAAATTAGATATTATCTAAGTAAAAACGAGTTTTATATATTCATCCATCAGCAAAAATAAATTCGATTTAATACGATCGTGAAGTAGTTAAGCAAGGCGTCCAGGGATATATGCTTATGTGTGTGTGTGTTCTGGAGGGGCGGACGCACGTAAGAGTTTTCTTCGTCGAGAACAAAAAGTAGTAGTTGGCCGAGTAGATTCGTTTTTATAGGCTCGCATATCACATTCAAAAACTACACACAGAACAGATATCTCTCCTGGACGAACTCTGATATCGAATCGGAAAATAAGTCTATCCGACAATGCGCGTCTAACCTTGCGGAAAAAAGGAAACTTTTTATCTGAAATTACCTCGTTTTTCAGCAACACACAGACGGACGCAACGCTACTAAATAACAAAAAAGATTTTTCGAACGTGTGCACGTGTATAGAGTGTATCGTGGAACATCAGAATCGAGTGTTTTTCTTGTCAAGTGGAGAGAACTAACTGGATACAATTACGGCGATGGGACGGAAATATCCGTCATTAAAATTTACTAATCTATCATTGAAATGGTTCATTTATTTTTTTATAAGACTTTTCCTTCTATTTTTTAGATTCCTTTTTAAAACGTCCATTATAAAATATACTATGTAGTTTTTTATGAAAAAAATAACTTCAGATGAAATAAAACGATAATATCAAATAAATTATTTAAATTCTATATCTTTTGAAATACAATAATTAATAATATAAAATATCTGTGTTTGTATTACGTGGGATTAATTTTTACTTCGAGTTTTAATCATTCCCCATTTATAAAAGGATTGTGTATTTAGAATTTAGTTAATTTGCTGTCATTTATTAATTATCCTAACAAATTCACTTTTTGGTAAAAATGTTTTGTTGTCTATAAATGTAATTAATTGACAGAATCAATTTAAATTCAGTAAATGTTCAATATTTTATTATTATAATACTAATAATCTCGTTTAATAAATAATAAATATCTAGTACTTATGTCAAATAGTTAATATTGAAAAATAAAAAAGACAAAAAAGAAATAATTAATAATTGCGAGTTATTTTTTAAATAAAGATTTTTACAAATAAATACAAAGATATTTAATTTAAAATTCATATTTTATGGTTGAAATGTCGCTGTCATTCACAAAATAGACCATTCCTGTTCTGAATATCAAATTGATATTTTCATTAATTACGGTTGTATCAATAATAATTTAAACTCAATATAACAAGAGAATTATATTTTCATTTAAGAATTGTAAATAACAGTTTTTAAATAAATAATTATTCTATATAGCAAATTAATACAAATAATTTTTAACAAAATAAATTATACATTTCAAATTTATTACTTTTCAGAAATATATTAACATTCCAAATAACACAAATATGTCCGAACTAGCTGTTGATATTGAATTGTCATTCTTTGAAAATATTTCATAAATATTATTCTATGTTTCAATGAGTAATGTATATAATATAAAATAAAATAAATTACAGATTCATATATTTTTATCAAAACGTATCGGAGATAATATTTTAATATCAGCCCTCAATCGCTCATGCAAATTTTGATTGATGAATTTAATTCGTGATTTTCAAAACACTGATTTATGGTGCTAGAGATTTATTTAATTTTTCATAACTGAAGTATTTGTTTTCAATTCCACGACGAATTCGTTCAATAAAATTTTATTTAATTATTTATGAAAATATTCGGGTTTTCATACATAAATGCAAAAAATTCGTTTGAAACATTTAAAATTCAGTAAATAAAATGTGTTGAACATTTTTGTATTTCTGGTACGGATCATTTATAATTTTTATAATTAAAGGTCATTTTATATAATTTTTTTTAACCGATTATTTGCTATTTTCAGGATGTATTCATAATTTCAGTATTCAATTTTATAATTTATATTCTATCGATTTTAATACTTATCAATGTTAATATTTCTTTGGTGCTTTTATATATATATATATATATATATATATATATATATATATATATAATATGTACTGTACATAATAGAATAGAATGGAATAAAACATTCTAAATAAAAATCCATTATCTCTCTATCTAGAGAATTTATTTTTTCACACAATATACACAAAAGTATATAGAATACACATCTACGCATGCAAGAAAGGAAATTTTTCTTCTTGTTTCTCTTCGACATACCGTATATTTTTTTTATTCCATCGATGAATCTGCTTCTTGATGTGTAACTACGCTTCAACTCATTCTCTCGCAACATCTTTCAGCACGTTCCTCGACGTGAAAATTCTCAATAGACAGTTTTTCTTTTAATCTTTTAGTAACTTAGAATGGGAACGATTAAATCGATATTTAGCTACAATTACACGAACATTTTACTTGATTTCGAAAATTAGTTCCGTACGCACATACATACATGAGACATTAGTTGATTGTCCACGCATTCGATTGAACAAAATCGTAAAAGATTGAGAAAAATGTAATAAAAGTGCTATCACATTAGGAATGATTTATTTCCAGATAACAATTTCATATAAATGTCAGGGTTATCAAATTTGTTCCATCTAAAAAATTGGTTGAATACATTTATAAGTTTTAAAGTTCTTAAATTTGATTTTTATCTTGATTCTAGATAATTTTGAATAAAATCTGTTTAACATTATATTCAATCTAATGACTTTAATCTAATTCATATGTAGAAGACACGGTAAACAATCAAAATCCATACATAATTACCATATTTCAAGCATCAATCAATCAAAAATTCGTGGATTCAGTCATACTGACACATACACAGTTCTACTTCTTGGCATAACGGATCATTCTAAATGTATGCCATTCAAAATGATCTATTATTTCAAACAGTACGACGATGTATGTGTCAAATGATTTAATTGTTTTATGATCTTTTGTGATATATTCGAATTCTATTAAGCCGTTCTAATGAAATTGTATTTTAAATACGTTTTTAAAAAAGCATTATATCACATTGTAAAGATATATGTAATTGCTTTTTATTCAGCTGGTAATAATAACTAATGCAGGTAACTTGTACTTGTCGTATTTACAGTGAAGTAGTACATAGAATTTTCATTGTAATTAAAGCAAATATTTCAGAAAATACATAAACTGTTTGTGTTATTTAAAATCTATATCATGTACAGCACGTATGTATGTACTCTAAATATTCTCGTACAATTTATATGTTGTTTTATATGCTCCTGTTTCTACAAGATACACAACATAACAATTCTGAACTATTATTCCAATTACAAAGTAAATTGTTTGTGATATTTTTGAAAGAGAACAAAACAAAGTTTATGTATATTTCTACACATTCTCAATTTTAATTGTAAACTGTAACTATTTGTACATTCCTTTTTTCATTTAATATGAAATGTATTTAAACACTATCGTAATTTAGAAACACTAATTACATTAGAGATTTATATTACTTTACATATATTTAATTAAACATAGTATCGTTTTTAAAATTATAGTAAATAGTTTTTTATTAATATATGTGTTTGAGAAAATAAATAGTTTTTTAATTTGTACCGTCAAGAGATTGATGTAACATATAGTAAAATGTGTTGATAAATTAAAATTCTTTTAAATGGAATTTTAAATAATGGATTTTTTAAAAAAAGAGAATTGAAAATATTTTTAAGTGTTTTTCTTTGATCTATAAGATACAATTATTATTTATTTAGAATATTTTTTTATGAAATTTAATAATACTATTATTACTAAGCACAACGGCGTCATAGCATCGTTTTGAAGTTTGAATGTTTTGACTTTTCCTGGGCGGTTGAAAATCCAAACTTTCAAAGACCGTTTACAAGCTTAATAAGCACCCATTTTTAATGCTTAACACGCGTACCTACGAACCATATACAATGCGAATATAACAAAAAACTACGAAAATTTTTTCTCAAAATGTTCACGGAACCCCATTTGAAGTTTTTGCGTTTTTTATCCAAATTTTTTTTTCAAAATCGATAAATCTAATAGTTGATTTTTATATTATAAGCCCAGTCTGACTATATATATATGTATATATACACCCATTATTTTGAAAAGTTAATTCTTAATCAAAGTCCATTTTTTACTATTGACATCATTTAAATTTTATTGTATTATTAAATTTTCAATAATTCTGAATATTTAATATTTTAGATATTAAACATTTTTTCTTATTTTATTGCCACTCAAAAAATCATAATTTATTTTATAATAACATTTTTTTATTAAAAATTAATAATTATTTTATGGTTAATAATTTATTTTCCATTTTTTAGTATTTCATAATTCTTATTTCCAATAATCAATTGAATCAAAATATATATAATTTAAAACTGTTTGACTATTTTTGAGGAAATAAAAATACATTTAATTTTTTAAATTATAAAATGAATGTATATTTGCTATTGCTAGAAAAGTTACTAATTATTTTTTTCGAATATTTTTATATTTTCAAATTCATTAAAATTTTAAATATTTTTAAAATTTAATTGTAATAGACTTAATTTATGAATTATAAAAGTAAAAATATTTTGACACATCTGATTATTTATTCGTCTTTATAAAATGTAATAATTTATTTATACTTATAAGTAATAAAAATGAACATAAATTTATTTGAAGTACAAAAAACGCCTCTTTAGTTTTCGTACGACCTATAATTTAGATTTCTTAATTTAAGCATATTTACTTTTGTCTGATTTCAGTCTCGATTGTTTTTCACGCGACAAAAACATGTTTTTCGCAATGTCTTTGTAAATAATAACAAAAAAAAAACTTATTTTACGAGTTAACAGCATAAAATCGCGGTTATAAAAAAGATCGTTTTTTGAACGACTGTATGCAGTGCAATAGAAGTAGCTTTTCATAAAAAAAAGCTTGGTGTGAATCGTTGTCAGTATGATTTAGTTTTGCTCGTTCGCACCAGATACCAACACACGGTGCTTCAGTGGCGCGTGGTAACAGAAATTCGTTGCAAACTGAACGGAATTCCGGGTCCCTGGAGTATTTCCGCGGACAGACATGGACAACTCGGCAGACAAGCAAGA
Source organism: Neoneuromus ignobilis (assembly GCA_029203775.1). Taxonomy (NCBI): domain Eukaryota; kingdom Metazoa; phylum Arthropoda; class Insecta; order Megaloptera; family Corydalidae; genus Neoneuromus; species Neoneuromus ignobilis. Next base: position 47,751,180 of record CP092088.1, read on the forward strand.
AAGGTGATGTTAAGGGAAACAAACAGGGACAAGAGTAATGATAACAGTGTGACGACACGAAGATCGAGGGAAAAAATACACGGTGTGAGATGACGACAAGACGGGTGTGCTTTCACAGTTGGAAACATTTTCGGAACACACATACACATACACGAGATATATACTCATCAAATTGTACAAGACACGTTGTGGTTGTGAAGTTGTTACAACTTCAAATTTTTATAGTTTTTTTTTCTTTTTTGTCCGATGTGAAGAGATTGACTTTATATTCTCAGATTTCTTTTTGATAAAAAATAGCTTCATTTCTTGATTTTTTATATATATATATATATATATATATATATATATATATATAGAGAGAGAGAGAGAGAGAGAGAGAGAGAACATTTTAAAATATTCTATAATTGAATAAAGTAATTCTTTAAAAAATATTTATGACATAAAAATTGTTAACTATCTACAAATATTTATGAATATAAATAATTATACATTTTATTGTAATTTAAATTATTAAATATATTTTTAACTGTACAGGAAAAAAATATTTCAAATATCAAGTTTTAATATTTTGAAAACTACTACATAACTAAATTTTTTTAAAAAAATAAAGGCACATTAAAACCAATTTAAGATTTATATAAATACGATTACATAATGGCCTTATGTAATAGAATAACATATATATTTTTATATTTTCATATATTTTTTTGAACCATCGACTTTTAAAATTGATTTTTTTTATTTTTTAGACATGAAAATTAATATATTAAAAATAACACTATATTAATAAAAATATATATTTTTCAAAAAAAATGAAATTACTTTTGTAAACAGATAGGTAATAAAAACATTGTTAAATTTTTCTTCTATTATAATTGATTGTTTAATTCCTAATTAAATAGAAATGATGATAAATATATATACACAACATTAATTACAGTTCATTTATTTTTATATATAAAAAATGTTTTTGCACCAAAAACTTCAATATTCGTTAAACTTGGATGTTAAAACTCGTTATTACACATAAATATTCATAACATTGTAAATTTCACATTTAAACATGTTTTTCAGTTTCATGTTTATAACAAATGTCGCTTATTAACAACATTCACCTTTGTATGTTCATTTTTTACAGTTTATTTAATCTATTATAAATTTATCTACGATGTTTTAATTACCGTTCGAATGAATTTTCATCGTGAATATAACAAAATATTTGCGTGAAATACACCTCGAAACGATCTTCGCTCACAGATACCTTTGCATTATCTAAAATAGCAATCTTGCGTCTACTTTGAGGTGGAATTACAAGTTTCAAAGGAAACCTTACACTCTTAATAAAGTTAATATTTTATTAAAGAATCAGATTTCATTGATGTTTGTTGTAAAGAACACAAATACAAGTATATGAATTAATTATTTGTCTTGGTGAAAGATGTTAATTTTACTTATTTTTATGTTATCTTAAGCTGATTAACTTATAATGAAAAACTGTTTTTAATTTCATTTAAAATTTATTCAAGTTTTTGTAAAAAAAAGTAATAAAAATATATCACGTGCATTAAACTTTATATATATATATATATATATATATATATATATATATATATATTGACAATATAATGAATCATGAAATGGATTATATTAAGATTTTTTTAAACATGATCGAAAAATCTGTAAATAGTACAAAAACAGACAAAGACAACCGATAGAACAAATAAAATCGATGAAATGGACATAGAAAGACAAATAATAAATATGAAAAACAGTAGGAAAATACAAATCATTGTCGAATGGATATCAAGAGATAAAATTAAAGAAGAAACCCTATCAAAGATGAATAGATGATATTGTAAAGTAGAAGGTGAGAGTAAGATGAAATTAGTCATGGATAGGAAACCAGAAGAGAATTTTGGAAAAAAACATTTAAAGAGTCCTAAATGTTTGAGGATATTCGATGAGGTTTTCGCCCAGAAGTAAGCTGATATAGGCTTTCATAATGATGATGATGATAAATATATATATATATATATAAGATTATCTAATCTATTTAGATGACTGCAAAAAATTAAATGAAAATTATATTTCGTAATAATTTTACTTATATTATGAATATAATTAATTTCTATTTAAAATTTAGAATAAAAATCTATTTTATATATATATATATATAATTTATTTTGATAAAAAATAATTCAAACAATAATTAAAATAATTAACAGAACCAAATTTAAATCGTAATTCCTTTGTTGAATAATGTGGAATTGTAACTACAAAAGAAAATAATTAATTTACATTATGTGCCAATTTTATAAATTAAAAATATAACGATTGACTGAATTTTAATACACACACACATACAAATATATATATATATATATATATATATATGTAAATTAATATATATGTGAATAATAATATATATGTGAATTAATAATTAAATAACATATTAATATTGTTTACGTTCATTATGATTATTTTTTTAATGTAACTAATAATTTCCATTTAACAAGTTTTGATTTTCATAAAATGAAATAAATTAATTGTTAAATATTATTTTATGAACAAATAAATTTAAATAAAGTAAGTTCATTTAAAAATAATTGGATAATTATTCAGAATCAAAATTAGTGTAACAAATATTCAAATGAAATCTATGATGTGTATTTATAAATAAATATATTTGTGTACATGTAAAAAATTAAAATATTTATTAAAAGTTTTTGGTGATATGAACTACGAAAGTTTCAATTTAATATATTTTTCCATCATTACAATTAAATTTATAATAAAATTGTCTTTATTATATTGATAATTATTAGACTTTTCATTAGTATAATTAATTAATATTTACTTTTATGAATATAGTTTTTGTTGCATATTTTTTCTTTCATGATTTCTATTCATTAATCTTATCTCTAACTGTCGTTTCTAAAAAATACAATCCTCATACCAACATTTATATTGATTTTATTCTTTATTATCTTTTATTTTATTTTTTGTAATTGTATCAAAAATGTAGAAAAAATCTGGATGTTTTATTATCGACACCCACCTCCTTCTCACAGAATGTAAATTGTTCGTTTTTATTATTTTTTTACAATACGAGAGTACAATTTTGATTTTTTATATTCTCTCTTCTACCTTTTTTCTTCTAATTAGTCTCAAAAGAAAACAGTCAATAAATCATACATTTATTTCGTTTTTTTGTAATTACACGTTAGATCATATATATTTTCGACCAATTTCATATATTAATTCATTTAAGTGGAAGTTTATTGTGTAAAAGCTAATGATAATATTTTTACATATTGTTTTATATAATCAATATTCAATATTTGATTCGTTATTCAAATCTTTTTTAGGGTATGTATTGTATGTTTATTGTTTAATGCAAATCGACTTTCATAAATAGAATAATTTAAAACGTATTTTTTCTTAATAATAACAACTAATTTTCATGTATTTTTTTGGTATTCTATATTTAATATAAAGGTATGTAAATATAAATAATATTTTATTCTACATTGTATATAGTGGACTGAAAAACAAGAAAAGTTTTGAGTTGAAATTAAATTATATTGCATTTTATTATTTCCAAATAAAATAATTTAAGGAAATAAAAGCATTTACAGAAACTTTTAAGATAATATTTATATTAATGACAAAGTACAATTTTGCTAAGTATATAAATAGCTCTTCGACATGAAAACAACTTCTTCAAGTTGAAAATGAGAAATAACAACAGTAGTTATTATTATTACTAAAACTCTATATAAACTAAACCAAATAGTTTATTCGAATCGAATTCGCGAAATAATAGCTGAAGAATGAATCGATGCGTACAAGAGAATCGCATTTTCAGGAAACGTTTTCAGGACAAATAAATTCTTTGGTCGAAATTAACTAACTGTCAATTTCGACGAAAATATTCCCAAGCATTAAGCATATAATTATGAACATATTTCTCGAACTTTACACATTTTCTACAAGTTTATCGTCACATTATAAAACTTCGTAACTGAACTAGAAGTTGAACGAATCTGTTTATGTGAAACTTGTTTGCAATGAACAGATTTTATTTCACTAGTTTTATTACGTTATTTTATAATATCACACAAGAACAGTTTAAATTCGAGAAGTTTTATTACTTTAAATTGATTCATTTTTTTCGTCTTTATATTGTACGACAAGAAAAAATTGCCTTTTCTTTTTATTATTATTGAAGTTAGTATTCTTTTTCACGACATTGTTCAAGTTATAATATGGGAACATCGAGATGATATATACTTTTAATTTGATTACAAATCTTTTCAAAAAATTTTAAACAAGAGTATTTTTGTTCAACAATTTTCAATTATTGTTTTATTTAATGTATTGATTTTCCAATCTAAATGAAAATGAATATTTAAATAACTTTTGGACTGAAATATGTTACATTCCCTTTCAATTCCTGAAATATATTCAAGTGTGTATCAGTTTGAAAAATTTCCATACAAATATTTACAGATTTACTGATTGGATATTCGACAAAACATTTATATATATATATATATATATATTTTAGTTTATTGTATGTACGTACATATATATATATATATATATATATATATATATATATATATATATATATATAGAATTTTTATAAATATATCAAGTATTTGTAAAAAAATTATTTGAAAATATTTTTATATCGTTTGCTACCAAAAGATTAGTATAAAAAGGTTAGATGAACGTTCATACATATAAAATATGTGTTGATATTTTATTCCAACTTAAAAATTATATATATATATATATATATATATATATATATATATATATATAAATATATTAGTATAAAACCATCTAAGAAACGACTGAATAAGAAACAAGACGTTTAAATAAAATACAAAACAACAAGTTTATATTCTTGCTTTGGTACGAACGCCATGAAAGCGATTGAAAAGATTGAGATATGCGGTAGACGGAAATAAGTGAAAGGAAATATCATGAAAATATCTTTATATTTAATGTAAGAGCAGAGATGTTTTCAGGAAAGAATTTTTCATTGATGCATATCAACTTTGATCAAATATTTCACCCTTTTTCTCTTCTCATACAATTTGTATATATATATAAGTCTTGAATTTATAATGGTGTACTTTGATGGTAATGACATAACCATCGAAACACTATTAACATAAAGTGAACAGTAAATGATAATTGAACACTTTGATAAAATTTCTAGGTATTATTGATTCATTTATTTAAAAATATTCCTGAATTCTGTACGAAACAGTATGTATATTTTTCAAAATTTTAAATCACATATATAAATGTAAGTTTAATTACTTTGATTTTATAAAAATGTCTATATTTCATTTGAACGATAAAGAAAAAGTTTCAATTTGTTGTGTAGTGTTCTCATAATAGATACTTCAAAGTTTATTGCAAGAGTCTAAATGATTGTGGGTTGATTCTGTCATAACGCTTAACACCACTTCACTTTTAATAGATTTGAGTTTGCCCAGAATATTATTATTTTTTAAAAAAGTTAAATGTTTTACTGAATGTATTTCTTCATACATAAATAATTCAACGTGTTTTTTTATTAGAACTAAAAATGCAATAAAAATGTTTTTAAAATTGTATGTATATTTCAAAATGTCGTTAAAACTTTACCTTGTATGTTTTTTAACATACGAATAATTCTAATATTAACATTTTTTAAGTTAATAGTATATTTTAAATTTATTCAATTCAATTTATATCAAAACAGAATATCGAATTATACTATCAATATTGTATGAAAGTGTGTAATTTAAAAATAATTTATATTTATTGTAAAAGTTCATAATGTTATATATTACTTTTTTATTGTATACTTAAATTTTGTGTACATTAAATTTGAAATTATAATTTTTATGTGTAATAAATATTGCAAAATAATGATACGTTTGTCAAGTTATAAAATAATAGGTTGTTATATTATTCTGAACATCATTTTCCATTTTACTCTATTTATTTTTAACGATATTAAATGTCATAATAAACTTTGAAAATATTTTCTTTCTAAAATGGTAACATAAAATGTATCCATTAAAAGCATTACTCTATTATAAATATGCCATGTTATAAAATATGTAATATTTATTTTTTTATTAAAAAATATTATCGATTACATTTCACTGGTTAAAAAATATAACTGCATAAATTTATATATAAGAAAGGTATTATTTTAAATATTTTTTGTATATAATTTTAAAATAAATTTTCAATAATGATATGTCAATAGTAAGACAAAATCAAAATGAAAATATGTTTATGTAAAATATAACAAATTATTATATTTTATTATTTTAACATTTTTACAGTGCAGCATTTTGATGATTAAAATTTACATTAATTAATAATGTAAATGTTAAGTCATTATTAAATGATATTATTTTCACTCTTCGAAAATAATTATATTATATAAATTTACTTTAACTATTTTTAGAATGATCTGTTCCACACTTAAAATATTCAATGTTTTTTTTTCCTTTTATCTATGTAATGTAATGTAATGATTTTTATAAAATTAGATTTTTTCTATTTTCTGTGCTTGAACTCTAAAACTACTCTCAGGTATATTTGTTGCAATTGCATGTCGTATATTGTTTGATTGAATTCTGATTTTTAAATTATATTCCAACCAACACATAATAGGAGCAAAGTACAAAACGCAGTTACAATTTATTGTAAGTATATTGTAGATTTTGTTCTTTTAAGAAATAAAATAAAACCCTCTCTAAGGTGATTTTAAAGCTTAAACTTGTTAAAAGTAGAAAATAATAAAATCAAAGGAACAGAAATTTTTATAACAAAATTACAAAAACAAGTAAAAAGATTCGAAATTGAATTGTAACGATTTCTATGTTTTTTTAAAAAAAATAATTAATATTTTTGAAAATTCTATAGAAAAAAATTATATATATATATATATTGTATGTATATTTGCTATATATGTATGATTGTATGCATATATAATAACTAAAAAGAGAAAGATTCCCATAAATGTATGCATCGATGTTGAAAAATCAATAATATGAAACCATCGTAGCTCCGGCCCTTAAATAAAAACGTATATCCATGTGATCAGCTCCGGTGTTACCGTATGCACAATCGTATGCGATTTTTCTTATTTTCTTATCTCATGCAAGCATCTGCACGAGATGCATTTCCATTTCGTGTGGGTTTCATGTCGCGACACATAACAATATAAATAGATCGTTTTGTTTTTGGTTTTACGATATTCTGCTCACATGACGGAACGAATACTTCAAAATAAATAACACAGGTTTTGTTTTGAACAGATTGATGTTATATTTTTCTGATGCATTTCGATAAAATGTTTGAATTATCAAATATTTAGCAATGAACTTAAACAAGATATACATATACATATATATATATATATATATATATATATATATATATATATATGAAATTCATAATAAAAATGATAATAAAAAGAATGAATCAAAAATCTTATTTATTTTTTAATATAGAATTATATTCTATATCTTCTTTTCAAATATCAAATACTTGACATATTTCCACAAACGTTTCATAAATTTTCATATAGATCTAAAAAAATAATACAGACAGATGATCTTGAATGCTTTATTATTAAGCTATATTTTTTCGCTAATTGGAATATTTTATATAAATTCATATTATGGTACTTTATTATTTTATTTAAAAAATTAAAATCCATTAAAGGAATATCGAGAATTAAATATTGTTATGGTAAGTGCTAGAAATTCTTTTATTCTATAATTCAAGTTCCGATCAATACTATAAAAACTAACGAGCACCCTCAAATATTCCATCTATTCCCCTAATGGTCTTGAATACATTATTTATTCGTTTCAAGAGATTCTTCTATCTTTTTTCTTTTTCTTTAATTGCAAGGAATTTTCTTAGTAATAACTATCATCAGTGTTAAATTAGAAAAAAACGGTCCAGTCTAATAAATAATGCATACGGAATTATTAAAGGAAAAGTAAATACATACAGGAGAATTCATTTTCGGTTATTATTTAAGTTGAAGTATTTAGGAAATAAAAAAAGTTCGTTTGTAATAATTTATTCAAATTTTGATTTTTCTAAATGAACTTTAGAAAATATATAAGTATAAAGACTACATTTAATTTCATATTTATATGAAAAAAGAAAAATGTATCTAACATTTTTGTAAAATTTCTCTGAAAACTCAAAGACGAAGCTTGTTAAATATTAACGTTTCAATATTTTTTAAATGAAGATAAGATACGTAATTTCAAGTTGTAAAAATGTTTTATAGTCTTTATTTTAGAAAGTATACCATTTTAAATTTTTGTTAGTGTATATTTTATATTCAAACTTATAAAAATATATGTATATTGTTTATTGATTTAACAGTAAAACTCGTTCCAAATTTCTTTGAGATAATCAATCAACCGATAAATAAATCAAAACTCAAATTTGATAGAAACATAAAATAGGTGTGATTTAAAAAGCGATTCATGAAAAATATGTATCCCAGATTTATGTATGCAGTCTGAATCTTTGGCAATATAGATAATTTAAATTGACCACTGTATACATCTCATAAAAAGCATCGTCGTTCAGAATACGAAAAAAGCTTTTCGTTGGAGAACGAAAAAGGGATAATGTTTGTGCCAAAATAATATATATATAAATATATATATATATATATATATATATATATATGTATAATAAAATATCCGCAAGGTTTATCGTGTTATAGTAAAAGATTGCAATAGATGAGGCGTGTGTGGTAGATAAATTCAGTACTCTGAAAGATATTGCAATAATAAAAGATACGATGGACAGCTACGATAACTGTATATAAAAACGAGTTTTTTCAGATCGTATCGAAGATCCATCTATAGAACTTATGTCATTTGTAATTATATTGTCGAGTGTAAGAGCTATGTTTTGTTGTAGTTAGTCGTTTAATAAAGGTTCGAAGAGCGGATCTTAGTTTTTTTATATCATTTTTTAGTCCAGTTTTATAATTAATTAATTACTATTTCCAGAGTGTATATATATATATATATATATATATATATATATATATAATTTATTAGTTTTTTAATTGATTTATCTTCATTATTGAATTTAGAATTCTAATTCTTTTAAATTCAATTTCAATAAAGATCATCATCTTAAGACTACAAGGTTTTAACGTATTCAATAATTAATTTTTACTCAGTTTTTCATTATTTTAGTTGTTTCTCTTTCAAGAATTATAGTGATACCATAAAAATTAACAGATAAAAGAAATGAAAAAAAAATTGCTCATTGCTTTCGTAAACATGTGCTGTATTATAATTTATATAAAAGTTATTATAGAATATTTTTGAAAATATCTTGTATTATTGATGTAAAAATTATTCATGGAAAAATATATCATTTTAAAACATTTATTTGATTGGACAACAAAAATAATTAAATATTAAATAGTAATCCAATAAATAAAAAATGTTTACATTTGTTTCAGCAGTTTAAAAATATCTTATTCCGTTTTTAAAAACTTTGTTAATTAATTACCTAATCATACTACTAAAAATGATCAAATCATCATCAAACACTTATCAATATTTTTATAAAATCTCGTGATGTAGAGTGAAATGTTTCATTGATTTAAAACTGAATTAGTTACAATAAAATTAATAATACATTTTAGGTTTTAGATTTATCAAAAATAATTTAAGATTAAACTATTTTTTGTTGCAATAAACTTAGAAACCTTATCATTTATAAACCGAGAACTAGAATTGGATTTTTTACATTATATTCTTCATGATTGGAAAAATTAAGTACATTAAAAATGAAAATTATCTTTTTATTTTGAGTTAGATATTTTTTTTAATTAATATTTTTTATTATTCTTGTTAAATATTTAATATTTAATTCAAACATGTATACACTTTTTTTCAAAAAGTATTTTTTTATTTTCTGGTTATTAAACAAACAAAAAAAATACAAGTTTAATATGAAGACAGCTTTTACTAATTAAAATAGAAAATTATTTTCAAACAATATATTATACATATTTATAAAGCATACATGGATATATCTTTGAATTTAATTTATCAGTATTTCTAATGATTAAAAAAAATATTTATTTTCATTAAATTTTATGTTAATATATTAACTCTACTAATTTTAAATTAACTATTGTACAAACACCAAACTACTATTATAATAGGTGCTATACTATTTTGAACCATAACAGTAAACATTTGTCGTGTCGTCATTATCTTTAATGAAGGTAATGTCAGACATCCGAACAAGAGTTCAACAAATAAAACAGGTTGTTTACTAAGTTAAATTTAACATTTTGACTAAAGGAGCAACATTAATAATGAAAGTAGATGACCATTGAGAATTGTGTATTACGAAACGTTATGATATTCTTAACAAACTACACAATCATATTACAAATTAAGTTGTAATTATCACGTAAAGTTATTCCATTCATAACTAAAAATTGAATAAGAAATAAGTAGTAAGTCTTAAGATATAAAAATAATTTATAAAAAAAAGCAATTTGTATTTTGTAATATCTCTTTGTATAAAAAATATGTTTGAATATTTTCATTTTTACATTTATTCGATTACAAATTTTATATTTATCGTTTGTTGTAATAAATAATGCATACTTTTCTTGATAATAAAGTTAAAAAAGATCTACTGAATCTTAAAATATAATTTTCCTATAAAACCAATGACTAATATAACGAAAAGATCTTTTTTTCCACACTAGACATAAAATATTATTCATACTGCTTTCTTTTTAGTTCTATATCGTTACTTTTACGATCGGTATATCTCAAACATACTACACAATACGCATTTTTCAATATCTTTCTCAACTTGAAAAATATATGAATACATATTTATATATATATATATATATATATATATATATATATATATATATATATATATGCATATGTGTAAAGCAGTAGGTAGTTCTCACTTGACACGGGTGCAGCTGTATAAACATAAAAGTAAAATATCATACGTATATGTGTATAAAGGATATATGGACGTGCAGCCTCCATGGCTGGACAGCTTTACCAAACAAAGATACAACTATACAAAAGACTTGCCGTCAGAGATACTTACAGTGTCGTCATAAAACGATCGTATCGTAAAAAAAGCACACGATACTTGAAATATGTTCAACTGGTATTGGATTTTCAAGTATTTGAAGTACGCTTTGAAAACGATAACTTTATCTAATACATAAATAACGCGATACCAAGATCATCGTATTTCCAAACATAATCTGAATAAGAAATCTTAACGTGTATGCCTACACGATTGCGAAAACATACAAACGTGTATACTTGCGAAAACCCACATACAATACACTTACATTATATATATATATATATATATATATATATATATATATATATATATATATATTGTGAACAATGTATATGTTGAAAATCTCTAAGAATTGATTTAATGTAAAATGTATCCCTTGTAACAAAAAATGTAAAAACCAAAGATATCGAAAACTGTAGAGCTACAAGTGTTCTTCCAATATCGAATATAATAAGCGTTGTAAAAAAGAAAAACGATAGCAATTTATCACAACTAAAAATATTTTCATTTAAGTCGAGCAGACAATCAGGAATTTGGGGATTTATTTTCAACAAATAATATTATACTTTAAAATCATTTTAGTACTGGTAAAGCATTTTTTGATTATCAGATATCAAAAGAAGTTTTTAACCTAAAATAAAAAATGTATATGTGCATGAATAAAGAAAACTCGTCAAATTTATTATTTGTTAATAAACAACAAAATTGTTTATTTATATGCTTGTTCAAAGCTTTATGTTAGAAATTAGTAATTATGATGATTGAAAATAAAATTGTCGATAATTTAAATAAATAAAAAATATATATTTTAGGATAATATAAAAGAGTAACAACTAATCTTATTCAAGTATCAATTTTCAACAAGTGTCATATTATCATTCAAATCGTTTTTCTGGAAAATATATTTTAGTAGGACAAAAACAAGTCATTCTTTATTATATACTAAGAAATACAAATCATTATATATGATTAAAATATTCTATAAATTCAGTCATATATTCTCAATAAATAAATTGCGATAAAATAAAAATGTTTCAAAAATATTCTAACTTCATACAAATTTCAAAATTACTTCTTTATATATAACACATTTCAGTATAAAAAAAGAAATTGATTTTTACGAAGAATATAAATTGTTTATTATCTTCTTCAAAATACTTTATCTTTTTCATATAAATTTATCTTTTATTGTTAGAAAATATTTTTCATTAATATTTTTAAAATTCACATTATGCTTATGTTTTTAAAAGCATAAAATTTTTGATTAAAAAGTATTTTTTTCAAAAAAATCACTAAAATATTTTACTATAAAAAGAAAAAAAGAGTAGAAAAGCATTTAGAAAAGAAAAGAAAAGCATTTAGTTTGAAATAACTTGATATAAAATTTGTATAAATTTGAAATTTAATATTTTTATAATTGAGTAAGTATAAAATTTGAAGAAATTTTTTCTAATTGAAAAATATTAATTGTTAAATATTTTATTTACTGAATTTAAATCTTTGTTGATAAAGTAAGCGAGTAAATAATTTAAAAATTTTAATAATAAATATTTTTATAAATCATTTTAAATAAATGATAATCAAAATAATTTGCCAGTAAGTATTTGATTTTATGTGCCTTTTCTAAAAAAATATAATATAAAATATATTCAAATCGCCATTAAAATATATAAATATAATAAGAATAAACAATAAGTAATTATTTAACTCTTTTTAAGAAAATATTCTTTTGAAATAGAGACCATTTTTTGAAAAGTGAATCAGCCACAGCTAAATTACTGTTATTTTTTTACTTAATATGATTTTTTAAAAAAATCTTAAAAGTTCCACCTCTTACACTCATTTTTACATTCTTAAATAGTATGAGGAAAATTTTGATTTCTATATTGAATACTATATATTTGAAAAAATCAATGAATAATGAATGATTACTGAGCACTCTGTTAAAATAATCAATAGTAAGTATTGGAGTGCTATTTCTTTTATGAAATTGACTTATTTGACATAATGCCAAACTATACTGGTAAATAACATTAAAATTTATTTTTCAAGGTTTTATAAAGAAAAATGTATTGGATGTAAAAGTAAATAGTTGTTTATACATATTTAAATATATATATATATATATATATATATATATATATATATATATATATGTTAGTACTTCCAGTGGAAAGGAAAATTTATTTCAATATATTTTTAGCTTCGAAACAATCCCGTTTTCCATTTTTAGAGTAGTAATTAACGTAAGAGTCTTTTCGTAAGTACACAGTACAAGTGAAACGAAACACGTTGCTGAATTTGGAACGTAATGAAAAAAAGATTCATTTGAGTTCACTCATAGTACACATTTCGTGGGATTTAAAGAATGATCGGTGTGCTCGGTTGTTCCATTCGAACTTACACTCGTCCTGTTGTATCACCATGTTGCAAGTCACATTACAAGGAGGGTCTTGCCATGGAAACTCCCCACACTGAGCCCATCCACTTTCAGCTACAATACTAATTACCAGAATAAATAAATCTTAATTTTAAAGTACTATGCTGGCGCCTGTGTTTTAAATGACTATTTCTAAATAAGAGATCGCATTAAAATATTTTCTCGAGTTGACTACATTATTACGATATTGTGTTACAGACACTTCATACTCTGAAACGTTTATTCAATGTAGTAGTCTTATTTATTTGTATTTTTTAAAAAATTCTAATTATATTAATCATGTTTCTTTCTTTCTCTTTTTTGCTCTACTTATATACATATATATATATATATATATATATATATATATATATATATATATATATATATACTCATTCTCAATTCTTCTGAATTATATTAAAATAATTTAGGTTTATTATTAATTTCAACGAATACAAATATTTGTGATTTTGTTTTTGTTTACTTAAAAGAAAAAGTTTAATTAATTTTTGTTATTGTTTAGTTTGAAAACAAAGATTTTTGAACTGAAATGTTGGTAATATATTGTGGTTAAATTATACAAAAATAGATAACATTCTTTATTTCAGAAAAGTGTCTGTTTTGAAATGAAACCATTTTCTAAATACGATAGTTTATCTAATTCTATTATTACAAATATTTTTAAAAATCAACTAACTGTTATAATATTAAGAAAACATTGATATTATAATTCAATTTTATATTATGTAACAAAATTAATACTTTATATATATATATATATATACATAATTTATTTATGTATGGAATTTTGTTCTCAAATTACAATTGATTTTTATAACTAATTACAAATATATTTAATTAAGATATCAAATTTCTTGTGATACTAAATAACTTAATATTTTTATATCATGATTCTTCTTTTTCACATTTAATTCAATCTCAAAATATTTTTGCAGTATTTTTAAAAACTCCTTAATTTAAACACGAAAAAACTGAATTAATTTACAAAAATATATTTAACCAAAGTGAATAAAATATTTTTATAAAAAATATTTTACTCACTTTGATTTAATATATATGTTTATTTTTTTTGTTAAAAAATATATTATTCGTATTTATCATTTTGTAGAGATCTTATAAATTAACATGAACAAACATTATTATTTAATAAATTAATCATTTATAAGATCTTATAACTCGAAGGAATTAGAAAGAAGTACTACACATTTATAATTTTATCTTCAGAAAATTAATTAACTGTAGGAATTAAATACGGAAAAGATTATTTTTAATTAACTGATGTAAGCATTTCAACTGAATTCATTAAAATAAAAATAGTTAGAGACTTATTCAAATTACCTACTGTTATTTAATTTCTTGTATAAAGTAAGGTACTCGTATACCAAGATTTAATTATAATTCAGTAAATGAAACTATTTAATGAATTATATATATATATATATATATATATATATATATAAATATACACACATATGTATGTGTATATAATGCGTATATTCTAATATGTGTGTGTATATAAATATATATATATATATATATATATATATATATATATATATATATCAACATAGTTTGTATTAGTTCTCTAGTCGTTTAAAACTATAATACTTTTCATTAACCAAACACATTCTCCGAGTACAAACTACAAGCTACTTTGAATATTAAGTTCATTTTACCCGAAATTAAACTTACCTGCCTTTCCAGATTCCGTGTAAATTTTAACCACTATACAAGGGTTCTGTCTTATCTGAGCATTTGAAATCAGATAACCACAAAGTCAAACGTATACACATGTGTGTATGTGTGGGTGTGTGTAAATATATATATATATATATATATATATATATATATATATATATATATGTTACTACTTTTAAAAAGATACAATACTTGTTTCTTTATTTAGTAAAATATTTTACAGGAAATAAACTTCGTATATTTTCAAAATTGAAACATATCTTTCATTCTTTCCCTCTTTCTTCACACACATATATATATATATATATATATATATATATATATATATATATATATATATATATATATATATATATCCTGGGATTACGCTATATATATATGAGCATATTCATCACTCACTCAAAAAAATATTAGTTTTATTTAAAAATTAGGTTGTACGCTCCTGATGGATTACGCTATATATATATATATATATATATATATATATATATATATATATATATAATTAAATTCCTTTTTTTTATTTATTCATAAAAATAATGGTTTAATAATAAACATTAAATGCTAATAATATAAAATATAAGTATTATTTACAACTTTTACTAGTCAAATGAAGCAAAAATATGATTCACTTAACTTTCTTGCTTGTATGAAGTTATTTGATAATTTATTAACTTTCAATTTATTTGAGAATAAAAGTTTAATAAAAAGTTTCATTTGATCCACACTTTGTTCACGATGAAAAACATTAGTTACATACTTTTGTGCGGTACTGTTTATTTACTCTTACCGCATTTCATGACCAGAATTCTACCGAGAAAATATTTTTTTCGTACGTGCGACTCTTACTGATGATGTAAATATCTAAATAATTTTTGAAGAATTTCGTAGTACAAAGCGAACCAGCGGGTACCTTTCCGTTTTGTTTGTTTGACTTTATTCGTATCTTTTTATTTTTCTGGAATATTGAACTGACACGGGACGAATAAAACGACTTTTAGATATAAACAAATGTTGCTGATTGTAGAAAACAATGTTTTTTTTTCTGTGTGCTTTTAGGTGAGTGAAGTTATTTTTGATAACCAAATTTTATGTTTGTTCTTGAATAATATAACTTTTCATTTTGAAAAATATTTTTTATATAATATTATTAATCTCTTCTCGTTTAATAACATTATATATATGTTTTTTCTCCAATGAAATATTTTTATATATTTTTTAAAATAATTTTAATATATATAATATTTATTTCAAACAAAGAAAGTTTAAACATTTATAAATATTAAAAACCTAAAAAAATTGAAAATTTTCAGTACTGAGCTATTTTATATAAATGTATGAGACTATAAAAGAAATAAATATTTTAAAACCCATAATAGCTTTCATGTATAAAATATTGAAGAACCATGATATTTTGATGCTGTTAATAAATATTTTAATGCTGAAACCATCTTCTTTAAAACGCAATCATTGAATTCGATGCCTGCGTTCTAAAGATAAGGATATTTTGTATGAAATTAAGAAAGATCTTTTAAGGTTAAAAATCATATTTTCATTTTCATTGACATGTATAAGTATTTTTAATAGAAAAATATTTTTTTTGATATTATTCATGTGAATGATTTTTTAATTAAACAATTTTAAAATACTATTAACAGAAAAATGTACGATTAATACAAAAAATGTTTATTATTCAAATATCAAAGTCGTGTTTTATAAATAATTAAAAAATATAAAATAATATTAATTGCTTACTTTTTCAGTATTTTGGAAAGAAATGTAAAAAATAATTGTTGTATAAAACTGTTTTATTCAAATAAATATTTCAAATAATTATCCCCTTCAAAAGAGATTTTTTCTGTATTTTCTTTGACTTTATTTTCACTTTTTTAATATTTTGAAAACTAATTCTTTGAGGATTTTTTCTTTATTGTTCTTAATTGTTTTATTGTATAATTAATTATAATATTTCACGTTTTTAATTCAGTTACAAATAATGGTTAAAATCATATTTGAAAGTCAGTAATAGTATATTCCAAAAAAACATCCTTCCGGCATATTTTCTTTAAACAAAAAAACTTTTTAAACTACCCCTACAACACAATGTACTATGTAACGCGATCCAATAAACATTCGATGTAATGATATCAAGATTAGATATAAACATATAGATAGCAGTCGAAACGAGACACAGTGACTGATATCATCTATTTCATTCGTTTAAAAGTGACAATAAAGTGCATCTTATATCGGTTGTCGCATTAACAGCAACTAATGTTGTTTTCGATGTCGAAAACCTAATAAGAATTTACTGGAATTGGATAGGATACGACTTGTTACAGACCATTTTCCTCAGATTTTACGGAAAACTCGACAACAGCCAAGGGACATATCAACAAAAATTGCTTTGCTGATCTCATAAACGTTTTCTGTTTGGGGGTGAAAATATAACAACGCATCTCTCTACAGTATGAACGAACGTAAACCTATTTATTTGTTTTATTTTATGTTATCGAATATATATATATATATATATATATATATATATATATATATATATATATATTCCTACATGAGAAAATAATCTTTTTACTCAATACAATTTTAATTCTCTTCAAAAGAAAATTGAACGCAAAAACATTTATTTTAATATAAAAATAGTTAAAAAAAATTCGTAAAAATTATTTTATAAAAGAATTGTAAATTTATTTTATAACATGTAAGATTGGTTAAAATTGTTATTAATAATAATGATACAATGTATTATTAAATTATTAATAATACTACGCTTACTTACGATAACAAGCCCTTTGACAAAAGTTCCAATTTTGAAAATCGTTACATTAATATATTTTATATAACTCGATCTAATTTTCAAAAGCTTTTTAACTGAAGAAGGCAGTATTTTGAAAATACTGGAATGAAAAGTATTCCAAGCCTGAGCACCTCTGTGAACTATTGACTTTTGCTCAACTTGTTTTTTGTAATTTCTAAATTGAATTTTTAACGAGTGATCATTTCTGCCATAGAAAGAAGATAAAGCTAATCTTTGATTAAAATCCTCTTAAGCTGGATACCGTCTAAAAGTTTTAAACGTTCAAACTAAAGTCGTAAGTCTACGTATACTTTCCAAACTCTCCTACCAAAGTTACTCTATTATTTCATTATTACTTCACTTACTACTCTATTATTTCATTTTTATTATTAAATTTATTATCCATCCTGAAGTATCTATTTGTCATGAAACAAGCAACATTTGTTTGAATTTTTCCTATTTTTCATGTTTCCATTACTAAATGCGAATATTTTACATTTCCAAAGTAATCGAATAAAGATCTTATCTTATTTAAGTTATATATATATATATATATATATATATATATATATATATATATATATATATATTATCATAACTGTACTACGTTCCTTAATATTTTACAAAAAATATATGTTTATGAACTTTGCTTACAATATTTGAATGGTGTTTATCAGGTAAACAATTTTTATAAAAAATTAATCTTTGCTTTAGTAGCTACACTCAAAAATGAAATTTAATTTTTTTAATGAAAACAGTAATTGATCTATAAAATTTGGATTTTCTCTAAATAAAATTTGGTATGTGTTCTAAAAACAAATTTTAATCACAGTTTATTTTTATTTTATGCCTAATCTTTGATTTCAGACCAAAAAAAATAATTTTTGAAATTGTTGATTTTTCATAAATTTTTGCATACTATAGGTCGTGTTTTTTTTGGGGTCAAAAATTGAAAATTTCAAAATCGATTCAAAATCAATCTTTTTTAATAGAAATCAATCATTTTATTGGAAAATAGTAAATTTTTGTCAAAATGAATATCATTTATTAGAAAATATGTTTTTTTCAATAGGAATTCTATTTTAAATGATTTTCAAATTTCTCGAATTTCTCAAAAAATTACAAAAAATTTTTTCTTCTCTGTCATAATATAAAATTTTGTTTAAATATTCATTTTTTCATATCACGTTAACAGTTTTTATAAAAAAAAATATATTTGCTTTAGTAATTACACTCAAAAATTAAATTTGTTCATTTTTAATAAAAATAGTAACTGATCTTTAAAATTTTGATTTTCTCTAAGTAAAATTCAGTCTGTGTTCTAAAAACAGATTTTAATCATAGTTTGGCTTTATTTTACACCTAATCTTTGATTTTAGACCAAAACAAATAATTTTTGAAAATGTTGATTTTTCACGAAATTTTGCATACTATAGGTCGTGGTTTTTTTAGAGTCAAAAATTGAAAATTTTAAAATTGATTCAAAATCCATCTTTTTTAATAAACATCGATTGTTTAATAAGAAAATAATAATTTTTCGTTAAAAATAGGCATATTTATCAGAAAATACAATTTTTATAACCAAAAGTCATTTTTTAATAGTTTTCAGTTTTTTCTCAAAATTCAAAAAATCCAAAAAAAATATTCTTTCGATACCAGACTTTAAAATTTCATTTGAAAAGTTATTCTGCAATATAAAATAAATAATTTTAATAAAAAATATAGAATTTTACTTTAATATCTACTCTCAAAAATAAAAGTAAAAAATTTTTGGTTTGAAGTAAAATTTCTTGACTAAATCAGGGTTTTCTATAAATAAAACCCATTATATGTTCAAAACTTTCATTTTAATTACTATTTTACTTTATTTTGAACCTGATCTTTGGTTTTAGACAAGAAAAACTGATTTTAAAACATTTTGATTTTTTAAGAATTTTTACATACTATAGGTCATGTTTTTGGTAGCCTAAAATTAAAAATTTCAAACTGATTAAAAACCAGACTTTTCAATAAAAATCGATTATTTTATAAAAAAATAATAAATTTTCATCAAAAATAATTATATTTGTTAGAAAATACAATTAAGATTTTTTTACATTAAATCATGAGTATCGCTCATTGAACTTTGTCACAATATCCTTAAAAATAACACAATCATTGGCAAAGAATCTAAGTTTAAATTTGTAATTTCATTTATGAAAATTATTAAGACAGCAGAACTAAGATCAACAATTGTAATATCATATCATTATTAGTTTAATATGGTTTTAAATTATTTTTTTAATAGATTTTTAAAATATATTTGTTATTTAAAAAAAATTGTAATAATATTTGTCTAAATAATATTTGTAAAATTTTACAAAAATATTATTATTTTATATATAAACTGATACATTTTTTTGCAATCCAGTTATAATTTGTTTTTTACACAATCTATTTTAATAATCAACATATTTATACAATAATAAAATGTATGCATCAGTTCAATTTACAAAACCGTTCTTTTATACTCTGTTTTTGGGTTAAAGTAACGTTTCCTGGGTAAAATATTTGTACCTGAATGTAATAGAAACGAGAAGAAAGAATTGTTGAACATAACGATTAGCAGATCCTCTTATTTGTCCTCAAAGCTTCTGACTTCATTGTCTAAAACAAGAAACTACGACGAACAGTGCAAGTATAAAGAGATGTAATTCCCTAGTGACCTTTCTAGAACGATGTGACTCTGCAGTATGCTTTCACACTAACAACAAATCTACTTTCGGACAAATTTATTGATTGCAAGCAGATATAAGAACCTGCACGATAAAGTATCATTTTTATATTATTTTTATCGAATATGTGATAAGAATTTCATTTGTTGATTTTTTGTATGAACTTCTCGTTTAAAAAATCGAATGTAATAAAGTAAATCTGAATTATCTAATAAACTTATTATTTTAATTATTCTTTTCTTTTGAAACTGATGTTATTTATTTTCCATTGATTTTTTTTATTTAAATTCATTCGAATATTTATATTGAAAAATTAATAATTTTTTAAATTTATTTAAAATCATTCCTGTTTTGAAAAAAAATTGTTTTATTTTAAAGCTCTTTTTTAAAATGTGAACACTACTTGTAATTTTAAATATAATTTTTCACTGTTAAAAATGGCTTCAAAAAAATTGTAGTTTCATTGTCAAAATATTTTAAAGCAGTCACATTGAAACCCTTGAACACATCTTATTATTATATTGCACAAGTAT
Source organism: Neoneuromus ignobilis (assembly GCA_029203775.1). NCBI lineage: Eukaryota > Metazoa > Arthropoda > Insecta > Megaloptera > Corydalidae > Neoneuromus > Neoneuromus ignobilis. The sequence goes on from CP092088.1 coordinate 47,772,537, forward strand.
AGAGACTTCTATAGTAGTAAAATGATTTGAGCTGTATAAATCATGATATTCAGATTAGCATTCAAACGTTGAGGCTGAAATATCACAAACGATATTTAGTAACGAAAGTCAAATTATTGACAAAAAATTCAAACGTACTTTTTTATGTCATTCAAAAATTGTTAATTTACAATAATTACTCATTACAAAGTAAGGTATTAAAGATTTTAATTAAATAAATTGACAGATTAAAACATATGTGATTTATTATTGTATTAAAAAAAATAATTCTACGTGTTTTTTTTTCTTGGAAAGCGACATTTATTTCATTGAAGTCTCTATTTCAATAATCCCGTATTTATCCTAATTTATTGTAATTAGTCATAAAGTAATCATTAACTCTGAAATATAGATACGTCAGATATTAAAAATATACTACCTTCTTTCTGTAAAGAAAAGTTTAAAAAAAGTTTATTAGTCAAAGAACTTCAAATAATAAAAAAAACAGTTTTATATGAAACGGCTTAATAAAATAAACTATGACCACTTTATTTGTACCAAAAAAACACATTAAAATATTATTTTAAAAAAAGTACTAATAATTTTTTAAAAAATATCACACAAAGCTCAATTAAGATTTACATTTAGTCAACAATTTTGAATACCACAAGTGTTACATGTTATTTCAAAAAGAACTAGCTGTTCCATCAGCGTTTCCATTAATTTTATGACACCTTTAACTAGATATTAAACAAATTTCCATTACGGTATAACACAAAGAGGTTAATTCAAAACATAGTAAAATTTCGAATAAACCTGAAGAGTTTGCGCGCAAACACTAAGAACCATGACAGTGTCGAGGTCGTAAAATGTCAAATACTATTATATGAAAGAAGACGCGGACAAAATGCATACAAAATATAAAGTTTTTGAACACTCGACTATTTTAACAGCATTTTAAGCACGTGTAGTTGCAAAGGTAACACAGTCATTGTAATAACAACGCAAAGCCGACGATTTTAAACTTGGAACCCTTAAAGATAAGGGAGAGGGCTTTACGTTTTATTATCGCTACGCGAGATACATGCAAATGAGTCTCTAGGTGACTTTCTTGACTAGTATACTCGAGTTCTCTACCGTCTACGTGGTAAACTATACATAGACATTGGTACCGATTCTGGGAATGTGCGGAGGGTCAAGTACATTAAATCATAATTATTATGAATATTTAACGACGTTTATTATGCAGAAGTTGATAACGGAAATATTTTTTATTGGTTAATTTTAGTATTTTATTGCATCTAAAATTTAATATCTACAGAGATGTTATTATTTTTTTATAACAACGAATAGCTTACTTTAAGTAAATTGCATTCATTAACTTTTTTTATAACCGAATCGTGCAAGGAAAAATTCCGAAAAATTGTCTTCAGATTATATTAGTATTTTTTAATTTTTTATATATGTAATAATTATTTTAAAGGTGTAATTATTTTATTAATAAAAATTAATATATTTCTTAATAAGAATTAATTACATAATAAATAATACAATTAAAATAACCAATAATTATTAATTACACATTTTATTTAATACTATATTACCGTGATATTTGATAGTATTTCCTAATTTCAGTCTGAAAACCGAAGTAATTGTTTGAAAACTTTAGTATTTCAATAACATTATAAAACCAATTAAATGAAATCTATACATTCATTAATAACGTTCATTTAAACTTCAATATTGATATTTAATTAAGGAATAAAAATTTTAAGCAAATAAATCGTCCGTTAAAACATCACAATATTTTGTAAAAATTTCAATAATCAAAATTATTGAATGCATTGCAAATAAAAATTATTGAATAATTTTATAAAACGTTATGAGATGCAATGAGTGATTTATTTATATAAATGTGAATTAATCAGCGCCAAACCAATTGTAAAAAATAGCATATTAAGGAATTTTGATACTTATTTTTCCTGTGTTTTTTCTTTTTGTAATTTTATATACCAGAATTTTTTTTAGATGATTGCATCGCAATTAAAATCAGCATAAAAATTGAACAATAAATAATAAAAAAATGTAATATTGAAGTGTTTATTCTTTGTGAAAAATTAAATTGCCACAGTTGCAAATTATGCTGTGATTTTTCCATTACAGTTTTCATATATAAAATTATATTATTTTTGTGTGTAAATGCCACAATGAACCCAGAAAAAAATATTTATTTATATTGAGTTGAAATATTCTTATATAATTAAAAATTACTTTTTTGAATTACTGTTTATATATATATATATATATATACATGAAGTCATTTTCGAAAATAATCTAATATAAAAAGAACCTTTAGAAATGTTAAATATTTTAGTTAATATTATTACTATTTTACTTTTTTCCTGATAATAAGTTAGGTACTTTAAATTTCATTATTTATTATATTCTTAAAATATTTTTCATAATAATATAATAAAATAATAAAATCACCATTTCTTTATATAAGTCTATTTAAGATATTTATCCAAATTAAAATTTGTTGTGTTTTACCTGGTATTATATTTAAAAAGAATTCTTAAAACGTTTGAAAAAACATGTATATGAAATATACAAGTATTATTATATATGTATTGTGATAATTATGTCAATTTTTAATTATATAAAGTATTATTGATTAATTTAATGAATACATACGACAAATTTGTACATTTTTTAATTACATTAAAGCATTAATTAAATAATATTTCCTGTATGAATAAATAAATACAAAAATAATACTTTCATTGTATTTTTCCATAAATGAATCATTTGACTGTTTCATGTACAATATATGAATACAAAACTGTCACTGTGTCAAATTAATAGAGTCATGAATTTTATTTCAATGGAAACAAATTTTCAAAATTCTGTTATACAAATTTCATATTAGAAAAATCAAATTAAATTTTGACAATGCCAGTTATTTATTAAAGTATTGTTTATATTTTATATTATTGTAGTTTCTATTGTAATTTGATGAATATTATTGAAATTGTAATGTATTGTATGGCACTAAAAAGTAGGAACGTTAATTTAATGAATAGATATTTAAAATTTAACAAAAATTATTTATAAATATATATATATATATATATATATATATATATATATATATATATAAAAGAGAGATAAATATACTTCAAATCATTAGAAAAACATAAGTAACTTTAAAATTAATATTTAAATTTTATTTTTTTACAAAACTAACACTAAAATATGAAATATATATTATTATGAAAATGGCAGTAAGTAAAATGAATATAAAATAAATAATTTTAATTATATAATAAGTAATTAAAATTATTATTTTCATATACAACGGTACCTTTATGTATATAAAAATTTTTAAAACTATTTTTAAATCAAAATTTGTATAAAATAATACATATATATATATATATATATATATATATATATATATATATATATTATTTTGTATGGAAATAACATTTAAAATTTTTATTTAATCGTAGTAATTGTTTTGGTTGTTTAATTTATTTAGAAGGTATATAAAATCACTGAACAATTCGAAAAAAACACTCTCATTAATTATAAATATGATCATAAATCCTTAAACGCTTCTATAAAAAATTAACAAAATTGTTTCCTTATAGCTTCGAAATTCCCAAGCGAATAATAAACTTTATACAGTTTACTCTCGCCACATTTTGATCACACTTAAGAATCAATTAATTAAGCAGTTTATATAAGAGTGCTCTTTATTAAATGTGCCCGTTCCTCGTCGCCTACGTGAAACACGACATGTTATAAGAGATACGTAAATATTCTCACCTCGTATTCACATTTTAAACACACTTTCAGATTCCAAACCACGTTCCATAGTTAAGTACAAATATGTGTACCTGAAATTCCGACAAGTTGACAGGGGAATTTCACGCTACAGTGTACGTATATATATATATGTACACATATATACGCACTACATACTTAGTACAGCCTCATTGTACAACAATGAAACGGAAACTTCAATGTTTAGTTTTAGATACAGCGAGAAGTTCACTGAAGTGATTTTGTTTGACAACAGAGCCGCATATTTCCTACATTCGCTTGTGTTCGATTTTTCTTCTCATACAATGGAAAGAAGAGAAGTTGTTGGTTTCTTTACAAAAATTATTTAAATAAAAATATATGGGTATATATATACATATATATATATATATATATATATATATATATATATATATATATATAACGTGGACCAAATAAGATTAAAAGATTTAGACGTTTGTTTACTTGCTTACTATTTTTACTATTCCCCAGTCTCATTTAGACCACCATATATATAGTGTTATTGAAAACTTCAATATTTGAAAAAAAATTAAAATTTCCAAGGCAATTACTTAAAATATACAAATATTATAAAAAGTTTGAATAATAAATAATATGCCTTTCAATAGTTTTTTAAAAAAATAAAATATAAATATTAGAACGAAAGTTTCTTTTAATTCTTTCTGTGTTTCGTATTTTTGTTTCTGAATTCAAATCTCATACATTTCTACAATATTTAATTAGAACCCTTATCAAAGTCATGTATGCTTTTTTTTAACAACTGTAATACATTGCTTAATTTTTCTATTAATAAATTTTAGATTTTTATGAGCTTTAATAAAAATATTTAAAATATATCCAATCTATTATAAAAATTATATATAAAAAAATGATATCTACAATAAAGATTTCTAATTCATTAATATAGTAGGATTAATAGATATATTTTAATTTATTAGTAAATTGAACAATGTTACAATTTAAGGAATTCAATTCCAGATTGTTGTAATTCACCCAATTAATACTTTGTTTATATCAGATTGTGTTGTACAATATTTCAGACGTTCACGCAATTTACTCATAAATAACGCAGTTATCAGCAAGAAACTAATTTTTCAATTTCTACGTGGAAGATCATTTATGATTTTTAAAGAAGGTATTTTAGGTAGTTCAATATCCAAATAAATAGGTCTTAAATGGATAGCAAGTTATAATATAAAATTAAATTTATCGAAAGATAATTACATATGCAAATAAAAAATTAATAAATAGGAATTTACTTTATATTATTTAAGAAATAATTTAAAATATGAAATGTTATATAAATATTTGATCTTAAAATGAAATTTAGCATAATATAATATATTATATGAATAAATTAGTAAAACTCGAACTTTTCTTTAAAAAATTAAAAATATTGAAATAACATGTAATTCACTTCTTCACTATTCATTTAATAAAATAAAAATTTACAAATTTAAATATCTCAACACAAGATTTAATAAAAATATTCAATAATTACCTATTATTTGTTTTATTGACTAATGTGAATTTTGATAACCAATATTAAAACTCAATATTTTAAAAAAAATGTGTATTTCAAACATCTTGATTAAATTATATTAATATTTAAAAAAATAAAAAATGACGAAAATAAAATTTATGTGGGCAAAAAAATATTTGCGGCTTATATTATTTACATTGATGGCTTATAAAAAATATCAATATGTTATATATACAAATTACAAGGTTTATATAAACAATTATATTTATATTATATAAACGAAAAAAGTAATTAAATCATTTTTTTGTATATAAATACATCAGTACAAATATTTATTCAATATAATATTAAATATATTTATATAAGTATTATGCATACATGTTAGTACATGTGTAAAATTTAATATCGCATATCAATATCGCAAATATTACAAATCGCACAATTTGCATCCGACAAATCGCAACAAACCGTTCTCACCGTCAGCCAAACTTAATACGATGGCTGAGATAGCGTAGATATTGGATGATAGTGACGCAGCCATCCAAGCAGTAGTTTCTTGCCCGAACAAGTCTGATGGAGACGAGTGATTGCGGGTGACATTTTGTTTACTGTGAGCTTAAGATGGACGACTAACGCCGGCCGGAAACGAATGTAGGACATAGTGAACAATTTGTCTTCTTAATAGGCTATCATTAACTGGCGTGAAAGCTAATTTAAGCCAGTACGCGCCGGTTAGACGAAGATAGACACTCGTGCGAGTAAATGTCGAGGTTAAAGGAAATGAGTTGCAATTATATATATATTTTTACAAATCTCATGAAACATGTAATACGTTCATAGATTCATTAAACTTCAATTAATGTCAATAAATATATCACTCTTTTAAAACTCACAAGGATATATTTGTAAAAGTTTATAAGTTCACAATATTTTTATTTTTTTTTATGAAATATATGTTTTTTTTTTATCTAATTATCAATAATACTATACTGTAAAATAATTATTATCTAATAAGTATTTTACATTAAATCTCCTCTAGATCTGTCATATGTAAAATAGAATGAAAATTAACAATACAACTACTAGTATTTTTTAAAATAAATTAATTTCCCTATATAATCATAACATTCTTTTATAAAAATGTTCAATGATCATTTATTATAGTCTCGATGAATATGCTGATACCGAATATATTCAGCTTTTAAATATCGAATAATCTTATTGCGACCCTCTAAGCAGCTCTGCTAACAAATTCCATTCACATGTTCCGGTCGTGTATCCTGACTGTAGTCATAAATTACTATAGCTAACGAGGAAAAGTAAAATACAAATTTCTGATACCTTAAAACCAGAATCTTTAAGCTAAGGGAAGAATCATCAACTGAAAATTCCTTTAAATTAGTGAGTTTGTGTCAGGTCAAATATAAAATGTTAATTATTCATATGTTATAATTTTTTATACAAATTTGAAAATATACAATAAATAATATATAAATAGTTTTAAATAAAAATTAGTATAGGTTTTATAACAAAACGCTCTAACGATGATAGCATCACTATTGAAATGCGTATTAGCATTACATTGTTATAAACAAATAAATAAAAAATAAGTAATTATTGAATACTTTCTAATATCTTGTGTTGTTAGGGATGATAATGAATTTGTGTGAAAAGCACATTCATTAAAAGTACATATTTTAAATTTTATTTTTTTTACACCAATTTGAGAACTTTTTTGTATATTAAAACCTAAACCACAAACAAATCGAACAATAATATAATATGCTAGTCATTCGGTTACGACCGCTTAATTTACATCTACCGTGTGACAATAAATGAATCGAAAAGAATATCACTGAAAATAAAAATGAACTGAGTTCGACAACCAATCAAAAAATGTAAAAATAATTTTCGAAATTGGTGATAAATTGACGCAATTACCAAACAACATTTTCATTAATGTACATTAACGATACAACATTTATTCAGGCATACGTTTATGTACGATATATGTTTATGTATAAAATATGTCGAAATGTAAATAATAATAATGAGTATGTTAATTATATTTGAACATTTATATTTAGTTCGCATGTGAATATTCATTTGGTCCTGGCATGAAAACGTGTTGAAATATGACAGTTCAATGGAATGACAAACATTTTCCTGACGAGAAAAAAGAACGAGAGGCAAATTAAAATTATGAATCAATTACGGTGATAAATGAAATAATTGAAGTAAACAGTTCGCGTCATTAACGAGCTTAAACTGAAACATCGCATTAACAAAAATTGCCATTATATTTTAACATAATTATTTTCTCTAATTTGAGAAATGTCTCTATAGGAAATATGATCTATATTTAATACTGGGGCGACAACACGTTCCGGAATTATTAAATCTAATTATACAAATATATGCGATTCACGTTTATTACATATATATATATATATATATATATATATATATATATATATATATATATATATATACAAGCGTATTATATAAACAAAACTTTATATTTCAATTTCGTTTACGACGCTGAAACAATCTCATAAAACTGAACATTTTCTTTCATTTAAAAGAATATTTTGGTACATTTAATAAACGACAAACAACAATTTGTATCGAATATTACTCAGTGCGTATAGTGAATATTAAATTCCTTGTGAATTGATTTGTTTATAGTAAAAATACTTGTTAATGTTTATTCATATTTATTGTATAAATGTATTATTTATTTTCTAGTTTACACACACATACACACACATATATATATATATATGTGTGTGTGTGTATGTGTACGCTCATGTTTTTTAATAAATACACATATATTTAATTTTTAAACAGACCCTTAATTTTTCAAATTATTTTTTTTAATAAAATTGACAAAATGTTTAATAATTGCTATGAGTTTCATATGGCAGTATGCAAAAATATCAATTCCAATTTCTTTTAGTTCACTGCTAATTTTTTTCTACGAATTTCTAATAAAAACATTACTACCCTTATAAAATATATTCATCGATCTTTCTCTTGAGTTCTTCATATTTGTTAGCTTACAATATATAATTTTTACTCTACGCTGAATATATTCTGTTCTTACAATACATTTGTCTTATTTCCACTTCAGACTTCTTATTTATTTTATTTTGTCTGCGACTCGTATCTGTTTTCTATTTTATTCGATTCTCTTACTATCAGTTCTTGTTATTTCTAGTATACATCTCTAAGCTTTTAGGAATTGTTTGAAATCTTTGAATTATTTTCAGGTTCGAGACCTATGTTTCACTGTTATAGTTAAAGTTGAATACATTAGTAAAACACATTGATCAAATTCAGTTCCTTTCAAACGGAAAGTGGTCTTTGATTTAAATAATAATGTATTTCGTCTAAATGTATTCTTATTCATTTTTATTTATCAGTTCACTTTTTCAAATTAATAATTAATCTAAATAAATACCGCTTCTTCTTTGATTTTTGTCATTTGTATTTATTTTTTTATATAAAAAGCATATTAAACAATATTTTTTTTAAATAATTTCTTTTCAATCCTACTTTTATTTAGAATTATTATTTTTTAACTATATTTTTCTATTTCTTCCAGAATATAATGATATTAAAATATTATATAAAATAATAATATTATTAGTTTATTTAAGTTAATTGATAATTTCGTCTTATATTTTTATTTGTCATTTTCCTAATAGAGTGAAAACCGGTATATATATATATATATATATATATATATATATATATATATATATATATATATATAATATCGTTAATGTTTTTTTTGCACCTTATGTGATGTAGAATTATATGTAGAGTTACAAATATTAGGTTTATGACTTACTTAAATTTTTTTTAGGCATGTTGTTACAGTAGCTGGACATTAGTTTAAGAGGGTATCAGATCGGAGAATCTCAGGCGTGACTAAGTGCCTGGACCTCTTACCAATCCATCAAGTTGTACCGCAATGGTTAGACAAGCTTAGTTTAAAGATATACATGTATATCTAGTATTTTTGGTCGCTTGTAACGATAATGTAGGTTAAGTGGGTCATACTACCCTAACGCTCTTACCAAAGTGTTTTTACTATCCTTCATTCAAACATACAATAAAAGGTCCTGTTGTGCATCAAACTCTTGTATTGTTAGAAACCGGAGGTTTACATTTAAGGTAAGGTTTCGAACAAAATAATGCATATCAGTGATGAAACGAAACACCCTATTTCGAAATACTTCGTATATAAAGGGTTATAAGCTCAGGCTGACACGGTATATATCACAACCGGGAAAATTAGGCTTGTATAAAATTTGAGCTTTATATATATATATATATATATATATATATATATATATATAACAAAAGACCTATTTCAAAAAACTTTCTTAATTATTTATTTCATTAGGTAAACTTTTTAACTCTAGAAACAACACAACAATTTGTAGTGTATTTTATAAAAGAAGAGAAACAAATACCAACAAAAGAGCTTTAATTCGTGTATTTTAACAATTTACAAAACGACTTTAGTAAAAAGTAGTCAAAACTTTTCTGTTTACTTTTCTAGGTACACTGAAAATAATTTATAAAAATTCACGCTCCACCTCTCCTCCATATACATATATTTATACATTTAATATTCAAACTTTCGCCGCGTAATGTTTTCTCCATTTATTAATTATTAAATATTTTATATTCTCAGCCTGTTGTTTTTCAACACCCAATGAAATACCAATAAAAATACATATTTTATATTCGATATATATAAATAATGGATGAAGTTTTAATAGAGTGCGTAAATGAATAGGCCGGTACGACGAACTGATTCTCCCTTAATCTGTTACACTGCTTTCTACTGCCGAATATTTGTAAAGTTTGTGTGATAGAAGCGTCCATGTTTTGGTTATATAGCTACGTAAACTTAAAACGAGTGGAATTATTAATATGCTGGGAATAATTAAACAGACCGAGATCTCGTGGCGAACCAAACAGCAAAGTTACGCACCCGAACTGTTGGTTTGAGCTGAATAAAATTATACAGAACAAAATATCGTTTCGAATTCGTAGAAAACCCTTTTCTCGTAGTTATTTGATTTATTCTGAATCAATAGTAAAAATTATACATTAGTTACTCAGGAATTCATCTAATCTTGACACAAAAATATACACGACTTATATACATAAATTTCATATATTTACCACTTTATTTGGTTACTGTTCAGAAGTTAATAAATAATATTATTTTATTTTTGAAACTATTTAAAACTTAATTTTATTAAATTACTGAATGTTTTAGGTTACTAATATCGGCGCTACTGAACTCAATAATACTACACAAAGTACATTTATGATGACATTAATAAATTTAAACACATAATAGGCATTGAAATAATAATCTAAAAATAAAAAATATGTCTACAATTTTTTTTAATCCTTTTTATTTTTTTTAATATATGAACTGAAATAGACAGACTAGACTATATAGTGATTAAATAAATATGATAATTAAATAAATATTAAAACGAGGGTCATATGATAAGTATGGTAAATGTATTTATTGTGTAATTTAATTAATTATTTAATTTAATTAAATTTTTCAATTTAGTTTTTCTTACATTTTTACCACACTTATCAAACGACCCTCGTATGTTACTACAGCGTACATCAAAACACGAAAAAAATTCTCCCTAAACTAAACTTGTTAAAATAGAAATAATTAAATAACAAATTTATGAAATGTAATACATATATATATATATGTTATTTTTGCAGAACATCATAATCTTGTCAACTTTTTTCTGCAGGATCTTTTATTAATCATTTACTTTTTGCTCTTTCCAAAAAAAATAAATAATAATTTTATTTTCTTCCTACACTTTTCAATGAGTTTGATGTGACTAAGTATTTTTAAAATTCTCTTTTGAACTTGGGATTCATTTTTCTCAAATAATTTACATTAAAAAATAAAATTCTAACTAATACCTAAAGTGTACGATTTTGTGGTTAACTTGGAATTTAAAATTTAAAATGTCAAAATTTTCATTTAAGTTATCATTATCTAAATTGATATAATTCATCTTTAATACCATTTTCTCTAACTTTCTCTACTGTATTAAACTCTTTTCATTTACCAATTATTTAATCATATTAAAAATATATTGTGATGTAAAAATACACTTATATATGGGATCTACATATATTCATATATATATATATATATATATATATATATATATACATACAGACAAACAATTTGAAAATATGAAATATAAACTCTTACTTTCTTTATTAATAGTACTAATAGGTTGACATAACTCACTTGACATAATAAAAAAAGTTCATAATAGAGTATGGAAGTAAATTTAAACGTCATGCAAAGAAAATGTAAACAACACATTATTTACAAGAGTTAATATATTTGTTCAAGAAAATCGATTCTCTGCCATTTATACTGAGACAAAATGTTAAATGTCGTATATATTACATGGTGTAGCTTTCATTGTTTTATATATCTTCATTTATTTGTTAAAGAGAATGAAATATACTTGTCTGCATGACAGAATATATATATATATATATATATATATATATATATATATATATATATATATATATATGTATTAAAAAGTACATCAGAAAAAATACAGCTAATTTGTAATTTTTTTATTTGATATCACACAACAAATGAAACTCATCTGTAGATAAACGAATACTTTACATAAATAATTAATAAATTAGTTATTTATTTAGTATATCTTTTTTTAGACAGGTTCAATTTTGTACTTATTTTATATGTGGCTACAGTTTTATTTAAATATATGTTCGTTTATTTATTATTTTTTTCATTTAATACTTTCAAGATTCAGACTATATGTGCATTAATAAATCTTATTAATTTAATATAAAAATTGTATATTCAATAATTGATTATCGTATTGTAGCTGTTTAATAATAACTTAAATTTTGATAAAAAAAATGTAAATAGAAAACTATTATAAAAAAACAAGAGTACATTGAAAACATAATGAAAATACATAGGGCTAGGCTGATAAAAATTCCAAAAGATAAATGACTACGGAAAAGCGAAGCAAGATTGCATATAAAACGAAAGGACAGTAAAAATCTATACGTAGGTCAATAGTTAATGTTAAGCAGATTTGTCTGTGTAGAAAAGGGGACATAAAGAAGAAATGTTGCTAGTAGTACTATTAACATTTCAAAATTTGGAGATAAATGAAAAATATATTTATTTGAAAAATTTTTAATGTTTAAAATATTAATTTATTTTTAAATATGAATTTAACGACATTACTTAGTAATTATGATAAGATTTTATCCAAATGACTAATACTAAATAAATACTAGTTGAGTTATAAGTAACATTTATATTTTAAAGATTTTTCAAAGGAACATTTTTTTAGATTTTATCAGTATTTTAAAATAAATACTGTACATCAAATTAACACTTTTAACTTATATATATATATATATATATATATATATATATATATATATATAATATTTCATAAATTTGTTTACAAATTCACAAATCTGAAAAAAATTCATGTAATCTCTGTCAATTTATTTAGAAAAATATCTAAAAAGATTGGATGTATTTGTTTTTCATAAATAATGATATTGACATCTAAATTTTTGCCAACAATTTTAAAATGAATATTAAAAATTGTTGTTTATTCTAAATATTTTAGATTTAGGATTATCAATTAAAAATATTGATTTATTTATAAATAGATTTAATTCTTCTATAATATTTTACAGACACGTAATATTATAATATATAACTTGACTCATGAAATATTTATTGACTTAATTTTATGCTAATAACATTGAATATATATATATATATATATATATATATATATATATATATATATATATATATATGATAAATTTTTATACTTAAAAACATGATACTTTTGTAAAAAATAAATAACGTTAATAAATTTATACTATTCATTTATGTAATAAAATAACAATATTTAAAGATTAAAGTAAAATTCAAGTTAAATTATTTTAATGTAATATATATTTATTTTTATGTTTTATATATATATATATATATATATATATATATACATATGTGTGTATGTATGTATTCATTCTATATAAAAATGAAAATCTTAAAACCAATTCTCTTCGAATTTCGTTGAAATGTACTAAAAATATAAAGAAAATATAAATACATGAACCGTATATTTTGTTTTGTCATATTATCTTTCTTGAATAATAAAATTTGTAATATTTTGTGTTACAACAATAACTTCGAAAAATATATCTCCAGACTATAAAATATGACGTTTAAAAGAACGAATGATATTATCATTTTTATCAAATAATAATTTAGTAAAATATATTTTTGGATTATAAAATATTATGCTTCAAAGAATAAATAAATACATCTATTTCGAAAATTACATTTGATTTCTTACATAGAAAAAAACAAACATATATTTTTCAAAATAAATAAGTAGAAAATTTCAAAAATATCATGCCTGATATAATATTTTAATGTAGTCAGAACTTATGTAATATAACAAAAAGTCAGATATTTTTTGTCGTGTTTAACAAATTTCAGTAAAATCAGAATAAGTTTTGTTGGACAACTTATTTTTTGTTTGTTTTCAAATGGAATATTTCTCTCTCTCTCTCTCTCTCTCTCTATATATATATATATATATATATACACTTTTAAAATATTTTCTCAATTTTATAACTTTTCATAAAATAATATACAAATCAAAAATAATTAAATTTTCATATTAAATCATTCAATTTTCAAACAATGTTTTGAACAACTGTCAGTATCAAATCTTCAAATTGCTTCAAGCTATTTAGTACAAAAATCATATAGCTTAGAAGATCAGAACTCAAACTCGAACATGACCCAATTGTTATATTTGATTTTGGCCGATTTCGCAGATGGAGTTCGAAATCTAAGCAAACATTATCCGAACAAAGCAATTATAAGTTGAACATCAAACTGTTGATTGTGTAACTAATGTTCTGTACAACATTTTTGAAAATTTCTCGAAAACAATAAACTTATTTTTATGTCCATAAAATTTATATACTTGTTAGTATTATGTTTATATTTTCAAATTCACAAAATATACTTAATCTAATTTTACAAATAAAATATTTATATTATTAAAAATTTATCATGCTTCACAACAAATTTATTTATGTCATTAAATAATATTTTACTTATTATTTCATCTTTAAATATTCATATATATATATATATATATTAGGTTGGCAAATATCTCCCTTCCGCCTTCTGGTCTTTTGAATTTCGCATTATATATATAACCTAATATATATATATATATATATATATATATATATATATATATATATTCATAAACACACGCCCCACACAAAACACACACACATATACATACCTACATATATATCAGTATTAACACACATCTTTGTTTAAGGGTAGTTAAAATAATGAGAATATGACAATGTTTACATTCTGTTTGTTTTCATATCACACAATGTAACAACAATGCATTACTGAATTTGAAACCCTGGACAGTTCAAAATAACCATTTGATAAAATCAATTTTGCGTGCATATCTCAAAACACACGCCATGCTGTTACAATATTAATATCGTAATGATTTTATAACCGGCAAAAAAGAAACATTTTATAGTCAAAGTGTATTTTTCTATATTGCAAATATGTACTAGTTTCGTCCTAGGAATGTGTCGTTTAACCAAAGTTTAACGCTTTCAATTTAGAGTTAAGTGGATACGAGTTCCCGAAGGGATTGTGTTCATTTTACACATGCATGCAAGTTTAATAGAAACCCCTTCGCGACGCGAGTACACTGTACGCTTATGTGTGTGTGTGTGTAACTTTGTACATGGGTGGTAAAAGGGAATCGCTTATATGACATTTCATATCTCGTCGCGATCGTTCTCTCTCGTACGCACGTTCAATGTCTACATTTTACGATGACGTCATTTTTCCAGGAAAACGTTGCCTCATTCGGAATATCCTTTTCCACCTGTTTTCGTAGAAATGGAACTATGCTTATCAAAATGAACGGTAATGTTGGTTTTCATATCGCGTGATGGAACACAAAAACGAGAGATATACGAGTCTTGCTTCGTCAACTGGTGTTGTTTTTTTTCACTGAATTTTTTTTGCACGAAATGCAGACTAATTTTAAGATATGTCGGAAAGATAAACAAAAAGTTTTTACTTTTAAACTTTATGTACAGTATAATACAAAGAGTTAACGAATCACTCGAATTTATACTAAAAACTACAGTCGAGAGGATTAATCAAAAAAATATTAAATTGTTACAGTTTGCTTCGGTACTGAAACTAATACACTTTTTAATTAAATAATCATACTATTACAAATCACTTATTAAATTCATATTATATATTGCCGTATTTAAAGAGTACTTACACAGCCATCAATATAAATTATTTTGATTTTGATTTTTGATTAATAAAATAGTGATGATTTTTTTATTGTTGATTTTGATAATTGACAAACATAGACAAAAATACTTTTATACATTTTAATTTTGGTACTGTAGAAAATTAAATAAAAGGCAAGTAAATCACTCATACTAACCCTACAAGTTTTCATAGAAGTTTTCAATAGGAACTAATTATTTAGGTTATTCGCTGATATGCATTTTGATCACAGAGTCATCAACGTTAAAGCACTAGATTATAAAATTTAGTAGGAACTCTATAAATACTTGTAAATTTTATAGTAGTACGATTTGAAAATAATGAAATTCCCATCAAAATGCTTATCAGTGAAAAAATTGAACAAGAAGTTATTATTATTTTTTTTTATTTTTTCAGTTTTAGGGTGAATAATTCATTTATAATAAATTTTAATACCAATAATTATATCAACAATAGAAATGGAAACGATGTGTTAATAATATAATTTAAATTTTAACAAATAAGTACATTTTTTATATTTTTTTTTTATTTTGTAATTTTGTTTTTGATGATAACATAGCCATCAAAAAGTTCATTATGAATAAAAATGATATTTTGATTTATATATAAAATTATTGCAACATATTTTTTCTTAAGAAAGTAAAAGTATTTTAATTCAAAAAAAAATTATTTTAAAACTTTAAATTATTACATTTTTTAAATAATTTGTCGATTTTTAGATAGCGAAAAGTATCTTTAATAAAAAAAATCACAAAGATCATTAGTTAAAATTAACTTCTTCCTACTTTCATAAACAATTCTTTTTATATAACTACTTAAAGATTATATCTGTGTTAAAATAAAAATAAGTTCAAGGTAATTTTTATAAGTATTTCTAAATCTGTAAATCCTACTATAATCTTATTTCACTGTGCATTAAGTAACTTTTCTTATTTTATCTCAAGAGCTTTCAAGTCATTCCTTTTTTATTTTTATCTATCGTCTGATCAGTTCTCAATACTTTTATTAGTCTTGTAACTTGTATTTTATTTCTAAATTTGTAATACAATTTCATCATATTAAATATACTTTAGAAACGATAAAAGCTCTATCAAAATATTCTCTTACGTATCGTAATAAAAATATTATGAAAGTATACTTTACTTTAGTTTATGTGAAATATACTAATCATGATATTAGTTTATATTCCAGATTTATAGTATTTATTTTTTTAAAAAATATTAATTTTCTTTCTAGATTTTTATTGTATATATGATAGATTTTATTTTAAAAATATTACTTCATCTCTGATTTTCTCAATATTTTTATTAATAATAATAAGACATAAATATATTATAAAATGTAATTAATAATAACAAAATAATATCTTATATATAAATTAATAATATATTAGAGATTGAATTTAATGAATATTAATTTCAATTTCTATAATAACACGTTTTTATAAAAAAACATTTATTATATTTGTATTTTTATATTATGTTTAAGTAAAAAATATTATATGGTAAGTCAATTTATTTACTTTTTAAAGTATTTTTAAAAACATGGAAAACATTTATTTTACAACTTCTCAAACTCTTTATTTTTATACATAATTTGAAATTTGTATACAATCAAAAATTAAGATAAAATCTTAATTATTAGTTGTTTTGGAACTGATAAAATCTTAATAACAATATTTAAATCTGATATGATATTAGTAACACTTAAAAATATTGTGGTGTAGGGGTGAAAATTCATTTGTGTAAAATAAAATCTTAATAAAAGTAAATCTGATATTATTAGTAAGTAAATAGATTAAAAATTATATAATACAAATATTTTTTATTTACGATTGTCTTTCATTGATTTGCGATTGATTTCCAGTCTTTTATATAAAATATACTAATATTCATTTCAATCATTATAATAATTATATTTTTCTTCATCGTTTATATAAAAAATAAGGAAAATTGAATTATAAATTTGTTTTCAAAAAAATGTTAAATATTTTAGATTTTGTTCAAACTGAATGAACGATTATAATTTTAAATGAAATGTCTTTATTCCAGTTTCCATAGTCAATGAATCATATGCATTTCCAGTGAGTCATTCCGTGACGCTCGTCGTTCATTTATAATTCAGCAGTATAGACGATGTAAGTCTATAACGAAGTGTGCGAACGCAATTGTCGAATCAATAATTCCTCGTCAAAGTCAATTCGAATTATCGTGTCGACATCGGGCGTATAAGAATAAGAGGAGACCCGCTGAAGGAAAAATATACACATACACACATACGTACGCATAGGACGAGGTTTCATATTTCTTACCACCGCGCGGCGGCACGCCCGCAGCGTTCCCAGCGGGAAAACTCGCAACGTTCGGATGATTTAGGATAGGGCGGTGTTGCTTTTGTGTAACGGCCAGAACGTTTCTTATACAATCGTGTCTCTCCTTTTTCTCACACAAATACATACACACGCACACACATTTATATATATATATATATATATATATATATATATATATATATAAACTATCACAGATATTTGCCGGTTGAGCATCTTTTCGCGTTTTTCCATTCGGAAAATAATTGATGCTGGAAAAATTCCACTTCACTGAAGATCACGATATATTGTTTTTTCAAGCATTTTAAAAAATATTTCCGAATTTGAGAGTGTATATCCATCGAATCTTTTCATAAATACATACATACATATATATATATATATATATATATATATATATATATATATATATATATATATGCGCGTGTGTGTGTGTATAGGCTTACAAATTGGTTGAAAATTCATAAACTTAATGTTTACGAACTGTTATATTGGAGTATATATAAAAATATAAACATACCTGTTTCATTTTAAGATGAAATTAAACATTTCATTAAATTTACTTTTCAAATAATACCTGTTATAATATTTATAATTATGAAATTAATAACAAGTTAAAAATGTATAACAGTAATTAATTAATAAGAAAAATGTAATTATATGGAATGATTATTTACACAATTATTATATTGCAATAATAATTTTGTAATATATATATTTATATATATATATATATATATAGAGAGAGAGAGAGAGAGAGAGAGAATATATATATATATATATATATATGAATTTGGTAATATAAAGTTTGAAAAATTTATAAAAAGCAACAAAACAGAAATAGCTTATAAGTATTGTATTTGAAAAAAAAATCATGAAAACTTTGTATATAATAGATAAGTATTGTTAATTTTATTTATATAAAAACTAAAGTAATCTTCTTCTTTTACAGGTAAGCTGAACTTTTCAACTATAAACGTAAGTAAACAATAATCATTGTAATAATATTATAACTTCATTTAATAATAAATATAAAAAATATTACTGTTACTTCCGGCTAGTTCGTTGTATGTGTTTATTAAATTTTTAATTTTTAATAGTGAAATGTATAAATTTTTAAATCAAAAATATTGAAAAGTAATAAATAAACAAATTATATTACAGAAATATTAACAATAAAATATAGTATTTATTTTTTCTTTATTATTCATAATAAATTATACAAATTATTGATTTTAATCGATTAAAAAACTATTATAATAATATTATTTCCTTCCTTTATTACAAATTATAAATGTGTAAGTGGAAAATATAATTTGAGTTCATTTTAAGTCATTTACTAAATTTATATTAAATTTTCATTAATAAAAAGATTTTCTAAAAACTTCATCAATTTGTTTAATATTGTAAATAAATAAACATCTACAAAAAAAACTTGAATTTATCTGCTAATAAACGTCAAAAATACAGCTAGCAAAAGATTAAATTTTGAAATAAATCTTGATCAAACAAGGATATCTCCTGTAGGGCTTAACCCATATCTGTATTATTTTTAGATTAATTATTAATAACTAATAATAGTTATATATATATATATATATATATATATATACATACATATGTTTGTACGTATGTGTGTAGTAAACCAATAATTTTCTGATATTATCGTACCTTTACGCCGTTTAATTTTGTTGTTGCTTCAACACGTCCATTCTACATATCACCATTTCTAATAATAGTGCACATATAGTATATTAAAGTAATAATCTTCATTAAAATCTGTTTAGGACACCCGTAAATAATTAAGAGGATTATACGCTGGTCGCAGGTCGTAAGTTGCTCATAACTGGCTTAAATATTATGCAAAACGACATAAAATACAATACAAGCAATACGTTATGGAGCATAAAGTTAATCCAACCGATAAATATTGGTATAAGTTTACTCGTAATGTGTTCAACGTTTGGAAATTAATTAAAAATTTTCACACGAACGAACGCATTTATTTTTTCCATCGAACATGCTAAGTAAACGTGAAAATATTTACGTACCATTGAATTAGACGTGAAGATAAATTAAGGATGTATGATGTGATTACGGATTGAAAAATCGTACGAAAATCAAACAGGGTTGGAAATTATCTCAGTATTTAAACAATATTTACAACTATTTAAGTACATAATAATGCAATTTGCATGCATTAAAATTGGTTGTTTTGGGTGAATGTGAAAAATATTTTTTTTCTTATTAACTTTTAAAAAGTATTTTAATTGAAATATAGAAATAATTGCAAATAATTTTATTTTATATTCAGTGTTGTATCAATCAAATCTTTTATTTTTATATTATAAGTCTTTTTATTTTTAAAATTAAAATTACTATATTTTTCTGGAATTGAGATAATTTTAATAGTTTTATAATTAAAAAAGTAAAAATTCGAAATAATAAATTCTAATATTCGCTTTAGCATAGTTAATTCATTTTTAACAAATAACCATTCACTATACCACAATTTTTATAAAA
Source organism: Neoneuromus ignobilis (assembly GCA_029203775.1). Classification (NCBI taxonomy): domain Eukaryota; kingdom Metazoa; phylum Arthropoda; class Insecta; order Megaloptera; family Corydalidae; genus Neoneuromus; species Neoneuromus ignobilis. The sequence goes on from CP092088.1 coordinate 47,793,168, forward strand.
ATGCCAATAATCACTTATTGTTCTTTTTTTAATATACATTTCAATGGCTATTTTAATATCTTAAAAATAAATTTTTCAAATCACATTTCTTATTAAAATATTTCATATTTTTTAACTAAGATCATCGAGTCTCGTTAACATAAAAATAATAATTAATTATTAAATATTTTCATAAAATCTTGTGACATAAGACAATAATTATCTTATAAAAATAATTATATTTATTTTATGTGTAACAAATCTATATTAATTTCCAATACTAAGAAAAAGACATTTTTTATTAGTCCTATTTTTATTTATGGACAATTATAGTATCGAAATTTTAAAAAATCTACATTTGATTAATAACTTCAAATATAATTATAGGAATAATTTTTTTTATTTTATTATAATATACTGATATAATATCTATTAAATATACAGTTATTCAGTAATAATTAAAGTAGTAAAAAAACTAAAAAATGGAATTATTTACAACTAAGCAAGTTATTTATATAAAAAATATTCAGTATTTAAAAATATGAATTATCATCAAACAATTTAAAAATAACTAATAAGAAAAGAACAACTTGAATATATTAAACAAATAAAATGAACTGAAAAGTTTATCCAATAAAGGCACTTATAAATATGATCAATAAACTTAGTAAAAAATTCTACAAAAAAATATCTAAAAATAATATATAAAATTTTCAAGAAATATAACATTTAAGTGGTTGAAAACCAGTCACACGTTCTATAAAAAATACATTTTTCAAAACTTATTTCATACACTTCAAATTTTTTGCATAGTTCTTTTTGATTCAAAATCAATGATTACAACGTAGTTATTGTGTCAATATTTATTTAAATATTTTTTAATCTTTCTCTTTCTCTTTATAGATATATATAAATATACGTATATATATTTTAATATAATTTGAGTTGAGAATTGTAATAATAATTGTTTACACGAGACTAATTAAACCTTTCATTAAGTGTAATTACTTATTTACAGTTATGTTTTAATGCATTTCTCTGAAATTATACGACCCGTCCTTTACATAAATATCATAAAAAAGGATGTTGTTCTGACAACGGTACCATATAAACTCTATCCGATGTTTCAATTTTTGATCAAAAACCAGAAACACGCGTGCATAACTAGAAACATACCCTTTCCGTCCGTCTCACGTCTAGATAAACCCCGCCATTTATAAAATCCCGATAAAACAATGCTATTATCAACGCTAATGTTTGTGCGAAATTTGCATACTCACAATGAGACCGCAACCCACATGTGTTTAAAATTACCTAATATATTTTCATCCCCTGTTTATTATCATCCGGGTACAAAAGTGGTGGGTACGACGGTGTGCATGGCGTTGCACGATCATATGAGGGGTTACCGGAGTGTTGTATCACCCGGATCCGGATGTGTAGATTACTCTCTCGCGGAGCCCTCCTTCCATCGCTGGTCACGCCCTCCAACCACAACGTTGATCTTTGGAAAAAAGTATACACATACCAACAAATATACATATACACGTTTACATTCCTGTGATACAGAGATGGCGTCGTTGCTTCTTGTCATATTTGGGTGTTGTAAATTATTTATGACCTGTCTAGTTTGTGTATGTGTTTTTTTTTTAATGATCTATTTTGTTTACGCCGCATTAAAACAATTCAGCGAAATTTGTAGTGCGTTTCGTGAGATCAGTAATTTTTCGTACGTTGTGTAAATATTCATTAAATATGTTTTCATCCGATACGTGATTATATTACAAAGCATGAAAAGTATATATGTTTTAATACACACAATAATAATACAATATAATCTTAAAAGATTGAAAAATTTTTACAACAGCAAAGCTTTGGGGTAAATTGTCAATTATATATATTATATATATATATATATTATTTTATATCTTAAATTGACAAAATAGTATTTACATACATATATAATATTAATATAATTCATTTGTGAATAAATTCACATTCAAATCGATTTTATTATTGTTGTTTATTCAATTTATAACAAAATATTCAATCATACGAGGATAAAATTTTATACAATATTCAGTAATCACATACTTTGATGATAGTTGTTGATATCATTTTAGAAATTCAATATTATAAAATCTTTTAAATTTTCTATGTATTTAATTTACTAATAATATACAAAGATCTAAATTATGTTTACTTAATCACTCGTCTAAAATTAATAAAAAAAGTAATAAAATTGTTTAATAATCATTTATTATTCACTTTTTTATTAATGTGCATTTCGAAGACCATGCCATCATCAATTTAAAAATACTGAGCTTTAATGAAAATGGTTATATATATATATATATAAATTGAAACAAAGATAAATTCAGAAATTGCTTTTAAAATTTTACATTTACTTATATCTAAAATATATTGATGAATAAAGTAAATAATAATTGATTATTTAACTCTCGTATATTTTTTTAATATCAGAATTAATGATTCAATTGTACAAAAAGGAATTAGACACGTCAAACTAATAATGACTTTAAATATTTTTAAAACAATTCAGTTTTAAATTTAGATAAAAGGGTAATAAATTTCTTTATTTTATATTTAAATTATTTAATTGTAAAAATTGTATTTTTAAAGGAAAAATATTTATAAATTTTCTTTTCTAGTCAATAGATTATCTTCTTTTATATATATTTGAAAATATTTATAATTTTCTGATTAATTTCTGATCTCTGGTATTTTTTTTCAAATCGTTAAATATTTTTCAATATTAAAATAATTTTTGTACAGATTTCATAAAAATACTGAAACAATTTTTTTTATTATTTTTTCAATTCATAATTAATTTATTACAAAAAATAGAATAATTTTACCAATAACTAACATGACACTTTTTTACCTTTTTCATTAAATGTATTTTTTTGTAATGAAAATACATTTCATTTGATTATTTTTAATAGATCGTACCGAAAATAATTTTCAGAAGAGAAAATCCAATTATGGCAACATATGTTGTTTATTTGCGTCACCGTATCAACCGAATCCGTCCCTGATCACCGATCCTCGCCGTAGGTTATATCACGCTCGGCATTTTAAATAAAATCCTGCTGTCATTCAGATACGTGACAGAACAACCGCGCAATAAACACGAAACCACCGAGAGAAACAAGGTCGATCGCAAAAAAATACAAGCGACTATGACGACCTCCGGCGCACCCCAACATCATCCATTGCTGTTACAGCGAACGATCTTCTTTGGTTTTCACCGTCTTTGAATACTGCCTGTGGCGTATGCACCGGCATGCTAAGGATTCACATTACATAGAGAACAAACGGGGAGGGTGCGATCTTAACGACTCGACGGCGATATCTCACGGTGATCTGTTACGCGGATCGTTAGAGCTTTTTAATTTCGTTAGCGCATCGTTTAGACTCGACTGATTGTCGTTTGATTACAATATCCGTTCATTTTGCGTACATATTTCACCACTGTACAACTGCAACTTTTACGCATTCAGAAGGATATGTTTTTTTGTAAAAAAAAAAAAACAGAAAAAGATTATTTGATTTTAAAATTTCCAATTTTATTATATATATATATATATATATATATATATAGAGAGAGAGAGAGAGAGAGAGAGAGGGAAGGAGTATTCTTGCAACTTGAAAATTGAATTATTTAGATTTTGAAAATGACTTACAATAATATTATTTGAAAATAAATAATATAAATACATTTCTAATAGTAATCATTATGATTATCAATATATATATATATATATATATATATATATATATATATATATATATATATATATATATATATTATTTGAATATATTTATGATTATTAATATATTTATTTGAAATTATTTATCTACAATAATTTTTATCTGTAAGGAACGAAATACAATATATTTATTTCTTACATTCAACAAAAATACTTTCACATATTTTTTCTCTATCTTTTTCTTGCCGCTAGTTTAACTAATTTATTTATAAAAAATATATTCTATTAAGTGTTATGAAATTTCAAAAAAAAATATACTTAACACTAATTAAAAAAGAAAATAAAAATCAAACAAAAAATAATTAAAAAGCATAGTGAGAATTTTTCAAAAAATCCTAAAATATTTTGTTCATAATTTTATATAATAATAGTAGAAATTTTCTAAAATTATAACACACAATTGTCCATGAAAAATTATTCAAAGTTTACAACAAATCAATAGTAGGTTTTAATACAATTTATTTCATGTTGTGGTCAATATATTTTAATCAAAAATATTTAGTAACAAATAAAAACATAAAAAATATATGTAAATATATTTTCTGTAATCTACCATTAATGATAGAAATGATATACTCGTAGCTATCGAAATGGATTAAAATGAACAATAAGTGACTATTGAAAGCTTTTATAAAACGTTGTGGTTTATAACATGATCGATTCATTTATATTAATGTACAATTGTTAATATGAGGCATAATTATATTATATATATATATATATATTTATATATATACACACAAATGACAACTGAAAATTATTTGTTAATATAATTTTAAGTTTTATTTACTTAAATACACAGCATTAAAATAAATTAATGAAAATTTAATATGACATTTTTTACCTCAAATATCTTTATAGCTGTAAAATGTATTTTAAAATAAATTTTTAAAATTATTATTTTTAATAACAAAAATTTCCTATTTTTTTAATTTTTAATATTTACTTTATAACTTGTTATGCTATGTACATATTTTTTTAAACTTATCCAAATATAATTTGTTTTTTTTTGTGAGTAGAATATTTTTTTTGTAAAAAACAAGTTATGTGGTTCTTTCAGTTACAAAATATGTACATTTAGCGAATAGATAAAATAATAAAAAAATATCAAAACTGTGTAAATTTGTTAGTTTTTCCATTAGTTTATACATTCTCTGTAAATAGTATATATACATATATATATATATATATATATATATATATATATATATATATATATACGTATGTATGTATGTATATATGTATGTATTTAAGTATATTTATATAGAGAAGAAAAATATTGGTTTGCTGAAATTGAAAAGTTTTAAGAGAAATTTTCACTGAACAATGGATTGGGATTATTAATAATAATAACGATGATGATGATATATTCAAATATATTATTAAACTGAATAAAATATTTATTACCACACATAAATGTACAAATTTTAAAACTTATGAGTTTAAAAACTCTTTAATTTATGGATTTCATTTAGAACATTTTTTAAATTTTAAGTAGATATTATTTTTTATTTTGTTCTCTATTTTCTATTACTACTTTCTATGAATGCTTATTAATTATTTTTGTAATATAAAATATTTCATTTTTTATTGTATTTGAATATTTGAGAATATATATATATATATATATATATATATATATATATATATATAAATATATATTTTAAGAATGAATCATATTTCTGAATACAAATATTTTTCAGTTAAATTTTTTAAATAAAAATTGATATGTAAAATAAATAAAAATTAATATTTTGTTTCTTGAAATGGAATAAAAAATATTCTTTTAAGAAAACTTTTGAGATGAAATTAAAAAAATTCTCCAATAAAACGAAAATTATAAACTCATATTTCTAAACAAATATATTTGCTTTAAAATAATTATATTTGTAATTTTTACTTAATCATTAATATTTCTTTATAAATCTTTTTTAATAATAAATATACATTATCTAAAAATGTATTACCAACAAATATTTTAGTATATATATATTTTTTATATCTACAATACACAAACATATTTCGTATAATTAAATTAATCCTACTCCCTCGGGATGTCACAACATATTACTAGAGTATCATAAAAGATCAAACGAAGTATTAGTATATTAAATCGTAATTTAATTCTTTGACAGGAATATGTTACTAAAAATCCTCTATTAATCAAATCAAACTAACCATTTTGACATGTACATATATATATATATATATATATATATATATATATATATATATATAAACAACCCTAATATTCCTATCGATTTCAAAATATGGTCGAAATTAACAAAAGATAAATGGAATGCGATTATTTTGATATGAAAAGCCTGTAGGCTCTAATTTAATTTGATGTCATCAATTCTGTTTCGCGTATTTATATTAAAAAATATAAACACATCCAAACACGTATTCAGTTCTGTTATCTACCTAAATACGAAACGAAAAATGGATAAATGTTAAATGACATTGGAATATGATTACGAAGAGCGTTTTATAATTCAGAAAAATATCAATCATTTAACATACGGTTTACAATACAATTTCATTGAAATATACATAGCCGATTGATTATTGTTTCGTGTTGTTATAAGTACAATTGGGGTAGATTCTTATTTAATATTAAAAAATGCCCGTTTTTCAATTTTGATTGAGATTATAATGAATGGATATATGTTTAATTTATATAAGAATTTTTAAACCAAAAATTGTTTACTTAAGAATATTCTGTATATGGGAAGATACTATAATATGTGTGTAAATAACAATGTGTTAATTAAAAAATATTATTTTGAAAATAAACAAAAAATGATTTTTTAACATTTATTAAAAAGTTTATATTTTTCTTTATGAAATTTAAACATAATAAAGCTATATATAAAAAATAATTTCATGAACAACTATGTATGGAATATTTTGATTATATTATGTAATTTTTTGAAAAATATTGTTTTAAAATAAAAAAATATTTTAGCATTTTATAAATGTATATTGACGTTATTATCATTGGTTTTCTGTAATTATGTAGATTTATTCTTATTATTAATGAATATGTATTTAAGTAGAATTATTGTTTTATCAAAAATAGCTGAACAATGTATGGATTAAAAAATAATTATTTTGTTAATACGTAACTAAATTTTCATATAATGAAAGTAATTTTTAATACTCTATTTAACAAAACAGACCGAAAACCAAAAAAATATTTTTGTGATAATTTGGAAATTTATTTTACATAAATTAATCATTCATTTAAACATCACGACAGTTTATAATATAACCGACTTTAGATTTTCTCATCATTTTAACTTATTTATCATTTCAAAATAAGTAAACAATATTTTTCTAAAATTTTGTAAACATTTAAGACAAATGTAATTAAAATGTATAATTAACAGATATGACAATACAAATTGAGCTTTATTTAAATATATTACTCATCCAAACACATATTTTTGATATTCAATAATCACTTTTTATTCACTTTATTCATTATTGTGGATTGTAAAATATTTTAAACTACTTTATTGTCAAATATTTCTATTATTTGCCTTATGTTGAAAATATTTAAACTTCTTTCATTTTAATATAATTGTAGCATATTTTTTTATTCCAATTAACATTTTATTAAGTAATCTTTGTTACTTTATTTTTTATTTTATTTTGTCATGCGATTTAATTTTATAATTAACAAAATTGTAAGTGTGTTTTTATTAAAGTTATAAATATTATTTGTTTTTAAATGTTTAGATATTATTTTATTAAAGTAGATTTTATATTTTAATTATATCTATAAATATTTTCTTCATCAAATGCAGCTTTTCCATAATATCACAATTCCTATTTTAAAAGATACAAAATTCGAAAAATTAGTTATAAAAAATATTTTTTTAAATAAAAAGTTATTATGACATAGGTAATGTAATTAATTTCATAATTTTTTTAGAAAACAATATTTCGTTAAAAATTCATATCTAAAAAATATAATTTCTTGTATAATTTTCAAATTTAAAAAATATTTTTTTTAATATTCAATATTATAATAAATTTTGGAAATCAATAATATTTTTTTATTAAAATTTTCTTAAAAATAATACTTATAAAACATATATTCTGCTCAATGTATAAAATAAGATTATTTATTTAGATTTCCTTCTGATAAAAAATAATTATCAAAATACAATTTATTTATGTGCGTTTAGATATATATATATATATATATATATATATATATAAATGTGTGTGTGTGTATGTGTACAAAAATCTAAACACTGATATATGGATATTTTTAAACAAAATTCATTCCGACCTGAAAACAATATTAAAATAATGAACCAACAATTGTTCAGTGAAATTATCTTTCACTCATATGCATACATTCGTACAACATATTTCGCCAAGCAAACACATTTCTGACAGTCACAGTAAAGATAACAATTAATCAACATATAAAATTTCGTACCTTTTACAGGCTAAATGTTTATACAGTAACCCTGACATTCTGAAAATGATAAATTAACCTCTAATGTACGTTTTGGGGTCGCCGTAGCGATCTTAAAATTAGTAACTAGATCGTTGTGTCATTAATTCACGTCTATAACCGTGCTTCCAATTTAAACGATATAAAAGAATGATACACGAACAACAAAAATTATACACGAAAAGATAAACAGACAACGAACTACAAAGAGAAATCAACCTTAATTTAAATATTTGTTACAGAAGCGACGTAACGGCCGCTATTCTTGATTATAAAACAAATGCAAATCGGGTCGATATGTCAGTTGCATTCAATGGTTCGAACCCTTGTCAGGTTTTATTTATTTATTTTTGTACTTTCAATTTAGGATTAAATTTAGAGCATACAATTTCGTTTATATATAAAAATGTATGACAGTTGATGTGAATATCAATTAATGAATATTATAATCAACACAAATATGTGTTTCTTACGGTGTTATCCAATAAACCAAATGTCAACAATAAATTAATAATTTCTTTCAAAAAAAAAAAATAACAAACATTAATTGGAAATAAAAGAGAATTTTTGGTAAAATAAATATTATGTTTATTTTCCGTCGATTTTCCGTCGATTTTCCGTCGATTTTCCGTCGAATTTCCATCGAATTTCCATCGATTTTCCATCGATTTTCCGTCGATTTTCCGTCGATTTTCCGTCGATTTTCCGTCGATTTTCCGTCGATTTTCCGTCGATTTTCCGTCGATTTTCCGTCGATTTTCCGTCGATTTTCCGTCGATTTTCCGTCGATTTTCCGTCGATTTTCCGTCGATTTTCCGTCGATTTTCCGTCGATTTTCCGTCGATTTTCAATCGATTTTCAGTCGATTTTCAGTCGATTTTCCGTCGAATTTCCATCGAATTTCCATCGATTTTCAGTCGATTTTCAGTCGATTTTCAGTCGATTTTCCGTCGATTTTCCGTCGATTTTCCGTCGATTTTCCGTCGATTTTCCGTCGATTTTCAATCGATTTTCAGTCGATTTTCAGTCGATTTTCCGTCGAATTTCCATCGAATTTCCATCGATTTTCCATCGATTTTCCATCGATTTTCAGTCGATTTTCAGTCGATTTTCCGTCGATTTTCCGTCGATTTTCAGTCGATTTTCCGTCGATTTTCCGTCGAATTTCCATCGATTTTCCATCGATTTTCCATCGATTTAAAAATTTAAATTTTTAAATCGATTTAAAATCTTTTTAAAAATTCATTTTACTAATTATAAATATTTCTCTGAATGCATTGTAAAAAAATTCCAATTAAGAAATAATATCTATTATTGTTCTTGTGAATATAATAAAAATATATTTATAACATAAAATTACAAAACTATCAACATATATGGATAAATATACATAAAATTTAAGAATAATATTTTTCAACTAAAAATCTATCTTTGCCATGTATTTTTTTCACTGTTCTTATCTAAATTATTGTTAACAAAGATTAAACTCGTACTAACTTCCCTAATGATCTTTTATTACGTATTCAGTGTAATTAGGTAGCATATGTTCCGAATTGCTAATCTGATTACTGTCAGCTACTGTCAGTAGTTTCAGAAAACGATACGTTCGTATTTGAACGCGAAAGCACACGTGTTGAACAAATAAAAAGAATGTTATATTAAAGACATAAAATGTTTCGCAAACGATCTACGTAAAATAAATGAAAACAAACAAGACGAAATATTATACGAAAGCATTAGAAAACACCACCGAGCAACTGAAATAAAATAAGCCAATTTAATGTTGATATCCAATCAAATACATTTTTTTTTAATTATCCCTATTTATGGGAATTCGTATTAAAACAATGAATCCTGTAATACAGTGACCGTTGTCGCAGGTTGATTTGTATACCTAAATTAATTGTACTCATGAATGATAACACACATACACATAGTATTAGAGTCGCTGCACATTGGCAACTATGTTGAACTTCTTTTTACTGGAAACGTCACAATAACATGTACAACAACGTTCACGTTGGCAATTTACATGCCTGGTCTGTAGGCTTAATTAAAGTATATAGCAAAGACTCTTGACAGTCTGCAGGGACAGTCCCAAGGGACGCATGCGCGGTGATCTAACATATACCGTGACCTACTTAATGTGACAGCTGAAAAATCTAACGCAACGTAACCTTACTTAGATTGTATGACAGCTGAAAAAATGAAGTTATCCTTTTTTATACGGAACAAATTAAAAATCGATTTTATGGCCCATTACTTCCATTATGTTAACAGATTAAATATGATAATTTCGACTTTGCACAATGAATACTGCTGTACGAGACCTCTATAGTATATATAGTGAAACGATAGTGAAACTATATTTTAATAAAATATTACAGTTCCCTTTTTTTCAACCAAACACCATATTTAAAAATTTCAATGAATTTTTTTTTAAAATGAATACATTCGCTAAATAATAACTCGATAATACAAAAACGCAACATTTTATGTTCTGCAATTCAAACTTTTGCTAAAACAAATTTGAAATTTCTTCCTCTTGCTTAAAAACGGCATAAAAATAGATCATCGGTTAGTATAAATGACTGGCATTGTATAGGTATAAAAAGTCGTCACTACTCGGTTTTACGTCACTAGTGACACGTTTTCGTTCATCTACGTTAACTATTGGAACAAACAAGGAAGCGTAGTTGATCGGCAACAAGACACTTTTTCTTCCGAACCGCAAGCGCAGTTTGTAATATAGATACGAAAACGATATTTCACTATAACTGCGCTTGAGCGGTACAAAAGGAACGTCAACTAATTTGCCAATGTGCAACCGCGCTTAACAAACGTGGGTGACCCCAATCTTCTATATTTGCATACGCGTCCACGACAGGATATTCAAATATTGTTCTCATCGGCCCTCGACGCAAAAATAAACCACGGCTTTATGCTAATCCCATTATGTGAAGGACATCTGCGAACTACGTACATGAGAAAAGGGTCGGTTCTCTCGATGTGGTTGGTACGCCTGCCCGTTAGCCTGTCTCGTCGTTCACTTCTCACGCTTCTGTTTCGTTTCGTTGTGTAGTTGCGGTGTTGTATTATTAAAATGTGTGTTCTCCTTTTTTTATTTAACGCTACATAATCTTATATATCGCATTTTGCAATGGTTCCATTGCATCCACACACTGTTGACCTATATAACAAATATGATGTGTGTTTGACGTACATTTTTTATTCTAAATGAATTAATTTTAAAATGAATTATAAACAGATATATATATATATATATATATATATATATATATATATATATATATATATATATATTTCAGAGTGATTACATTATTGATTAAAAATAAAAACTTGGTAAATTGAATTTAGTATTACGACATTACTTTCCGGTCCCTTTTCATATATATATATATATATATATATATATATATATATATATATATATATATATATATATATATATATATATATATATATATATATATATATATATATATATATATATATATATATATTATATATATATATATATATATATATATATATATTATATATATTATATATATATATATATATATATATATATATATATATATATATATATATATATATATATATAATATATATATATATATATTTAGGGGACCGGAAAGTAATGCCGTTTTTCTATACTAAATTCAAACAGATAAATTTTTACCAAGTTTTTATTTTTAATCAATAATGTAATCACTCTCGTTATCAACAACCTTTTGCCATCTAGTGTGCAAATTTTCAATGCCAGATCGATAAAAATCAATTGGTTTTTGAGCAAAATATCTAGAGATAGTATTTTGGACATCATTCGAATTTTCAAATTTTTTGCCACTTAGAAAATGTTGTAGCGATCGGAATATTATCGGATTTCCATTGAAATCCGATGGCGCAATATCGGGAGAGTATGGTGGGTGAGGCAATACCTCCCATCCCAATTCATTAATTTTTTTCGAGGTTCGTCTTGCGCAGTGCGGTCTTGCATTATCGTGTTGCAGAATAACACCTTTCCTGTTGACAATTCCTGTTGATAATACGAGGTCGTTTGATAAGTCCGTGTAAATTCCGAAAGATGGCACCACTGGTACATATCGAGGTTATTTTTAATTAATAGCACCTCTTGGAAGAACACACATCAAGTTTCAGCCATATCGGTCTATTCCTTTGTGTTTGACAATCGTTGGAATCAAGTTGGAATCAATCGACGGAAAATCGACTGAAAATCGACTGAAAATCGACTGAAAATCGACTGAAAATCGACTGAAAATCGACTGAAAATCGACTGAAAATCGACTGAAAATCGACTGAAAATCGACTGAAAATCGACTGAAAATCGACGGAAACAAACAAGATTTTTCAGTCGATTAAAAAATTTTTTATCGGCAAATCATCGATTTTCAATCGATTTATCAATCGAAATTCGTATCATAATTTTCAGTCGATTTTCAGTCGATTTTCAGTCGATTTTCCGTCATTTTTGAAACAACAATATTCATCAAAATAAACATAAGCTAAATTTTATGTAATAATAAAATATTATTAAAGATTCTAATCAAAATTTTACAGAGTTCAAGCAATAATTTATTTTAACAGATGTATTTAAATTATAATTTTTCTTTTTTTAATTTAACTGATTTGAGATCTTTCAAAATAGTTTGATAAATATAAAGAATTAGATTATTATTTTGATACAAATTCGTCATAATAAACCTATTTCAAAATCCCAATTAATTATTGTCATTTTATTCTATGTTAAAATTTTCTGAATACAGATTATGTAATAAACATAATATTTATAAATTGCAATGTTTATTTCAAATATGACAATATTCTCATAACGTCTATATAATTACGTGATTACATAATATTCAATAAAACTTCGAATAAATGAACTGACGGTAAAATTTTGAAAATTAGAATCTTTAATAAAAATCGACTTAAAATCGACTGAAAATCGACTTCGAGCTTATCGACTGAAAATCGACTGAAAATCGACTGAAAATCGACTGAAAATCGACTGAAAATCGACTCAAAATCGACGAAAATCGACGGAAAATCGAAAAATAAAATCCTTAATCAATTAAAAAATTCTTTATTAAATAAATCTTCATTATACATCATCTATGCCTATCAAAATTCGTATCATAAAGTTGAATATTGATTATATCTTTTTCGATAACATCAGATTTGATGAATTCGTTCTCTGAAACAACAGCATTGGCATCAAAATAAACATAAGCTAAAAAATTTTAATAATAATAAAATATTATTAAAGATTCTAATCAAAATTTTACAGAGTTCAAGCAATAATTTATTTTAACAGATGTATTAAAATTATAATTTTTCTTTTTTTTAATTTTACTGATTTGAGATCTTTCAAAATAGTTTGATAAATATAAAGAATTAGATTATTATTTTGATACAAATTCGTCATAATAAACCTATTTCAAAATCCCAATTAAGGTATTGTCATTTTTTTCTATGTTAAAATTTTCTGAATACAGATTATGTAATAAACATAATATTTATAAATTGCAATGTTTATTTCAAATATGACAATATTCTCATAACGTCTATATAATTACGTGATTACATAATATTCAATAAAACTCAATCGAATAAATGACGGAAAAGTGACGGAAAATGACGGAAAAATGACTGAAAATCGACTGAAAATCGACTGAAAATCGACTGAAAATCGACTGAAAATCGACTGAAAATCGACTGAAAATCGACTGAAAATCGACGGAAAATCGACGGAAAATCGACGGAAAATCGACTGAAAATCGACGGAAAATCGACTGAAAATCGACTGAAAATCGACTGAAAATCGACTGAAAATCGACTGAAAATCGACTGAAAATCGACTGAAAATCGACTGAAAATCGACTGAAAATCGACTGAAAATCGACGGAAAATCGACGGAAAATCGACGGAAAATCGAAAAATCCTTAATCAATTAAAAAAATTCTTTATTAAATAAATCTTCATTATACATCATCTATGCCTATCAAAATTCGTATCATAAAGTTGAATATTGTTATATCTTATAACATCAGATTTGATGAATTCGTTCTCTGAAACAACAGCATTGGCATCAAAATAAACATAAGCTAAAAAATTTTAATAATAATAAAATATTATTAAAGATTCTAATCAAAATTTTACAGAGTTCAAGCAATAATTTATTTTAACAGATGTATTAAAATTATAATTTTTCTTTTTTTTAATTTTACTGATTTGAGATCTTTCAAAATAGTTTGATAAATATAAAGAATTAGATTATTATTTTGATACAAATTCGTCATAATAAACCTATTTCAAAATCCCAATTAAGGTATTGTCATTTTTTTCTATGTTAAAATTTTCTGAATACAGATTATGTAATAAACATAATATTTATAAATTGCAATGTTTATTTCAAATATGACAATATTCTCATAACGTCTATATAATTACGTGATTACATAATATTCAATAAAACTCAATCGAATAAATGACGGAAAAATGACTGAAAATCGACTGAAAATCGACTGAAAATCGACTGAAAATCGACTGAAAATCGACTGAAAATCGACTGAAAATCGACTGAAAATCGACTGAAAATCGACTGAAAATCGACTGAAAATCGACTGAAAATCGACTGAAAATCGACTGAAAATCGACTGAAAATCGACTGAAAATCGACTGAAAATCGACTGAAAATCGACGGAAAATCGACGGAAAATCGACGGAAAATCGACGGAAAATCGACGGAAAATCGACTGAAAATCGACTGAAAATCGACGGAAAATCGACGGAAAATCGACGGAAAATCGACGGAAAATCGACGGAAAATCGAAAAATCCTTAATCAATTAAAAAAATTCTTTATTAAATAAATCTTCATTATACATCATCTATGCCTATCAAAATTCGTATCATAAAGTTGAACATTGTTATATCTTATAACATCAGATTTGATGAATTCGTTCTCTGAAACAACAGCATTGCCATCAAAATATACATAAGCTAAAAAATTTTATTAATAATAAAATATTATTAAAGATTTTAATCAAAATTTTACAGAGTTCATGGCAATAATTTATTTTAACAGATGTATTAAAATTATAATTTTTCTTTTTTTTAATTTAACTGATTTGAGATCTTTCAAAATAGTTTGATAAATATAAAGATTTAGATTATTATTTTGATACAAATTCGTCATAATAAACCTATTTCAAAATCCCAATTAATGTATTGTCATTTTTTTCTATGGTAAAATTTTCTGAATACAGATTATGTAATAAACATAATATTTATAAATTGCAATGTTTATTTCAAATATGACAATATTCTCATAACGTCTATATAATTACGTGATTACATAATATTCAATAAAACACAATCGAATAAATGATGTGCAAATAAAATAAAAAAGCAAAACCTGAAACGATTATTTGACCATTAGGTCTCGTCTTGTAACGTACACAAAATAGGAGTGCACAGCGAATGTTACAGCCAATAACGGTGAGTGTTTGCTCTAACAGTTTCTGGATAAAATAAAATATATAAACCGTGTTATTCAGACTGGAAAACTTATAATCGCCGTGTTTTTTCCCTCCTCGTCCTCCCGACACATCTGTTACGCCCGAGAGCAGGAACAGACGGGCCGGCAGGCGGGCAGGCATACGCTTATACTACTGTTCTCATAAAATTTTATAAAGCGAAAATATAAAAATGGTATTATTATTCAAAGTTGGCGTCGCGGATTAGTAGTGGTGGTAAAAAACTCTCCTGCATACCATCTGGCGCTTTCATAAAAAAAATCATCCTCCGGAGTTTGCGACGCATATTTACGGCGAGCGGTTCTTTTTCTCTTCACCAAAACTAATTTGAACCAGGTGAGGTTGTTGTCAAGCCATTCAACAAGTACTAATTATTAGCTATTAATTATAAATTATTATTAAATTTCTAGTACACGAGATCTACGGAATATTTTATGCACGACGTTAATATTTACCTTTAACTAATGTGCTCGAATAACGATGCTAATGAGTTTGTTATGAAATTATATTTTACTCATATATTGTACATTTAATTATTATTTGAAAGAAAAACTTAAGTGCCTGCACTAATACTCGGTGAAGCTGTGTGTAAATGCATTTATATACCGTTTTATTATTTTTATCAAATGTTTTTGTACTTTATTTTTTACTACTAAAAAATGTATGTAATTGGCACTTACTACACTATTACATATGTATATATATATCCTCTTTATTATAGTAATAAACTTAAATGTATTTAAAAGTTTTTTTTTGTAAATAAATTGCACATAAACACTCAATATTATTTTTATACTTGAATTTGTTTGAAATTGTAAATACAAAAAAATGGTATTCATGTTTAATTGATATTTCAATTTTGTTCGTTGTATGAAAAATACTTATCTATATTCTTAATACAATTCCAAAATATCTAAAATGAGTCTACTCTTTTTAAAAAATATATAATTTTAATAAATCTGTTAAATTTAAACACTCTATTAACTCCATCAAATTTTAATTAAGGTTATTTTTTTAGTTTTGTTGATTGAGCATATTTTTAGCACTTCTGTTTTCTTCAGAGTGAAATCACAAAAATTACATTTATTCTTCTACATTTTGATAATAATAATATCGATATAAAAATTCAAATAGTTATTATCTGTTTTGGTACCATGGAAAATTTATTTTTACACAAATAAATCATACATGTTTTTACAACAACAAAAATATTAAAATATTTAATAATCACTTATGTTGTACTTTATTTTGTAATGAACATTTCAATAGTCTTGTCACCATCGTCATTATATAATCTAGAATTTATATTATAGAGCTTTGATAAATAATCTTTGTATGGAATTTTCAGCCTTGAGTAAAATCGTATTATTTCATTTTTTAGATTAATCAATATAATCAGAATAAAAAAGAATTGATATAATAGAAACTATTTATTTCATAACGCAAAAATTAACTATGAAATTATATTAACATAACATTTATAACTTCTACATAGAAATAACAAACTCTAATATATGGTAGAATCAACAAATGATAAAATATGTTATAGTGAAGAATGTAAACAATTTCTAATAATATATAATAAGCGTTAATATAATTAATTGAGCTAAAAATAATTTCTTGTTAAATGAGAAACTTTAAATAAATACAGTAAAAATTCAATAGACTAGCATTTATATTTCAAACCGCATTATTTAAATATTTTAATTAAGTAGCCATTAACAATTTATAAAAAAAAATAATTTTATTTTAACTTTTAAGCTTTTGTGTTGCATTGTTTTGGAACATTCTTTAATATTATATATATATTGTAAATTTTGTTATAAATGTGAAAAGTTTCAAACAAAATGTTGAATACTTAGTTACCAGCACAAAGCTTTTTTGCACAATACCTAAACTTTCCTAACAATTCATTTTTTATTCATAACAATATGGTACAGATATTATTTCCTCTTTTAGTAAAAAGTATTTGTTAAGGTACCATAATAAATATGGTAATCAGAACTGATCGATTTCGTATTCAAAATAAATATTTAAAAACAAATTACTAGCTGAGTATTTTGTCAATGGATGATAATTAAAACATGTTTTGAGCTTTAAAAGAATTGACGTCTCTGTGTCACTTGTCAAACCCATTTATTTTTGTCACGCATATTATTTATATATATATATATATATATATATATATATATATATATATATATATATATATATTGAATGGATTATAATTAAATCTGTCATATTCTATTTGGAAGGATTTTGTAAAGAGAAAAAAATGTAAAACATAAAGAACAAAAGCGGTAGCCATCAAGTCATACAACAATACAAGCGTACAAATACAAATCGACGAAATTTCTGCATATGTCACCAATGCGGTGGCAGAAAGTGAAGGGCGTATTCTTCTCGAAACGACCACAACGTTCGACAGAAATGTTCACCGATGATATTTTTGTTTGTGGCGTGGGAATACATAATGGACGTACGAAAAATCCTATTGGCACACATTGGTGCCGATTGTCATGATTTTTTTGGAGAAATCCGTTTTTAATTCGATTTATTTGTACAGAATGTAATTAATTGTACGATGTTGATTCAAATTTAATGATTTTTTAATTCATTGAAAAAGAAGTAGAACTTTGAATTGTTTCATTAAAGCATACTTAAACAAATTGTTTTGTATGGAAAATGTTTGTAAATTTAATTAAAAAATTATATTAATTTAATATAAAAATTAATTAGTAAAGAGATTTAATATCGTTATTAAATAGTTCAACATACACAATTTATAAATTTCTCGAACTACTCTGCAGTTATTAAAATCGCTCTTATTTAAAATACTAATATAATTAAAAATACTAATAGTGTATTATAAAACTTTACTGTAAATATTAAAACATAATATCAATAATTATGAGAATGTCTTGTTATAGTAATTAATTTTCTCTGCAACTGAGGTATTTAAATTTTTTAAATAAGTGTTTATAATTTTTCATAACACTATACAATTTTGTATTAAACTTAATTCTTTCACTAATAACTTAAAGTTTATTTTAAAAAGAAACTTTTTTAGTACTTACAATCTAAATATTATTACATTTTTATCAAAATTCATGTATTAAATGAAAATAAGCTATATGCATTATTGAATATATTTTAATAAAAAAATATTCATTTGTAAAATCACAAATTTATTTTAAATATTAAATAGAAGATTTAATTATCTAATTTAAATATATACATATATATATATATATATATATATATATATATATATATATATATGTGTGTGTGTGTGTGTGTGTGTGTGTGTGTGTGTTATATCCTTTAATTGTTATCTAAAGTATAGAGAACCTTGAAAAAACAGCGCCAATGAACCCTTTTCTAACTCAAAGTTTTCTTCTTTCTTAACATCTATTTTTAATTCTTTTTCTTCACTACATCCAGGATCTGCTACGTTTTTTTCTTTAAGAATTCAATAACAACTTACTTTTTCAGAATATTTTCATTTTTTTGAAGAATTCTATTTTCTTTTTTTGATTTCACGATTGAATAACTCGTTTATTCCTGTTTGTAATTTACCTCAATTAAAACAAAGGAGAATATAGTTGAAGATCAAATAATACATCTTTGTTACATTCCAGATTGACCTAAAAAAAGATTTATATATATATATTAGGTTGTCAAATATCTCCCTTCCGCCTTTTTGTCTTTTGAATTTCGCGGCTATGTACAAAAAAAAAAGCGGAAGGGAGATACTTGACAACATAATATATATATATATATATATATATATATATATATATATATATATATATACTAGGAGCACAAATGTATATATAACGTCAAAAAAGGCCAATGGATAGATAAGACAAGAAAATTACAAAATTTATAATAATGGAGTGGAAGAGAAAAGCATTGAATTGTTTGAGGTGGAATGTTTTGGAAGAAGTTTTCATCCAATAGTGAATAAGGAGAAATTATATATATATATATAGAGAGAGAGAGAGAGAGCTACATTAACAAAATAAAATAATAAATAGTTTGCTTTACGTACGTAATTGTTCACTTTTGAACATTTTAAAATTACATAGTCATGCAGATATATTTGTTTGTAAATACTAATTAATTAATTTATACACGTATATATAAATGTATGTATACATATATATAAATTGTGAGAGAATGTAATAAACGTTAAAATAATAAAAAAAATATCAAATACAAAACGTCGGAGCGTAATATACGGATAATAAAAATAGACCGTACACAGCACAGGACATTTCATACATTTTACACTGCATTACTTCTATACGACATGACAAAGAGAAAGCCCCTTCTATGGAACAGTAATAAAAAAGTTATTTACTCTTGTGCATCCATCGACTTTTCTAACTGCACATAGAGAGTACAATTATAAATATAACATTATTTCATTTCTTTTTCATATTTTTGTATATAGGTAGAGATATAAAATATATATTTAATACATTGAATTATTTCATGAAACGTATTTATTATTTATATTTAGAATATATCCAATACCATATATTTTCATTTTTCCCCACGTATATATTTTAATAATTATAAATTAATACCAGAATAATAAAGTTACAAATATAAAAAATTAATAAAAATGATAAATATATAAAATATTTTATGCTTTGTTTGTAGTAAAACAAAACTAAATTCTGTATAAATATACAAAAATAAATATTTATTAATGTCAATGCATGAATATTCATTATCGTGTTGTAAAATTTTAAAGTTGATAAAAATTAGACAACGTAAATAAATGTTTTTATGTTTTTTAATAATAACATTTGGTTTTTAGTAATCAGTATTAAAAAAAAAAACATAAATTTTTAAATTTTACATGAATTGTTCACTCTTTCTAACATGACAAGATTTTATAAGTGTAATAATCATTTATTGTTCACTTTATTTCTACTTCTTATTCATGTTTTTCAATTATAATAAAATTCTATAATACAATGTTCGAGTGAAAGAATTTACTCGTGACTTTACTTTAAATTTTCAACGCTTTTATACGATATCCACTATGGGAGAATTCTAATCAAAGAATAGCTTCACTTTCTTTCTACAGAACAAATGACCACGTATTAAAAATATATTAGAAGATTACAAAAAGCAAATCGTTGAAAATTCAACGTTTCATAAAGGGGCTTAGGGTGTAGAATATTTTTATTCTTAGAATATTATGAAACCACTGCTTTTCTGAATAAATACTTTTAAACTTTGATATAAAAAAGATAAAAATAATTAAGTAAAAATATTTTCTTATTGGGGTCCTTGCTACCGAATTTTCAATTATAAACAAACTTATTGTTATTTCTCTGGTTAACAAAATATCTAACTCTTGTAATGTTATTTTGAATGATGTATTTAAACTTTTATCATTGTTCATATTTCACTTTCATTACTTATTTTATTATTTATTATCTACTGATATAATTTCAGTTGTTACAATTTATTTTTTAATAAAAATCTGTACATTATATTGTTTTCTTGCAATTTCACATCTTATTAATAATATTTGGATATTATATTCAATTTCTAATATAACATCTTCGTGGTAATTTAATATTTTTTTACTAGTTAATTAAAGGATGTGTATAATATTTTTCAACATGAAATGATTTTATTGTATATCTAATTAATTATTTAGATAAACTTTTATTTTTCTAAATAAATTATTCAATTGGACAAAATTATTTTTGAAAGTTTATACTATATTTATCAATGTAATTTTAACATTAATAATAAGAGATTAGTGATAAATGGCAAAAGTATTTTTTTACAATATTAAATAAAAATACAAATAAGTGTCATAGAATTTTATGTAACTGAAAATATTGTTTCAAATATAATAAAAATTCTTATAAAAATTACAATTTCGAGTATATTTTTCAGTATATTTATATATATTAATTTAATGTTGAGAAAAACCAGCATAAAAGTAATTAGAGAAAATAAAGTTGATGAAATCCTTATACTTTTAATTATTTATTAGAACTAAGTAATTATCTCCATTATTTTCATCGTCAAAGTGTGAAAATATATAACCATAAAATCACTCTTTCTGTATATGTAAAATTAAAGAGCAAAAAGTCAAAACATTTCAAATATTTTCCAAGTACGACGTTCTCCAAGTCAAACGAAACGAGGAAAATCCAGCTATAAACAAATAGTAATAAAAAGATATTTGTTCTTGTGCATCCATCGACTTTGCAACCCTGACTGCACACAAACATTCAGCATCTCACGACGAACAGCACCCACTTTTACTCGCACAGACATTTACGACCACCCATGACGGCGTACAGAACGTACTACCATCTCATCCCTTATATTCATTTCACCCTGTTTTAACTCGCACCACGCATCAGTTCGTGCGTTCGCGTATCTCCCACTTTCAGACGCCGCAGTTGATGGCGTATATCAGATGTACGTGAGCAGAAAAACAATCTACGTGACGAAGAAAAATAAATGAGGACGTCCGGACCACTGGCGGCTAAGTCTCGGATGTCCAGGGGACAAGTCGACCGTGGAAAAAATTCATTACGTTACACGGTACTGCATAGAATGCGAACTATCATTTAATTGAAAATATCTACAGTTTAAATTTGAACATAAGTTATTATCAAAAACGATGTTTTTAACAAGAGGCAATTACTACACCTAATATATTGGTAAATGGAAATTTCTTTTTTTAATGAATACGTAACATTTATGTATTTATACATCTTTAAAATCAATTAACATTTCTTTCAATATCTAAGAAAATTAATAACAGATAAATAAATGCATATTACCTAATTAAAAATGTATAAAAAATGTAATATTTTTTCAAGGCTATCAAGTACTCGTATAAAGAAAAATGTCTTCTTGTATTAGATTTCACTAGAATATAATAAAAAACTCATTCTAATATCGTTTGGAGTTAATTTAAAATACGTGATGTGAAACTGAAAAGAAGCACATTTATTATTATTCAAGACAGGTCAGTATTATAACCAGTAAGAGGGCGCAAATAACCCCTCTCTACTAATACCACCTTGTGACAGCCCGACCGCGTCGTAACTCTCAACTAGGCATGAATCATGGGTTGACTAGACTAGGCAACCAGTCACGGAAATTGACTGCTAACAACTCCCAAAGCCAATCGATATAACACTGTTATATCATTTTTGTCATGTGCACTATATGCAGTAGATAACACGATATATTTTCCCATTTTCAACAGAACACATATTTATTACACTTTACTGTAGCATGCAAATTTTTATACGACGCGTGTAAATTTTACATTTTTCATAAATATAAACAAGGTTATTTCTTCAAAATGATTTACTGGAAACAATTACTAACTACTTCTTTTTAGAATTTTTTTAGAAAATATTCCTAATATTTATTCCAAATCGAAACTATTTTAACTACAAACAAACATGTAATGTAAAATATTTTAAAATGTAAATAAACAAACCATTTTATTGATGTTCACTGCAACCATCCATTGAAATATTAAACGCGGAAAACTGGAACCAAATTCAAACATTAAACGTGAATTTGAAAAATGTGTTTGAAAAATCAAATGGGATAAAATAACAATTACTACTACAATTAAAAAGCACTGAAATTGTATTTGAATATGTAATTGTTATTGTTGGTGAAATCGTATTTGAAACTGAATTGTATTTGAATATGTAATTGTCCTTGATAAGTTCGAAAAAATCGATCAAATAAATAAAAGAATATTTTTTAAATATATATTTTTTAATCAATGTGAAAAATTTTGATATTCAAATTTCATTGTTTTATCTGATGATACATATTAACAATTTATTTTATTTAATGAAAATTAAATCTTTTCAAAAATATTTCTGAGATGCAAAACTTATGATCTTGAAATTAATTTAAATAAGTAACATTTTCTTGAATATTCACAATCAGTATATAATATTGAACTCCGTTTTTGTCATGCATCCTTTGTCATGATATTTAATTGATTTGTAAAATTAAAATAGTACTTTAATATACGATAAAATGTAGAAAGACTTTAAAATCAATAAAACTCTATAAAAATGTTCATCAACATATAAAATATAAAAATAATTTTGGTAATCAAAAATAAAAATATTTTACTCAATACTGTAATTTGTGCTTTACATTAAATATAAAAGAAACTTTACGCAGATAAATCTAATATATAAAAAATACTTTTAGAAGAACAAAATAAATAATTATATGAAATAATCATGATAAGAAAATTTGTAATTTACATATAGTAAAATTATAATTGTGAATTTAATTTTAACACAAATAAATCACATCTTAAAAGCGATAAGATTTTATAAAAATATTTAATAATTTCTCATTGTTCACTTTATTCGCCGATGTAAATTTCAAATACCACGCCATTATCATCAAAATACAATATTATAAAATCTTTTATAACGAAGTGATTTATCGATGATAGTATAGTCATTAAATTGAACATCAAATAAATAAAATTAATAAGAAATTATTAAACACTTTTATAAAATCTTGTGGTGTATTAAAATGAATTTCCACAATATGAAAATAAATAATGCGAATTTAATACGCTTAAAGAAATAAATTGAGAAGTATATATATATATATATATATATATATATATATATATATATATATATATATGTCTTTGAATAACTTTTAGAGTTACCAATCTTCTCCCAAAAGACTAGAAGCACCTGGGTTATACTAAGAAAGCTGCCAACTGAATCTTTGCCAATTATTACAGTAGAAAATGTATCTACTGATATCTCCAGCTAATACAGATTTTTATTTAAGTTTCTTCAATTTTATAACTACTCTATCGTATAAAATATCAATTACGTGGTATGAAAGTTCATCGTTTTTAGAATTATTTTTGTAATAGTACTTTTATAGGTGATTTTTAAATAAATGACATTTATACAATTTTTTATTCAATGTAAATTTAAAAAGATTTATACTAAAAATTATATATTCTATTTTACTTAAAAAGAGTTAATTAACTTATGTAGATATATTTTATAAAGTGATCGTATTAAAATAAAATTAAAATATTTTTGTTGTAAATCAACATTAGATTTCTATGAAACTTACAATCATTTCCTTCGATGTATGCATTGTCATAAATCTGATATATTTCAATATATAATTTCATATATATATATATATATATATATATATATATATATATATATATATATATATATATATAATAAATTATTACTTTATTGATACAAAACTAAACTCTATTTCAATTTAATTTAAATAACCGTATACAAAAAGAGAGAATTTCAAAAAAGACTGCTTGTGAAATTCTGATTTAATACCATCAGATGTTCAACGTTGGCAGTTCCTGAAAAATATACGCTAGAAAAGCAACCACATTAGACGAATTGAAGCATGAGATTTAAATAACTTACGGTGCTATTCCAACAGAAATTTATGCACACGTTTATCGCTCTACTGCACGTCATTGTCAACAATGTTGATGGTATAACCACTTTAACCATTTACATGAGTAGTTGTTTCAATGTAATTTGACTTCGATATAAAACCAAGTCCGTTCGTATAATACGAAACTAACTTTAATGTATTCATTTAAATTCCATTTTCAAATAGTTTGAATCCTGTGACTAATTTAATTTACTGTATAAATGTTTGTGTAGTTGTGACGAAAAAAAACTGAAAAAATTCTATTAAAGATAATAATTATTTGCAAATTTATTCGTTGTGAACTAATTAATTTGAATCACAAATAATTATACGATATTGCTTTGTTCATCTAAAAGTACTTGTAAACTTTTTAAACTTATTATGGAAATTTTTAAATTACGAAGTTTATTTCACAACAGTGAACACTAAAAATTCTATTTATCATCAAAAATTCAATTATAAAACGTGTTTTTTTATAAAGGCCACTGCACAGACATCAATGTGTGTATTTTTTGTTAATATTTTCAACCGAGAAATTTCATTAATTTTTTTCTACTTGAACAAACTAAGATATTCATGTTTAAACTATCAGTGTTTTAATAAAAACTTTCTACACTATTTCAATATGTTCTACTTTTGTTAATATTTTAAGAATTTCGATAAGTTTTTTGAATTTTTAGCATTTAAATTTTAATAATTTTGCTTATAAAACATTAAGTAAATTAACGAAATTTATATATATATTGAATAATGGTATAATAATTTCAATTTTATATTTTTTATCTGTAACTTTTTCGTCTAACAAAGAAGACATTTTAAAATAATCATCGACTTCAAAGAAAATATAAAAATAATGAACAAACAAAGTTATAAATATATTCAATTTAAATATATAAATACAATAATATCAAAGATTTTCTTACAACAAATGAAATTACGAAAATAATTATTAAATTCCTATTAAAAATATAAATATACTTATTATTAAAAATTTAATATTAATTGTACAAAAAAATTAAAACTTATTTAAAAAAAAGAATGAGATGTTTTCTAAATTATAGAATAATTTGTTTCTTAAATTATATATTTACAGATGGTAATTTTTTTACGTGACTTGAATTTATAATTAAATATAAAAAAATATTTTTTTAAACTTTATTTTAAGACCATTCAGTATTAATTCAGATTAAGTAAAATTAAAGAAATTTTATTTAATTTACTATTTTTATAAGAAAATCATTTTTATATAAAAATAAAAAATACTAAATAAAATCATAAATCAATTTCTAAAATGTTATTTTCCAATTAATGTACTTTTAAATGTCATTAGTAAAAAATCAATATTATGTATAAGGTTTTGACTTCAACTCTTCATCAGTACAGTGACAAATGTCAAAGATATAAACTCTCGTTCTATTAGAATCTCGTTAATTTTAAAAATTAAAAAGTCATTAACAAACACATGTGGACGATTGAAAAATATAACAGAGTATGTTTTATAATTTTTTATCCTATCTCTGAATTACTGTCAATACCAACAAATACGAGTGTATATATATATATATATATATATATATAATATATAGAGAGAGAGAGAGAGAGAGAGAACAATTATTTTATTTTCTATATAGATACTTTAATTTATTAAAAACAAAAAGGTTAATTATTCACTTAATTTTAAAATTGCAATAAAATGTTTTTTTTAATAATGATTCTTTAAAAATCATATTTTATTAAAAAGACGAAATAGTGTACACCAATATCTTTTTTATACCTTGTGTGCATTTAATAAGTTTAGAAAATCATTTGGAATTTTATTCTCATATTTTCATTAATATAGAAGATAATAATTTACTTTCAAAAATTATTTAATATTATTTCAGTTACTTTTCTAAGTAGAGATATAAAATATTTAAGATTATTTCAGTGTTCTCTTGGAATTTTTTTATAATTATATATCTTCTATCTTTCGATTTTATATATATATATATATATATATATATATATATATATATATATATATATATATATATAATTCTTTTCCAATTATATTTTTATTAAGAGAAAAATACACACATGTATAAATATATATATATATATATATATATATATATATATATATATATATATATATATATAACCATATATAATATTTATGTTATTTTTCATTGAAATATTTTTTATATATATTTTACAAATAGATTTTTCCTATTTTTCAATTTATTACACACATTTTTATAAAATTTATAGTATGTGATATATACCTAAAATATTAAAATAAATACACTAATATTTTATACATTCTTATATTTTGCAGCGATTTATTTTTTCTGTAGTTTATGTATGAAAAAAGTTATATAAAAAGAAATATCAGAAAAAGGTCATGTATACATACATATTATAAATATATATATATATATATATATATATATATATATATATATATATACCACGTACAGAAATATTTTATCTGGAATAAAAATGTCCATCTATAATAGCACCTTCGAGGGAAGTGTATGCACTTTGCAGTATCCACTCAACGTAGCAACAGAGTTTGGTATTTGATTAATTCAAGCTGTTATCGTTATCATTGGGGGCCATCAACAAACCAAGCACGTGTGCTACAGTAAGTTGACACGTGCGGAAAATCCAACATCATATTTTATCATTTTCGTGGACAATAGTGACAATGGATCTTTATTCAACACTATGCTGGATCATTCTTCAACATCATAATCGCCATATTCTAGTCGATTTTGTAATGATGTGAGAAAATAAAAAAAACACACACTATAGGCATCGAAAAATAGATATTTACTTTTTCACCGTGCAAAAAAGTAACGTTATATATATATATATATATATATATATATATATATATATATATATATATATATATATATATATATAGTTTTATCAATAATATTTTTTATTCTTTAATAGATATTTCTTAAAAAATATAATATTAAAAATTATAATAAATTAATTCCATTAAAATATTAAATTATTTTCGTTTCTTAAATTTTATAACAGAAATAAAATTTAAATTTATCACTTAAGGAAATAGAGAAAATATCATTTTTCATTTAAATGCATTGCATTTCATTACATTGTAACTTTTGTACATGTTTCTCCACTTAAGAGAAAGTGCAGATCGTAAACATAAAATAAAATATTTTTTTACTCAATGTCAAGATATTTCATAACCATTTCGAATTTAACGTTTCGTATTTTATTTTTTATAAATATTATAGTAGTCACCTAGGTATTAACAATAAAATTAAAAAAATATTTTTTATATTTTATAATTAATGAAAATTATATATATATATATATATATATATATATATATATATAATATTATTATATACATAAATATATTTAATTATATTTTTATATAAATACTAAAATTTCATAATAAAATAAATTTGTTGAATTGTTTTATAATTTTAGACAATTAAAAATATTTTCTAGCTGTACACATTTAATATACTATAACATTTAAAAAAGTTATTTATAGTTCGGATATTTTTATTCTATTATATATATATATATATATATATATATATATATATATATATATATATATATATATATATTTATATATAATCTTTTATATAATATTTTTAATTAATTTTAACTTTTATTCTATATAATTAAAATTAAAATTTACAAAATTAAGAGCTTTTTAAACATTTCAAAATGTTAATTAGCAATTTATTATTTCTTACTTAAAATATATGATAAATTATTATGTATTTTTTTTAAAAATAACTAATAATTTAATACTGTTGATACGATAGATGAAAACAATAACAGCATTATTTGATATATGTATAAAGCTGTTTCATTTATAAAATCAATTTTGTTGATGTTTTTTTTCGAAAAAATAAAAGATAAGATAAAATTTGTTAAGTAATTGTGATCAACAATTATATAGAAAAAAAGTTAAAATTAATTACATATTCTTAACTTCAGAGAAAATTATCCTCTCTTTTAAAAATTCTTCTAAAATTATATATTTTCTTGAAATTCGAAGTAAAAGTTCTTAAATTAAATTCATTGTCACTCAATAATTATCTCCTCAATCAATATTTTCATTTGAAATTTGATATATATATATATATATATATATATATATATATATTATATATATATATATATATATATATATATATCAAATTTCAAATGAAAATATTAATTGAGGAGATAATTATTAAGTGACAATGAATTTAATTTGTGCTTTGAAATGCGTTTTGTATTTTTTTGTACTTATTTTGAAATAACCTGAATATATATGTATATATATATATATATATATATATATATATATATATATATATATATATATATATATATATATATATATATATATATATATATATATATATATATATAAGTGCAGTCTATGAAATAAATAGAAAAGTAAAATAAAAACTAAAAATAACATAAAAATGTAAATAACACTGCTATTATGTAATAATGCGTCAATTTTATGATTAAATTATTTTTAACGAGTAGACAAAAGAAAATATCATATAATTACTTTTACATTGGAAAAAAATATTCGTAAAAGTTTGAAAACACATAGCTAACGATTATTATTACGTGCAAGTTTTTAAAATACATATATTTATATATATATATATATATATATATGTATATATATATATATATATATAACATTACATATATATCGTTCATTTACGTATATGTCTGTGATTGCATTATTAAAAAAGTACACGCACTTGAACAATTTTTTTGATGTTGAATTCGATGACATTGATAAGAAACCCACGTCGTAAAATTTACAAATGTAAAAATGATTAAGTTTTGCGTGACCTGAAAGTAAAACTAATGAGATATGAGATGTCGGTTATAATTCTGAAATTTCTCTGCAAACCGCATTGTACGTTACGGACCTCTGAACCGATTGGAAAACACTACCACAACTATGACCCAAACAAGATTTAATGTATACAAATCTATAACCGATTCCCTTTCATTAATAGATATCACTGAGTATTATGAACACGGTCAGTTTATCCTTCGTTTAATTATTTGAATGGAAACGAATCTATTTCGAACATTCTATGTCAATAATACCTTTGTTCAATAACGTCGACTAATCAGATTTTATTGCGTTAACGACTCCATAAACGTGCCGTATAATAATTATACGTATAAAATTTAATATCTCAAGTCAGGTTTGACAGTCGGACAATCGAACATCAATTTAATATACCCGCGCGTTTCATCAATCATTAAAACGATTCTCGGCGACACAAGGTGACGTAATTACACCGTGCTTAACGATTTTGTGCAGCGGCCAAATCCTCCGACGCTCGCAAAACCCAATCGACGATCACAAATCGGATTCGTAATGACGTCTTTAATGTTCACAGAATCGAAGCTCTGGCCCGTTTTTCCTCATAATACCACTTCGATAGTTTCAACAATTGACGTTGAAATCGCTTACTAATGATGATGTTTGACGTTTGTCTTTGTTTCTTATCGCTACGAGTCGTCGAAATGCGAGATTCAATGCGTGTGACGTTCGGCTTTAATGGCGAAGAAAGTAGTTCGAAAACGGTACATAAATAAAAGATGTAGATGAGGTGGTGGCACTAGATTTTTTTGATATCAACAGTACTTACTGATAGTCTTTCCTTTCAAGGTGAATAATAAATAATTTTAACAATTCTAGAAACACTTTAAAATACACATACATTCTAATTTTAATTGACGGAATAGAAAAAAAATGTTCTTAATAAAATTAAATAAGTTAATTTTTTATGCAACTAAATTAAGTTCGATTTTATTATAAAAAGTGATGTATCACATTAATTCTCGAATTCGTTCCATATATAGAAAATATTTAAAAATATCATTAAAATGACATAAAATTAGCCAGAATATCAAAAATAAATCTATAAAGTTTTAATTAAAATATTTTCGTAAATAAAACTAGTTTATATTCGACAAAAATAATAGATTACATTTTTAGAATGCATGCAGCGTGTATACTTTTTTTATTTCATTTTAACATTTTTTTGTATCATTCGAATAACAGGATATGAGAAATGAGAAAACTTTTCTAATATCATTAAAACGGCATATAATACGAAAAGGCGACAAGTATTACTGAACTTTATATATATATATATATATATATATATATATATATATACACACAAAGGTGTATGAAAAATTTTAAAGTATTTTTATTTATCAAAAGTTTGAACTCTATGTCAGATTATAGTATTTTTTAGCGCGAGACTTTCAACTTTGACGAATCTCGACACGATTTCTGCGGATGTGTATAATGCTTATTTTGTGAAAGTCATTAAAACTTTCAGACGTGGATGAGACGCACTTTGTTATAGTATTGAATTATTTCTATTGATTCGAATTCTGTGCAGTTACTTGTGTGTGAATAGATACTAAAAAGATGGATATGTATGGCGTAGTTCGTTTGATAATTACTCAACTAATTTATATGCTCGTAAACTTTAAATAAAACAAGTATACGCATTCATGAATTACACATTTCATACAATTATATTCATTCATATATATATATATATATATATATATATATATATATATATAAGTATGTATGTATGTATGTATAATTTCAATAGACCTTGTATTATAGAATGAAAAAAAAAATTAATAAAAATGTTAGAAAAGAAAAATATTTTTTGCAATCAAAATTTATTTATTCATCTGCCATTTTACAAAGAATACAAATATTTCACTAATTTTTATGTTACAAATAAATAACAATATTGTATGTTATATTAAAACTATTTGTATGAGATTGAATTGAGATAGAAAAAATAATTAATGTTAAAAACGTTTTAGAATAGAAAAATAATTTTACATTTTTTTTACATCATTCATGTATGTAAGTGAATAAATATGTATCTATGTTGCTAAATAGAATTTTTATTCGAAACCAAATTTAAAATAAGATTTATGAAGCTTTAAGTAAATTTAATGTAAGTATAATATCATAATAATGTAATTAAATATTAAAATACACCTACAGTGACTTCCAGAATAAATAATTCATTTATTTTTTATGTTTTTTATGATATATTAAGATAATAATTATTTTTTTTACTTCACTTACACTCTCACTTATTCTTTCAATGTTGCACTATTATTTATACTTTTAATTTCTACTTTACTAGTATACAAAAAAAAGTTGAACAATAAAAATTGAGATTGCATATAAATTAAAACATCATTGATGGTGGAAATTAATTTATTATATTTTAAATCACCTAAAGTCAATTATGTAACCTTCATTTGTAAATGTTATAGACTATTTTAAATCTAATAAAATATCCTATCATGTTTTATAATGAAATACTTTCATGGAGTTTAACTGATTTTTATCTATTTAATTTATATATCTTATAGTTCATTTTAAACCAGTAATATATACAGTTTTTAACAGAATATATTATATATTAAAATATTTCAGTGAAATTTTTAATTTCATAATTTTAATATACATAATCGAAAAAAATACGTCATTTTTAAATAGTAAATTACTTATATTAATATTTGTATATAAATCTGTGTGTTTATATGTATGTATATATATATATATATATGTATGTATGGATATATGTATGTATGTATGTATGTATGGATATATATATATATATATATATATATATGTATGTATGTATATATGTATGTATGTATGTATGTATGTATGTATGTATGTATGTATGTATGTATGTATATATGTATATATGTATATAATATATATAAAGATATTTATCTACTTTATATCTACACCCATCAAATGAAATATATATCACTAAAACATACAACTCTATCGTAAAAATTAACTGTCAACGCATTGTTGTTCATGTTTGTGTTTTTTTCTCACTTCAAAACAAAAAAAAATTACTTGACATATATACATTACTTTTACGTATATATACCTGCATACACACACACACACACACACACACACACACACACATATATATATATATATATATATATATATATATATATATATGCATGTATGTCTATATTCATACATCATAAAATTTAATATATGTATATCTAGTTTTATATGTAAAAATGCGTATATATATATATACATATATATATATATATATATGAGTACAACGCCAATGACATAAATATGATGACAGTCGTAATATACCTACAGCAAAAATGTCACGAACGACGTATACCGTGATCACAGTACATTTTCGTTATTATTTTTCAGTCATATTAACTGATATGTAAGCATTAGAGACGGCAGCCATATATTATTACGTTGTTCGTTTGTGTTTTTATCCATATTTGATGCTGCTAGCACGTTATGTTATCGTGGTATCATCTTATTTTATGTTTTCATATATATCATTCATTTTACCGTACCTAAGAAACATTCAATAAACATATTTTAACATTTATATATATATATATATATATATATATATATATATATATATATATAACATTTATGTATATATATATATCATTATATATATATATATATATATATATATTTATATTTATATTTATATTTATTAAATTACACATATTTTCATTTCATTTTGTTTCATTTTCATGCTATGTATATCTTATACGAGGAATGTTGCATGAAAGTACAATATAATAATTCCTTTATTCAATATTAATTTTTTGTCTTATAAATTAAACATCTTTTCTTATTTAAAACTTAAAAATAAAAGAATAAAAATCATTATAAATGACGCAATACTTTATATCGTTTTCTATTTTAAAAATTTTAAAAATGAATATTTAATAATCTTAAATAATAAGGATTACCATTAAAAAATTTAATTTCAATTTCATATTTTCTAACATAACTTGTTTGTAACCATTTGCTATGAAATATGGACTAACATACTAATATATCATATCATTAAACCAAAATAAAAATCGTACAATTAAAACATATTTTTAAAAAAGTAATACGACTGCACTGTAATTGAAAATATTGCAATCGAATTCTTCATCTAAATTATTTCACAGAGAAATAACTAACGTCAATGTTACAAAATTTTATTTCATAATAAATTATTGTTCCTTTTTTTCCTATTTCATTGCGAAATCATATTCATTTTTTTAATTTTATGTATTGTAAAGGTAATGAAATTTCTACGAAATATACATAAATGAAAAAGTAACAGAAAATCTTTAAAAAATTATTTAACAAAATATTACTATATTAAATTATTATTTTCTTTCTCGAAAAAGTAATTACTCGAATTAAATAATTTTTAATGAAGATTTCACCATTTCTCTCTCTTTCTCTTTGTCTCTCAATGTACATATGTATTATATCTATATATATATATATATATATATATATATATATATATATATATATATATATATATATATATATATATACATATTTGTTTTTTATTTTTGTAAAGACTATATATATTATTTTCCTCATTTAAAAAACCAGACAATAGAGTTACTCGGATTCTGTTCTTATTAGATACTTTAATTAGACTCTTAATTCAAAATTAAAACGAACATAACATTTTTCTGGAAAGTCTCACCACTTTAATACTTCTGTAATGTAATAGTTTATAAAAAAAAGCATAAAAAAATAATTTAAAATGTACATTAAGGCTTTTAACACATACAGTTGTTAATGTTTAGTAGTAAAACGTATTTCCGTGTATATAAACGGGTAAACCAACATTGCAATTTACTGGTCAACCATTACCAAGACGTACTATCACCATAACTCCTACACAACAACGGTGACAACATCTTCCGGATTATGTTTAAACACAACTGTGGTTATTTTCATACAAATATAACTGTGTGAATGTTGAAGGCATGAAAAAAATATTTCTACTCACTTTTTTATACATACATATTTTATAATTCATATATATATATATATATATATATATATATATATATATATATCATATTTATTAAATTGTTTCTTTTATATAAAATTAATATATAGTATCAGTTCTGACTATTCACTGATTCTCTAACAATTAACATTTTTTATATTGAAATTTTGTATTTTTTTGTAAAAAATGCATTTTGAAGGAATATGGACTTTATAAGATACATTATTTTCTAGTATAAAAATAATTTTCACTAATATTTTTCGATAAAAAAAATCCAAAATTCATGCTATTGTATTAAAAGTTCTTGTACAACTGAAATACTCTTATCTGAATAAACACAAGATTTTATTAACGTTTAGTTTTCATTAACTTCTTATTTTTTTACTTTATTTGTTATTATACATTTTGATAATTTTTCAGTCATCATCACTGTGTCATAAAATAATATAATTAAAACATTTTTTTAAAAAAATGTTATTTTTGGAAGTGTTTATAGTAAAATATTTTGAACATTAAATATTTTTACTGAAAATGGCATACAACAATGAAGACAACATTTTAAAGAAACAACATTTTAAAATTTCATACAGAAATACCTAAATATTTTGAAACAACTTCTCAAATTTCATCATTTTAAATATTAAAAATTACAAAGTTAAGAATTACCTACATACATACATACTTATATATATATATATATATATATATATATATATATATATGTATGTATGTATGTATTGTTTCAATTTATATTAAACTGCTAATTAAATTCTTTTTATAAAAACCCTGACATCATTTAAATAATTACGTAATGTGTTTTGCTTATTTTGTTTCTATTTCAATTTTCCGTCTATCACCTTTTACGATGATTTCGTCTGACTCAGTTTTCACAAGAAATTAAAAATATCAGCTCTTGGCTCTGTGTATACTTTTCAAAGCTTACAAACAAGAGACTAATTAGTATTTTAATTTTTTCACTTTCGACGTGCAGTTTTTTCTTTTTGTTCCCTCGAGTGAAATTATTTTGCTTTTTCATAATAACGTATTAAGTTAAGCACTGTTTAATCAATATACAATGCAAACGAGTGGACCATATAATTTTTATTTTTGAAATGTATATATTATATTATATTTTTTAATAATAGTTTCGTGTTTTCTATTCTCGCATAATTATATTTATATTTCGAAACTCTTTAATTGTTTCCATTTTAATAATTAATTTTTATTATAATTTTGTTTGAGTTTAGTTTCAGTTATATATTTTTTTATTACTAAATTATACAGTACATTTATATAACAGTATTGTTAAGTATACAAATTATTATTATTATTATTTTAATTATAATTTAAATAAAAATGTATATTTAGTGAAATGTCTCATTTTATAAATAAAGTTTTATTTTCGAAATATACGACAAATATTAATTATATTAATATATTCCATTTTTTTATTTCTATTTTATAATATAGTAATGATATTAAACCCATTTTATATTTAAAAAAATATATAAAATGTTTGTTCATAAAAATGTTAATTATTTAAACTTAACTGCTTTAAAATTAGTTAATTAAATATTTTTATATAAAAATCATTTTTCACACTACAATATTTTATAAAATTGTTCAATAATCATTCATTTTAAATCAATCCACAAATTTGGTTAATAGCACCGCATCACAAAACCCTTAATTTGTTTAAGTGATTATGTCATACATTTATTACACTATTTTCTATTTGATATATAAATAATATAATAAAAAGTAATCCCGTTCAACTTCTAAAAATCGTTTCTGAGTAAACACCTATTCCGTTTAAAAAAAATCTCTTTTTGAAATCAAATTTTAGAACTTTAAATTTTTATTGAAAAGACATTCAGTAGAATAAATAAATATGAAGATTTTGAATAAGTTTTAGGTAGATGATTTTCTCTTTAAAAAAATTTATCTTTATTCAATAGTAAATTTTTAGTAGTAGAAAATAATATTCTTTGTATTTTTAAAACCATATATAGAAATAATAAATTATATGTTATTAAAGAAATTATTAGAAGTGAATAACTAAGATAAATAATTAGATGAATTCTAAAACGAAAAAATCCAAGAATTTAGTAAAACAATTACAAGGAATACGACATTTCTTGTACGACAAGCTACTTGCATAAATAAAAATAATGGAATGGTTACGTTTCAAAATATATATGAATATATCACTAAAATATTAATTACAACCCTGCCACTTCTCGAATCCAATTTACACTCATAGAATAGTCTTGTACCACAACAATTCAATATCGAATTCATTATATGTTAGAGCTGTTATTTTCAGTTTTCCCTACGAATCGTGCTATTTCCATATACATTTTCAAAAGCGTGTATTTGATGACTTAATTTTATTTGCACTATGTATGCATATATACCTACAAACATTTATATATATATATATATATATATATATATATATATATATATAAGAATGTATATGTAGACTTGGTAAAGAAGTGTCACCGACCGAACCACAGAAGCATCCACAACAAAGGTGTAGCGCAGTCCTCTATGTTCAAGTGTCGTTTATGTGCATATAAATTACATTTTAGACGCTTGAGGCTTGCTATGTGGCATAGGCCTGAAGCATAAGCGTAAAACCGCATGCTAGTTGTTAGTTGAAAGCGAGTGATAAAGCTGAACTAATAAATAGAATCAGTAGCGACTCGTACAATCCAGTTATTTATCTACGATTCTTGATTTAAATCGATTCGTTTCCTCCTATAATTTACAACAGATATAAATTTCTGTTTCATTTCTTCGACTTAGACGATTTCGGTTAAAAAATATTTAAATTTCCTCTCGTTATTCTAACATATATTTTATAAATGTTGCCATTTTCAGTATCGTAAAAAGAATATTAGAAAGAAAAACGACGAAGAACAATGAAATAAAATGCTATGGAATCACAACAGTCGCAATTCTTTTATATAAAAGTAAAATTCTACTCGAAACATAAAAATTTAAATAACTTACCTTGTGTAATTTATATATATATATATATATATATATATATATATATATATATATATATATATATATATTAATATATACATTGCGTTATATTAAATATTAAAAAATATGGCCTGAAAGCAGCAAAGTAAATATCATGAAAATTTAATGAGAATAATATGTGCGAATTATTATATTATTATTATTATTTAATAACTCGTTAATTATAATAAATACCTCTCATGAAATATATAAATTAATTATTATATGAAAACAAAATTTAAGTCTACTTCATAATACAGTTTTGAAGTTGTATTTTTTTCATGAAGACAGATTTTAAATATATATTCTCTTTTAACAAGAAATCTTAATATTTTTTCAAATTTTTTAATCGCAATAGAAATTTAAATTGATTTCAATGTACATTTCTATAAGTAACATCCTATATATATTGCTTTTATTTTTTATAATCTTTTTAGAAAAAAATATAATTACACGTAGTTTCTAATAAATCTTAAAAAAAGTTTCTTAATTTTAAAAAATGTTATAAAAAATAAATATTTTTATATTTTTATGCTTTTATTAATGATTATAATTTATTTATTAAAACCTAACCACCAAACAAACAATATTTCACCAATATTCACCATCGGATTTCTATTTATTTTTGTATCTGGATAATCATATATGTGGTAAGAAATTTAATAGTAACATAGTGTTAAAAACATAATTTTCTCAATTTTTAAAAATATTTCTTTTAATTTTATAAAAATGAAATTTATAAATTACCTTGTTGTTAAACAAGGTTAATTCAGTGTTAAGGTAAATATTTTAACGAATAAATTATTTCATTTTTTTAAAAAAAAACGTTCTTATTTTAATTTTAAAAGTGATAAAAAGTTCTTGGTTACCTTATATTTCTATTAAACCGATTGTATTTTCATTTAATATATAAAGGTGGAATATTTTTTTAATATGATTTATTTTATATAAAAAATCAAAAACATTATAGAGAAATAATCAAAAGTTAAAATTTATTCTTTAACAAGCTCTTATCTTTGCAACTAAATTCTATACAGTGAAAAAATATTTCAATTTGTAATTAATATTTATATTTAACAATCTATTTTTTTAATACTCACATATAATACTTTATTCCCTTTTGGAACTACTGATATGTAAGTTATTTCTCATATCAGACAAAGCATTGTATTTATTGAATTTAAAACATTCAGTGACGAATATTTATTATAAAAGTATATACCTATAAAAAAAATACAAAAAATCCGCTTCGGTCATCCGAATTTGACATTTGAAAATAACTCAACCGATAACTATCAAACATATTTCGAAACTGACGAAACGTCACTGACTAAAGGTTTATTCAGCGAACGTAACGTTGAGATTCTTCTTCTTTGTGGATCAAAGCTTTCATAACATTTCACGGGGCGGAAACTGTTCCAGTTTTCAGAATTCCGCTCTATTGTATACGGTGTGATTTACTTGTTACAAGCATGTGTCCTTTCATCGCGTAAGCGGAATACGGTAAATGTAAACTTTGTATAGTTGTATGGCGGAAAAAATCTTTTTTAATCATTTTATTATTGTCATTCGTTAGAAAGAACATTACTTTAAAATATAGTTCAGAATTGTTTTCACTGAACGTTATATTACAAAACATTTCATTGTGTTTACAAGGATTCTATGTGTAGGTTTTATTTTTAAAAAATGTATGTGAAATTATGTTTGATACGATGTATTCATTCTTTTGAAAATTTATTATTATATAAAAATTCAAATTATTTGTTTACTTATTTGAAAAGTTGTTGCTCCAATATATTTTACTAACCATTTTTGAATGTTTTATATATCTACATAACTTACTTCAAATTTAAATCCATTATTAGATAAAAAAATATCATATTTTCGAATTTTTCTATTTCTCTATGTAGATATTTTTAAGAGAAGAGATTAATTTTTAATATACAGAATTAAATAATGTATTTATTTATTCATAAATGGATAGAATAAAATTAAAATATATAATACTAAATATGTTTACGTTTTTTGATATACTAATTTTTATTTCCAATTAAATAACAATAAAAATATAAAATCAATATTTGTTATCGAAATTTTTAACAAGAATAAAGTTTATTTCCAATATTTAACTTTTTTCTTTTAACATCCTATCTAATAACATTAAAATATAATTCTTCCTGTTTTTAAAATTAAATTTTATTATGAGATACATTTGTATTAATTGAATTTACAAAGAAGACTTTTCAGTTTTGATGTATAAATTCAAAAAAAAATTTTTACTTTTTTTATTCAATCAGTTATATAATTTCCATCATATTTTATTGTTATGTTCCATCTTTTGGGAAGTTTATTTATTTCATTTTCATAAAATAATATTAATTTCGATGCAAAAATTACCTTAATACATTATTTTATTTCTTCTTATGAATTTAATATTAGGTTGGCAAATATCTCCCTTCCGTCTTCTGGTCTTTTGAATTTCGCAGCTATGTACAAAAAAAAAAGCGGAAGGGAGATACTTGCCAACCTAATATTTTATTACTAACACAATTTTGTAAAAACCAAAATAGATGCAATTCCAAAAGTCGAAATTCTGATGAATATCTGTCAAAGTTCTTCAGTTTTCTTCAAGTATTCATAACCATATGTGATCTTACTTGATTTTACTGAAAGATAATATTATTTCTGTCCAAATCTGTTCTTTTGATATGTAGTGATTTATTTAAATCAAGTAATTGTTAATACTAACAATCTGAATTAAAATTTTCACTGGGTTTTGAAACTTTCAAATACATTATGTTGTTGTAATCCCACTAACAACACAGTATTACTTTATTTTGGTGTATTTCAGCCTTTACAATCAACAATTGGATTTCAGTTTTTACTGGCCATTGTCTTTTTTCGCTATATTACTGTATAAAGTTCATTTTTCATCTCCTGTCACAATTCAAAAGTTATTCAAACATGTGTATTTGTAAATAAAGTAGACATGTATTTATAAATAGCGTTTAAAAATACATCAAAACTACATAACTAAATACAGGAAATCAAAGTTAGTATATATAGAGTGTTTTACTTCAGTCGTTGTAATACTTACAATAAGATTTTTTTTAAAAAAAAATGTAGAAAAAATAATAATATACAAATATTTTTTTTAAAGAAAAATAATAACTTCTACAACAGTAAATCAATAAATTATTTAACACAACAAGAAATAGCAAATACTAAATAAATAAACATATTAAATTAATTATCAAATCTTACAATATTCACATTTTTTATTGGAAAACATTCATATAATTTTATTTAAAAAACTTGTGAAAAATTGTAAACAATCTAATATTTATATTTATATGAGAAATGTTTTTTAATTTTTTAAATAAATGTAAAGATTTCTCGGAAACATTTTTCTGTAAAAATAAAATAAAATTAAACTTAAACAAACAACTAGCCATAGAAATTCTATCTCTGAAATGTTATTTATTATATAAAGTTATCTCCGCATAGCTACTTAAAACTTTAATTATTCATTCATCTATTCGTACATAAATCACGAAACTCACTTCTAAAAGAAAACAATTTCGTTTTGTATGCGTATATTTAAACTCATACGTGATACATCTTCGTAATTATTTTAATTATCGTTTAATATCCTCAACGACGTCATCGTAATATTTTTCACGAACTTTGGCAAATGTTCCATTTATGTGTTGAGAAGTTTCGTTTAATACAGTCCGTACACAATGAAACGTTTGTTATACTAATTGCATTGCCGTCCTTAGTAAACACAGCAGTCGTTTATAGTTGCTAACACTATACACTGATAATAAACAGTATGCGATTTATACGTAGATATTTGCTAGCGTAAACCACGACCGACCATAAATATTTATTAACTTATGGTTAAATAACTTTGAACTGAACTCGATGTACATTAATTTATACGTACGATGTGCACAAGAAAAATAATCATCTGTAGTTTATCAGCCGCTCTACACGACATGGACAAAATGGTTTTAAATAGAATTATTTCTTTCGTTAAACGGCTTTAAAATAAGTACGCTGTATTTTATTTAAAGAACTTGTAACATTTCAGAGTTAAAATACTATTTATTAAATTTTAATTATCTCCTTAATTTAATCAACTAAAAGCAAGATGATAATTGTAATATTTTTCGACCTGTTTATTATTTACAATTATTTATTATTAAAGATTTTCTTT
This sequence comes from Neoneuromus ignobilis, assembly GCA_029203775.1. Lineage (NCBI taxonomy): Eukaryota > Metazoa > Arthropoda > Insecta > Megaloptera > Corydalidae > Neoneuromus > Neoneuromus ignobilis. The sequence goes on from CP092088.1 coordinate 47,835,634, forward strand.
TAAAAAAAGACAGTTAATTCAAATTTGTTTATTATTTAACATTTATTTTATTAACATCATAAGAAACAACTGTAATTCAAAATTTTAAAATCAAATTTGTTATTAATTATACATGTTTTTCTACTATTAATTATACGTTTAAGCCAGCTTTAGTCTATGGCCAGATATAAATCTGTACAAAATAGCCTAATCCACTGATTAAAAAAGAAATAATGTATGAATTATTCATTTAAAACTGTGATGAATTCATTTTTACACAAATGAACTATCACTCAACATCAAAATAAATTAAAAATGTGTTTAATAATTATTTGTTATTTATTTTCTTTATTTATAAGCTGATGAGGATTTCGATCCCCATGCTATTATCATCAAAGCCCTGCGTTATAACGTTTTGATGATAATTGCATTGCTATTAAAATATGTATCAGCTTATGAACGAAAAAGTGAAAAATTAATAATTATTGAACACTTTTTTATCACCTTGTGGTGTTGAAATGATAGCTCATTTATATGAAACAATCTATTGAATAGCTAAAATCAACGTATGGTGATAAAGTTCTATCTTGTGATACGATATTTTATTGATTTTTGAAATTAAAAAAAGGCAATTTATTATTTTTTAAATGAAGTGTTAAAAGTATTATTTTCAACACTTTTTAGCTACTTGGTATTCGACAAGTATTTATTTACTGAGCAGTAGAATTATTTAAACAAATAGATGAACTAAAAGAGCATCAAATATTGAAAAGATCACATACTATAATTAATTTAATTAAAGCTCAAATGAATTGAAATCCACTCCAAAAAAAATCACAAAAGATATAAATATTCAAATTATATATATGTTGCATCATAACATAAGTTTTGAGATAAGATACTTAAAAACATACTGGACATTTGATCACAGTTGATTTAGAGAAAGAAAAAATTAAAATATTTGTTAGCTTGGAACATGGATGGAAACGGAGAAAAAAATTATTTACGGATGAAAAAATCTTATAACAAACAAAATTATGAGATGTATGCTTGGTCATCTAAATAAGAGTTTAAACTGATGCCAAAGAATCAGAGAGGTCATTATTCTTTATTCGTAATGATTTGGTAGGTATTCTATTATATACATGTACCACAGATATTCATTTATATGAAAACATTGGCCAAACTCTACCAAAAATTCGTCTTGAAGAAAGATGAATTCAAATGAGACTGTATTCAAGAATCAAACTAGAACTTTTCAATAGTATTCTGAATAGGTTCTTAAAAATAAGTATGCACAAAGATGATTTTTATTCCCGATTTAATCAGATTAGACTGACTTTCTGAAAACCTCTGATCTCAATACACTAGATTAAAAATGGTGATATGTTTCAGAAAACATGATGTATTTTGAAATATACTCGAGTATTGAATATTAAAAAAGGTTTTCGTCGATGACCACATGCTGCAATAAACAAATATTCACATCAACTCAAAGATTGTATAAACAATTATCGAAGTTTCGAATAAATACTTTATATTTTATTTGAAAAATTTTATAAATAAAATTATGTAGAAAATGAGATGAAATCATTCTTTATTTTTATTTTATAACAGAAAAACTATATAACAGTATTTATGACACACTTTATATATATATATATAATTTTATTTTTTTATTGTTATATTTTTTCAGATAATCTAATATAAAAAGTGAATACATTTTTCAATTTCATTCGTATATATTTATGATACAAAAAACAAATACAAATTGTAATTTAAAATCAATTCGATACAGCGTACAAATACTTTAAGAATATATAAATTGAAACTTATACATAAAGGGTATATATATATATATATATATATATATATATATATATATATATATATATATAAATTGCGAATCTCTTTTGTGTGTACCCAAGACCGATTCAGTGGCGCAAATCAAACCAGTAATCTGAAACAAATAGCACATAATAAAGTGAATTACACGACACGGCATTATATAACTTTAAATAATGTCGGATTAGGCAAATGTCAATTTATCTTCGTTTAGAAGTTACACCATTTGTATCGAATGCGTAACAATTCCCGTTATGTGTACCAATCCCAAGATGGTGCTTGCATCGTTTTAGCGATAACAGGCACAAGCGTTGGGAACCGTCGCGGGTCATACAAATTGTTTGCTGCTAAACACAAACTCCTAGTTCTTGTCATATTACAATAACCAACGGCCTTGTAAGCAACATTCGCTTAATACAGGATGGTGCGCAAATGGTACGAACTGTGTTCATAATTATCGTGTAACCAGTTTACAGCCGTTAGTCGTAATTACGATTTAATTATATTGACGTGTGAACGTTCAAAAATCAATATGTCATCTGAATTTGTCCTGATTTCGAAAATTGATTCATGTTTTGGTAATAATGTTCGTTTAAAAAAAATTATAAGGTTGTTTTATGCGAAGTGATCAGTATTTTAGATGAAAAAATGTTTTATTTTGAATAAAATAACTTATTTAATAAAAATATAAGATTTTTTTTTTAATATGATTTTAGAGACATATTCATTTTTATTTAACTTTTTTTCTTGGAATTAAAAAAATGCTGAATGATTTAATTATATTCATTTAGTTCTAAAATATTCCATATATTTTTTTAAAAAATCTCTTTTTTAATAAAGATAGATAGTTTTTCAATTTTCGAATTTTAAAAAAAATTTCAATTTTCTAAAATCGATATTTGACTAACGAATGTGTCTTTTACTTGAGGAATGTTACTTTCTATCGAAATAATTGCTTACTAATTAGAAATATTAACTCGTAATGAATTTTCAAATTTCCAACTTTTGACCGAAAAATGACAACCTACAGTATGTAAAATTTCATAAACATTTCATAGTTTTTAAAATTCATTTTTTTCATTTAAAAACAATAGGTTATAAAATAATATTAATCAATGATTTAAATCTGAATTTTAAATACAGCACGAATTTTATTTAAAAAAATTCTATTTTGACAAATTACTAATTTTCTAAATGAAAATATTTACTCAAAGTATAACTTTATTGCTCTCTCTCTCTCTCTCTCTCTCTCTCTCTGATATATATATATATATATATATATATATATATATATATTAAATACAGTTTTAAATCAAAATAATATCTTTCCTAATTAAAAATAATATACATAAAATATTTTAATAAAAAAATTTAGAATTATATCCAAAATATATTTATTATCATAATATATAAATTAAATTTTGATTTTCGTAGAAAAATCATAAATTCTTATTTACTCATTACGTTTCAGCTGTAAAAATTTTCAACATTTAAATAATTCTCGCTCGAGTTTGAATTTTTGAGGAAATACCGTAGACACATCGTACATAGACTTTCGGAGAAAACCTGTATATTTTGAATATATGTTGTCTCAGATGTATTCGTGTTTACTGCTTTATTTACTATATTCCGGGACATAAAATAAGGGTATACAATTTATGACTCGTGACCTGAACATGACGACGTTAAATGGACCTAGTTATGAACATTTAATTTTTTTCGCTAATTATAATTTATGAAGCATAAAAAATATGCTGAATCATAAAACACGAATACATTAATTGTTATCATGTCCTTAAACAGTAATGTTTTGTCTGCGATGAATAATGTAGTTCACTTTAACTACTCAGCATCTATGATAAATTCAACTTTTTATTAACAGCGCAGGATGATCACGTAGAAAGGAAATTAATGTAATATTGCAAAAGTCTGTAATAATGCTTCAGTTTCTGAACTTGCATACGTTACTGCTATATATTTTTTTATAAATACTGAAAATAATATATTGTGAAATGGGAATGTTTTACATCAGCATATAAAATATTGCACTCGTAGAATTGTGCTCCTAAAAGAAACGAATAAAATTATTTACGTTTATGTTTTTATTAAAGGTTAATGTTTATACTTTTTATGAATAATATATAGAGCATTGTTTTAATAAAATAATATTATATGATAACGAGTGTAATTTTACTTTTGTTACACACATACACACACACACATATATGTATATATATTTATATATGTATATATAAAATTCAGCAGTAGGTTAATATAGGATAATATAATAATAATAAATGTATACTAAAAGAATTGCACTTCCTTAAAATAAATATTTTTGTAATTAAATAAAAACAAATAATCTGCAGGCAAATAAGAAAGATAAATAAATGTAAATAGTTATTATTTCTAAAAATTGTTTAATAATATTCACTACAATTTGAAAATATTGTTTTGATGAATTCATGTTTTATTGTAATTAATAAAAATTAATTAATGAAAATTATAAAGAAAAACGTTTAATTTAGAAATACAACTTATAATTAAAACATTGAAATAACTTAAAACTAAAGACATTCCAATAAATTCACTTTAATAGAAAATAAAATATTTTTCAAAGACTTAAAATTGTCTCTGAATTTTTCATTTATATATATATATATATATATATATATATATAAATCAGTAACAACAGCAGCCTCTCTCTATACATTGTTGAATAGAAGCCTTTCCACAAAAAGTTTTCACTTCCAGCAATCCAATACTTTTATATTTCATTCATCATCTAGAAATTTTCTTATGTCTATACACCCTCTAGCCATAGATCTCATCTAATACCTTTTTATATTTCTAAGATTTTAATTAATAATTTCCTTTGTTCTTCGATAGTTTTCTGTTCTGACTTAAAATGACTAATTCATTTCTATTTTAAAACTTTTATTCTTGTTATAATGTTTCTAACATTTCTTTGCTATTTAATTCATTCGTTTTCCTTCTTAACTGTACTTTTTATCCCTAGTATGTCTCTTTCCATAATTCGTTAAGTGAATCATTTTGGTATAAAGATCCTCTTTTATCTATTATATGTGAGAACAAATAGATTTATATATATATATCATCATCATCATCATCATCATAACGATTTATATATATATATATATATATATATATATATATATATATATATATATATATATATATATATATATTATGTTGTCAAGTATCTCCCTTCCGCTTTTTTTTTTACATAGCCGCGAAATTCAAAAGACAAAAAGGCGGAAGGGAGATATTTGACAACCTAATATATATATATATATATATTTGTGTGTGTGTATAAATGAAACATTTTCAATAATAAAATATTTATTTAGAAAAAGAATTTTGAGGATTACATAAATTATTAAGCAAAATATTTGGAATGAAAAAAAAACATTAATATTACAATTTTAAAAACAACTCGTTTAAAATAATAAAATACTAAAAAAATTTTAAAAATGTAATACCTTAAATTCAGAATGTGTCAGTAGCATTCATGTATTTTCATATCCATACCAGGATTAAATATTAAAAAATCTGTATATATAAGTAAATACGAAATATATTTATTAAAGAGAAAAAATTTTCATTATATATATATATATATATATATATATATATATATATATATATATATGTATATAAAATATTTGAACAAATAAGCTTTTAATGAGGAAAAAAATATTTGTTTTTATTTTTCCATTCTTTCGTGTATTATCATTATATGAAAAATCTATTTGCTTGAAAAATAATGCTGAAATATTGTAAACCAAAAACGTAATTAATTGAAACTCGTTAAAAACAATCATCCTCACGGACAATTAATTCAAAATATCGCATCGTTATTAACCATGGAGAGCGTCACTCGCCAGTATGCATTCCACGATAGATTTAATGGTCCTACTTTATATCCTGGCACAAAACGGACAACTTTCCCGTACATCCACGTTCACGTACTCACACACACCCGTTCCATCTCTATTCCGCTCACAATGACATATAAAATACAAACATTTCGAACGGATAAGGTTTGTTTCACTTTACTTAGGATTAAATCCACAATGTGGTCAGAGCTGTTATTTATAGACGCAATTTCTTTGTCGAATGTTTATGTTACTGTAGTTGAATTGCAAACTTTGCTGCTTTATCTTCGAAAGTATGCATCCGGTGACATATATTTAATCTGAAAAATCAAATTATATATATTTTTTCTATATAGATTTTATATAATTCAGTTTCGCAAACATTTATTTGAGATGAGTTTATCTATATTCTAAAGGCTTCGGATTATTGCTACAATCACGAAATTCTGTTTTCTGCTTTCCTCTGCATTTCTTCATATCCTCTGAAATTTATTTCATTTATTATTATATCTTAAAGCTTTTTCCTTCTTTCCCAATTTTCTCCTTTTCAAAATATTTGTTGAGGATGATTCGTGTTTTATCAAATATTCAATCAAGTTTTCTCTTTACTTCTCAAATATTCCAAATGTAAACAAATTATATATATTAAAATAAGAAAATAACGAATTGCATTTTTTTAAAAAATGTGTTAACTTTCATTAATTTTTATACTTTTACATCTTTTTATATTTTAACAAAATGTTATCATATTTGTTTATTTTTAATTACTGTTCTATTTGTTTATAGAACATAAAATTAAATGATTACATAAAAATTATTTCAAATACTTGATCTTAAATCAAATCATTTAATCTATATTAAAATTATTGCGTCCAGGGTAATATTAATTTGATTACCACAAATAATTTTCTAGTCACAAATTTTACAGACATCAATTATTTTCTACTTTATACCTATATCAAGGATATGATTAACCTCTCGATCTAGAAACAAGGTTACCTCAAGTAGGATATGATTTTTCAACACATAATACGGTTTTAGATGTAAACGGCTAAAGATCCTTTTCAGAAGCTATCATCACTTTATCTAACCATGCGAATCAGTGAGAACCAGTTATATAGTCAACCCAAACAAAGGTACTCCCTTTCCAATCTACCTAACCCCACATATGTATTAAATGTATTTTCATCATGATTAGAACTTGATATTGCGATTATATATAGTTTCACAAAGAGATTTTCACTCTTCAATAGTCACAAAAATTCATTTACTCTGAATATAATTACATAGTTATAGAAATTATTATAACTTCATCAAAATCAATAATAACCATTTTCTGAGTATTTTAGTGGAAACAGCATATGATTTTTGACATATAATTTCATTTACAAAATTGATTTTAATTTTTTATTTATTTCTATAATATAAAAAATATTTTCATTGACATTTTTTTAATTAATTTAGAATTTTAAAATTGAAATATTAGAAGTTAATTTCTTGCACTGATTCAAAACCTATAATTAGTACTAGAGAATTTCACTATTAACTTTTTTCATAAATAATAATACTTCCCTTAAATTCAATTATAGTTTAAATATATCAATTTGAATATTAAAAATAGATTTCTCTTATTGATTAAGAGATTTTAAAGTAATATTAAATCATCCGGTTAGAATCAATTTAACATTTATGTCATCAACAGGTGTCAAATTATCTGATGATAGCATAATTTCCGTAATTTATTTCAGTGAAATAATTTTCTAGTAACTTAAACCTCTTCAATCAAAAAATTACACACAAAAATTGATACACAAACATGAAAACAGAACATTTAAAATTTGTAAAATTTTGCCCATCAAATAAAAGTACAACTAATAAATTAATATTATATTTGTTTTTTAAAAAAGTATACAAATATGATAAATGAAACATTAAATATTTTTAATTTGCTTTTTATTATTTTTATACAAATTAATTGTTCCTCAGCAACAACATTTTTTCATAACATTGTTGAATAACTATTAATCATTTACATTTTCCGCTGATATGCATTTCGATAGCACGTCGTGATCATCATATCAAGTAAATATATCGTTCTTATTTGTATTTAAAAATAAATCATTTTTTTATTGCTATAAAAAATCACTATTTTTAAACATTAATCTTTTTATTTTACAATAAAACATTTGAAATTTTCAAAAATACATGTCTTTTTATATTCAGAATGTAACAAAGTTCTGATAACCCATATCGCTATTATTAAACATTCCTAATTTTCCGATAAAAATTTGGGTTATATAATTTATAAGCCAATTTTTATTACTCATTTTATAAGAAAATCTTTCATGTCAAATAATTAATATTTTTCTCTCTCATTTTAGAATGACTGTATAATAATGATTAATGAACTTCATTCCATACTAAAGCTATATTTCGCATTTTGTTTCATTCTCTTTTTCATATAATCTATTTTTTTTATAATCAGGCCATTTATCAGTTTTATTTGAATTAAATCCTCGAAACTCCTCTATATGTGTTACTTATATGAATTTAGAAGCAAATCTTATGTTTGTTTTATTCGCAGAAAAGAGTGTATGATCCGAATTATTTCTTTAAGTTCCATTTACTTGGTTTGAAATTATTTCATCTTAAAATACGAGTTAAAGATCAAAGACGAATTTCTTATTTTATGCCATGAGCCATTTCGATCTCAATAATGATATCAATTGATAATTTTGAGTGGATAATTTATTCTCTGGCAGCGATTAGACAATACATCCCATATTTAATATTCAGATAAGCGCGTTCTTGATTTAATGATCGTTTCTTAATACTTGATTTAATGAAAAATTATACATTTCTTTTATGAATACATTGAAAGCTTTTCATCACGGCTGAAAAAATATTCAAATCCATTAAATTATCACAGAAAATCGTTCTCAGATGACATGAACTCGTCAAGACTGAATCTGAATTCAAATAAATTCACTCTGATAGAAAATAAAATAAAAAAAGGGAGATGAAAATAGAAAAGTTGGCACAATCTGTACTTTCGCGACACAAAGAGTGTTTTGCGGTGGAGTGAATGCCGTGGGCAAAACGCGGTCAAAGCAGATACAGTCGAAATGCGCGCAGCAGATACGCGCCGCCGCCAGGGCGAACTGTAGAAACAGGAGATTTCGCTTTGTGAAGTTTTCAAAGTCGGCCAAACCGTTGTACGACCGCGGTGCGACTACAGAGACGCTTTTGCTTTGACTGCGGTTGCAATCGCAGAGCAAGATAGCGTGTAATTGAAATTAGTTGTCGTGCCTGCCGTTGCGGCGCTCGCGTCGCTAAGTTAATTTATCGTCACAAATCTACGGAGGCGTCGACGTCGACGACGCCGTATCCCTTTCCTGTGGAATTACGTCACAGGTTGCGCGTTCACGATATGACGTCGGCTGGATGGTGGCCCTCCGTTCGACCGACCGTCCGCGATCGGATCGCGTGTCCTCCTTGTTCCCACCCAATCTGACCCCCGACCGTTCGTTCGTTCATTCCTCCGTATTGCCGAAAATGAAGAAAGAGTTCCCTGCGCAAGAAAAACTTTCAAAGTTGATTTTTCTTTGACTCGATGTCGGTACAGATGTTTTTGATTAATGTGAAGTTTGGACGTTGTTCAGACAGTATCTGTAGAATTCGTGCCACTGATTGGAAAGTTTTCATTTTAAATTAAAACATTGCTTCATTTCACATCTATTTTAAAGAAATGTATTTCTTAATTAAGAGAGAATACATTTATTAAAATATATTCCTTTGACTTGGAAAGTTTTTCAAACAATATTCTTAACACAATATTTATTTTTATTCTGGTTAAATCTCCACTGAAAATCTACAAACATCCTTATTACAAAATTCAGTATTATATGATGTCACTTAATGAATGTAACAAACGCCAGTAAAGAAAATACACTCAGTAATATAATTATTTCAAATCACCATCATAAATTACAAACAAAGCATTTTTTTATTTTTTTTGAAAAATACGATTTTCTACAAAATACAAGAATAACATTTTTCTTCTATATACTTTCTTCTCTTTTTTTATATATCTGTCTTCAACAAAATACTTGAACAATGAGCACACAGAATGACTTAAATGAGACTGAAGGATAGTAAAAATTAGTAAATGGTTGTAATTAATAAATATATTTCTAAACCCTTTAATCTCATTTCAGTCACCCATATAATAGACTAAAATTTATTTCATATCGAATAAAAATTTACATATATATATATATATATATATATATATATATATATATAGGGTGATTAAAATGAGATGAAGGATTTAGACATACATTTACTTGCTCAGTATGATTACTATCCTTCAGTCTCATTTGGGTCACCTACATAACAAATATAGTACTCCTTCTAGAGTTGCCTTTTAAAAATCAAATTAAGAAAAGCTAAATGTATTAATATAAAAATTATTCCAAAATTAAAATCTCTATTGTCGTATTTACATTCTTAAAAAGATGAATTATTATTATCAAAATCTTTATCATTTGTTGTTTTCAATATATATTTTAAAAACTGTATTCTATCAAATATAAATTCTCATGAACAACTAAAATTAAACACTACTATAACATTTCATGATATTGAATAGTGATTAATTTCTAAAGAAAAACTATGCAGTTTTTAATATCTCGACATCAACAAAGAATAGAAAAATAAATAACATTTATGTCGTGCAAGAAATAAATATTTGTCTTCGTGTTTAATTTCTTTTAAGCATGTTTCATCTAATAAAGGACAATTATGTACGTTTTATCTATCGTAGAATTTAAACAGTGTTAATTAACTATCTTCTAATTAAATACATCCTCTATTATTAATAATTATATAACTTAGTACATATAAATAGTAATTCAACGATGTGTTAATTAACGCAATAACAACATGTATCGTTTCTTTAAATTGCTAACATATGAAACTTGACTCGGAATGGATGGTGTGTGTTATCTAAACTAAGACCTAGAAAGACGTGTCGTCTGTTCAAGTTATTTACTCTGTTAAATTAATCTACGACCGAGTGCTGATTGTATCTACAGGTTACGTGTATGTGGAACGATCCTTGTTCGTATGCCGTACACGAACAAAGTTCTCAGTTTGTTTGTATCGAGTGTTTCTGTAAACGACAAGTACGGACTACGATTGAAAACGGTTTACAACACTGTACGCAAATATTTACATCTTGTGTCAATAGAAGTGTTTTAAATACGATTTGCTATAGAGAAAGATCGCGATATTTTAGATATAAATAGAAACTGATTCAACAAGATGGTAAACTTATGATACGAGATAATATTATCGTCTTAACGTTTCCATATATTGAAGACAGGAACGGAACTCTATTTAATGTACAAGATTTTGATCGATTTGAACAAATAATTAATTCATTTTAATCTACAATATAATGTAAATAAAAGTCAATCTTTATAGAGATGAAGACAATTTTAATTTTTATTTAAAATATGTTCCACGAAGAAGTAGAATCAAAATCTAGCAATAAGTTACAATTTGTTCAGTCTTTATTTAATTCAGTTTTTACCCAAATAAATCACTCACATTAATATTACATTTTTTTTGTAAAGGAGTTCAATAATCACTGAAAATTCATGATAATAAGATTTTATAAAAAAAAAAACTAATGATGCTGATGATATTTCTATCAATATTTTCGTAAATAAAATGAAAAATAGATAATTATTAAACACTTTTTAAAATCTCATGTTATTATAATAAAAAATATTTTATTTTTAATAACAAAATTGTTTTTGTTGAAATTTCCAACTTACTATACTTTTCAATTCACTATAATGGAAAATATTTATTTGAACAAAAATCTTAATTGTAATTTATTTTATTTTTTTAAAAAATAGTAATTTTGGTCGTTCCTTTAACAAGTGGTATTTATTTTAACCGTAACGTTTTAAGAAACTATATATTTTTTTCTAAACCTAATCGATGATGACTCATTGTACGCGTCGAAATATAACAGCACGCATTTGTATATCGAGCAACATTAATTAATTACAACATCATCTGTTCCACACGTCAAACTAAGTGCGAATAAGCGCAAAGTAAGCAAAAGATCCGTTGCATGTCGTTTTGTTCTTCCGTAAAAGTTTTTGAAAGCGAGCCGAGGGCGCCGCACCAGACGCGCAAATATAGATAAATATCCGCGACTTGAAACATTTCCAGTACAAATTTACATTTCGTTATGAGAACGGAAACGTAACGGAATCTCCACGGAACGTATAAGATAAATGGGCTTCCTCCTCCGCGTAACTCGCTAATGGGCTGACAGTGTACGCCCGCTGCTGTTGTGTCGTGTCACGTTCGTTTTTGAACAGGGCTGTCAAACACATCCACTGATACGCGTGTAGTGTGCCCGAAATGTAATTAAAAATCACGTTTCGCGCAACTCGTATTTGTGACACAGTCTCAACAGATTGTTTTTCCCCTGTTTTGTGTTGTTTTTTTTTCTTTTTTCGCGAAAAATAAAACGAGACTGACGTAGACTGAGCTAAAGGATCTAGAATATTCCAAAAAAAAAAAAAAAATCGAAGACAATAAGATATTTTAAAATAAATAACGGTCTCTGCATAAAAAATCTATTCAGTTATGTATAAACCCTTTAAAATTATTTCAATCATTTTTTCGAAATATTTTAACGATTTTAATAGAATCGACAAATTTAATGATTTTTCTAATTAACTTAAACGTAATTTCAGTACAGAGACAATTAGAATGTAAGAAACAATTATTCAATTGAAGTCGACTATTAGAGTGGATTAACTGACGTTAAATGCTCAACATGCATAACGAATTTAACTTTCCTTGATTCATGGCACTTGTTAGAAAGTTTTTTTAACTTTTTTCGTACTCTTAATACGAAAAAAACACCGTACGTCTACGTGACAAAGGTAGAGTTTGTTACGCTGCGAGAACGAATTGGAACAATTTACTTTTTTATCTTTGATTAATATTCTCGAGTTTCTTTTTTTTATGAAAACGTTTCATTTTCATATACATACAGTAAAATACACATATATATATATATATATATGTGTGTGTGTGTGTGTGTGTATGTATTTACGTATTGTGTGATTAATAAAAATGATAATTGAAAGAAATTTTAATTCAAAATATATGACTACAAAATGATATACATTTTTAATACCTAATATTTTACTTACCTGTTACCACTTTTTGTGTATTATATTTTTTTCATATCAATTTTCCAGATCACTGTTTTACTACAACAACAAATTTACATCATTATCAAGTACTTTGTACTATAAATAGTTTTGACAACTTGTGTCATTTTCCTCCAAGAGCTACGGCTTGTTTCCTTTAATTTT
>CP092088.1:47851268-47911268 GCA_029203775.1 Neoneuromus ignobilis
TTTATATCAAAATAATTAAATTTATTCCATTTAAGTATCGAAATCAATATTTTTTAAGTATTGTAAGTAAAAATGACTATATTTAAAATTTTCTTAAGGAGAAATTATTATTATCTAGAAATAAAATGTAATGCTATTATTTTTTTATAAAATCACATGATGTAACCGAAGAAATCAATTAAGAAAAACTAAATTAAACACAATACCAATTCAATTAAAACCAGATTTTAGGATTTAATTTTTTAATAATGTAATAATAAAATAGTGTAAAAAATAAAAAATAGTAGACATTTCAAATTCTCTATTTAAAAAATATTTAGTTACGTAGCAAATTCACTTTAATGCAAATAAATTAAATAAACTATTTAATAATTTAAATAAACTATTTTCCTTAATTTCACAAAACTTTAAAAATATGTAATAATCATTTATTACATATTTTTAAATCATATTTATTACATATTTTCATTCCCTGATTGAAATAGTGAACAAAGTAAACAAAGTATTGGTTAATTTGTGTTGAGTAATAATAATCACTAAATTAAATCTCATAAAAATGAGAAATGATTAGTTTTTGTATTAAATAATATCTTGTATTTTTAAAAAATTATTTCGATCATTAAAAATGAAAATATTTAACGTTTTACATTTATCCATGAAAATATTTTTTAAAATAAAATAAATTTTCTTTTATTTGCTTCACTTTATTCGAAGATGTGTATTTCGATAGAATATGTTTTATTTTTTACTTTTTCTAGAAACAAAAATATTGTATATAATTTTTTATTATTACACTTATACATTTTTTATGCTTCACCTTTAAATATTTTATTTAGTTCAGTATATTTAAAAATTAACTTTGTATAAAAAAAATACAAAATCAATCTTTAAATCAATGATGTTAATTTTAAAAACGTTTTAAAATCAAATAAATGATTTTCTTGAAAAAATAAATGAACATTCACATTAAATTCTTTATCAACAAGATAATACTATATTATATATAAACAATAATATTTTTTATAAATGAAACAATGAAAATAATATAATTATTTTGAGTAAAAGTAAGTAAACATTTTTTTCAATACATAAGTTTATATAAGATAGGTTTAATCAATTATATTTCTTTATTAATTACATATGTATATATATATATATATATATATATATTTATATATATATATGAATTAAACAAGAACAAAATTAAACAAAATGTTTTTCTGTTCATCTGTATAAACGTTTGCAGGTGATATTTATTTTTAAAGTAAAGTTTATTTACAATCCGGCATATGAAGTGCGACACGTAATTACCTGTATTACATTCGCGAAAAAGTAATTTATTTTGTAATTAGATTCGTTTATTACAGCATTACGTAATATGCACCGACAGTGGAGTTTTTACATCTTTTAAATGTTGTGAAGCGTTGAAATTCCAACCAGATTGCGGATTTTGAATATAATATATACGTACGCATATTTAATCCAGTCGGTGATATCTTAATTTCCTGTTGTATATATATATATATATATATATATATATATATATATATATATATATATCATTTCGAGTGGCATATACACACATACATACATATATATATATATATATATATATATATATATATATGTATATGTATATTGTATATGTAAAGAAAAAGTAGTCGACTTGGTCATATAACAACAGAATTTAATATATTAAAAAAATTAAAAACTTAAACTAAACTTCTTAGAAATATTTATAAAAATACTACATCTTTTTGCAACTATATAAAAAATAAGAAAATTTAAAATTATGCAGAATTAAGACAGAGTGATCGAAAATCAGAAAAACTATTTATAGCAACACTAGAAGTGTTTAAAACTAATTAATTGGAAATAAAAGTTAATATACTTCAACATCTCTAATTTATTGATGAAAATTTCAGATATATTCTAATTTTCAGATCCCAAAAAAAATATAAATAATTATAATTAATTATCTATAACTAATAATATTATTTAAAACAGTTTGTTATATTTTTTACTTAATTCTAATTTACAAAAGTTGAATAAACATATTTTCATTTTAATGTAATTAGAGAAATACTAAACCTGGTAGATAATTAAAACTACATAAAATCAAATATTATTATTAAATGTATGATATTATTTGAAATTCAACGTAAATTACTCTGACATAATGTTACATTGCAATTTAAAAAGATATAATGTTTATTTTAATATTTTTCATAATAGATGATAGCAAGCAAATTTATTCCCTGGGATTGATTTAAAAAACTTTAAAACGGTATATTTTAATTTTTTTTTTTTTGTCAAAGTGTATAAAATTAAATAAATTAATTTCAGCAAACGAGTTTCATTCCAGGCACCAGATAAAAATAATAGAAATTGAAAACTATAAAATTAAACTTGATCGTTGATTTATAACTGTTCCAATATAAATCCGTCGTTGATCCCCAAAACTCGATCTGGCAATCTTTTTTATTATTAATACAATTCGACAAATGTTATTAATGTTATAATCAGATTTACTCGAATCTCATATTGTTCTTCTTATATACGTTTTTTTTTCTTATTCCTTGCAGGGTTCAAGACATCACAGAGATCTGCCTGCTACATCACTCCCGAGTAGCACGACCACCACTTCCACCCATGTGCCATTACTCGAAACAAGTAAGTGAATCTCATTCTGTTACCGTTTTGTCTCAAGTTCGGAACCGACGTCTTTCTATAAAACAATTTCAAAGGAATTCGTCACAAAGTGTCTCGCGCATAAAAAAATCGATTCGGATTTACGACTTTTCATTTCGACGAGTCGGATATGGTCTTGTAATTATTTATATTAGAAGAATTTAAGAATTTGTAATGTAATTTTAATATAAAGGTACAGTTTAAAAATGGAATATGATTTTTAATTGATTAAAAATACATATTTTTAATATAAATGTATATTTAATTTTTTTTTCTTTTTATTTAAATCAGTTTAATATAGAAAATTATTGTAACTTTATTGTCTAGTTAATTATTTTTTTCAAACCTTTGTGACTTAAGATATTAATTTTATATCATATTATTTTTTAATTATTTTAACTGATGGCAATAATTTTTTCTCTCATTATCAAAAATACTTTTTCGAGAATTATGATCAGATAATGATTAAAAAATAAAAAAGGATACGAAAATAATTAAAACATTTTTTTTAAAAACTATTTTTTATTTTTTTAAAAAAATACTATGGTCGCATTGAAATAAAATTTGAAACATAAGTTTAATGAGTCCATTATTTCACAAAATGGACCTATCAATTGGCTACCAATATCATGTGATCTAACCCCATTGAATTATTTTTTGTGGAGTTATGTGAAACCATTGGTTTATGCTGATAAACCACAAACAACAAAAGCATTAAAAATAAACATTGAATGTGTAATTCATGAAATTGGACCACAATTATGTAAAAGAGTGTCTAAAAATTTGACTAAACGAATTCGCTATGTCAAGAGAAGTCATGGTGATCATATGAGTGAAATTGTATTCCATCATTAATGCCATAAAATATGATTAAAAGTAAAAAAATAAATTACTAATTAATTTTTTATTTTATTTTCATTTAAACTTCTGAAACGCTTATTGGAAAGCCATATACGAGGTCGTTTGATAAGTCCGTGTAAATTCCGAAAGATGGCACCACTGGTGCATATCGAGGTTATTTTTAATTAGTAGCACCTCTTGGAAGAACACACATCAAGTTTCAGCCATATCGGTCTATTCCTTTGTGTTTGACAATCGTTGGAATCAGGGAAATCGAGTGATTGTCAAATAATGGACGAAAAAGAATTTCGCGTGTTGATTAAACACTACTTTATTAAAGGCAAAACGCCTCAGGAGACTAAACAGAAGCTTGATAAACATTATGGTGACTCTGCACCTTCGATTAGTGCGGTTTATAAGTGATTTAAAAATTTTCGGAGTGGCCATATGAGCACAAGAGACGCTGAACGTTCTGGACGCCCTGTTGAGGTCACCACTCCAGAAATCATTGATAAAATCCATGATATGGTGATGGATGACAGAAGAGTGAAAGTGCGTGAGATTACTAGTGCTGTAGGCATCTCGTGTGAACGGGTACATAATATTTTGCACCAACATTTGGACATGAAAAAGCTATCCGCCAGGTGGGTGCCGCGATCGACCAAAAACGAGGTCGTATGAAGTGTTGCAAGAACGGTTTGCAGCTGTTTCAGCGAAATCCGCAGGACTTTAAGCGTCGTTTCATCACTGTAGATGAAACATGGATACATCATTACACTCCTGAGACCAAAGAGCAGTCTAAACAATGGGTTATCAAGGGGGAATCTGCTCCGAAAAAGGCGAAGACAATTCCTTCGGCCGGGAAGGTTATGGCGACTGTCTTTTGGGATTCGCAAGGAATAATCTTTATCGACTATTTGGAAAATGGTAAAAACATTACAGGTGCATATTATTCATTGTCATTGGATCGTTTGAAAAGCGAGTTGCAAGAAAAACGTCCCCGATTAGTCCACACAAAAGTCCTCTTTCATCACGACAACGCATCAGCTCACACCTCAGCAGTTGTGGCCGCAAAACTAATGGAAATAGGGTTCCAAATCGTTTCACATCCCCCCTATTCTCCAGACTTGGCTCCATCGGACTATTATTTGTTCCCTAATATGAAGAAATGGCTCGCGGGAAAAAGATTTTATTCGAATGAGGAGGTGATTGCAGGAACGAATGACTATTTTACAGACTTGGACAAATCCTATTATTCGGAAGGGATCAATAAACTAGAGCAGCGTTGGATGAAGTGTATAAGCCTAAAAGGAGACTATGTTGAAAAATAAAAACGATTTATTCAAAAAAATGAAGCAGTTTTTATTTTTACACGGACTTATCAAACAGCCTCGTATATAATGTTAAACTCAAGTAACCATTTAATTTTTTCGTGATAATGAATACCTTCTCTTATCAAAATTGATTTTGATATGAATTTATAAAAAAATAAGAAAAATTATTGAAATTTTAACAAAATATATCTCATTCAATAACAAATTTAAATAAATAATAAAAGTTATTAATTTACTAGAAATTATTTGCAATGATTAAAACATAAAATTGAACCTGAATATTTTAATTATTTTTTTTCAATATTATATATATATATATATATATATATATACACATTCATTCATATATTCCATAATTATTTAAATGGCATAAAGTCAATCAGATCAGCTTAAACTTTTAATTTATATACATTATATACGTTCTTCATCCAAACTTCGAGTATGATAATTCCATAGATTAAATTATTCAACACTAATTAGAATTTCATTAACGATGATCAACTTCAGCTGTCGTTTGATCCGTTAATGCGAATCGGATCGTATATACTCGCAGCACCTTGATTATTATACACGGCACGTGATTAAATTCATGAATAAGCAATACGTATGGATCTTGTAGAAATTCTGAAGTGGATTCAGGACGTCATTTCATACCGTACGCATTGTATATACGTATATATATAGACGTCTATTCTGTGTGCGGTTGTGATGATTTGGCAGACACACCCACACATATATAATATATATATATGCTTATGTGCAGTTGTATATATTCAAACGAACATGCATATATGGTACGTGCGTATACACGTACGGAATAGATGTATATGAACGGTTGTTTGGGATATTGGAGGTTTCCAAGAGATTTCAATGCTATTATCACGAAATCCGACAGCGTTGCATGCATGTTTAACAACTCTAAATACTGCTCGCGAGTATTACGTATAGAGGCATACGCTTGAATATGCAATACCTTTCTTATATATTAGATTATAAGTTTAACGAAAATCAACATTAAGAGATTTGAGCACTTCAAGTTCACTGTTTTAACATTTCGTCAAATAGATTGCGTCGAGATCAATCTAGATGTTGTTGTTAATGCGACGGAATTATATTTATTTAGATGTTTCACTCTTTGATGACTTAATGAAACGAACGTTATTTAATTGCTAAATATATTTGAATAAGTTCAGTATTTAAATAGTAAACTATTTTAATAATCGGTTTCTATTATCATATCAAGTTTTAATAGTTTTTTTATGTTAATTAACAACTATAAACACTTGTATGTATTTTTTAAAAATAGTATATAACTTTTATAAAAAAATAAATAAATTATTACTTATTCAATTTTGCCTAAAATCAGAGTTAGTTTAACAATAATTTACACATCTATTAATAATTAATTAATACGTCAACGTAGAGAAACTGTATTAGTTTAAAATATAAAATATACGATTATTTTAATAATTCTTGAAGAGTTGGGTTGGTACTAGATTTATTTTATTTTTTTTTTTAAAAAAAACAATAATTTCTTCACTTCATAAAAAAATATACAAAAGTTTAATAATTTCTTAGCGTTCCTTTTTCAGTCACAATTCCTTTAGTACTGTATCAAATTTATTTTAATAATTGATTTATTCACCTCAACATCACACGATTTTATAAAAGTATTCAATAATCAGTTATCTACTTTATTTACTAATAGGAATTTTAATAACCATACCATTCTTATTAGAACATTATGAAATCTTATGGTTTTAGAGTAAGTGATTTGTGTTAAAATGAATTTTTATGTCGTCACTTTTTAAATTTTGCCATTATAAAATTTGATTCTATAAAAATATTTAAATAAAATTTTGTAATACTAAATAATAATTCTTTTATTGCAATATACACACTGTAGTATATTAACTAAATTTAATATTATATAATATAAAAATAAAAACAGTATGAGTAAAAAAATTAACAATAGAATTAATTATAAATACTAAATTAGAAACGTGAATAGAAATATTTTTAGATTAATTTGCATCTTTTCAAAAGTCATTCTTTCTCTCTTTCTCTTTATATATATATATATATATATATATATATATATCAGAGTAATAGAATGAAATCCCCACAGCACTATAAAAGCACATTTTATTTTTATTTATTTTAAAATTAACATATTGCTGCTCTCCTATTCAATTTCTATCTCCTTCCTTTCGTACTTGAAGTAACTTCTTAATATTCGTATTTGGTATAAGTTTTTCTAACTTAGTATTCCTGTTTCCTTTAGAAAATTAGTTAATGTCTCAAGTGTTTTATTACCTCGCAAATAAAAAAGTGTTTTTCAGTTTCTATCTCATTCAATATATCTTATACTCTTGTTCCATTTGCTCTTTTTGCCTTCCATGATCTAAATCTGAATTCTACTCTGATTTTTTTTATTTATTTGTTGATATAATATATAAAGTATTCTTTATTTTTATTGAATAAATATTGAATAAAAATTTATACTAAACGAAGGTCTCTTCTAAAACTTTTTATATGCAACGATGCAATTCCTTTCTCTCCCATTTTACGTCGACGAACTTCTATGTAATCTTTTCTGGAGTCGTTTTTATATTTCTAGGTTCTCAGCGAGCAATAAATCTTGTCCATCAGTGTACTTCTCTACTTATTATAAAACTCGCTCGTTTACATTAACTTTTTACTCCTTTTGTAACGTCTGTAACTTTGATTTTCTTTCACATCCACTCATTTCTCTTCTTATCTCTACATGTTATTTCTAACGTATATCTTTCTATACTTTTCTGTATTGTCTAAAGTTACTGAATTATTCCAACATTTAAGACCAATATTTCACTACCACAAGTAAAAATTGACAACCATATTTCTATTATATATATATATATATATATATATATATATATATATATATATATAATATATATATATATTAGGTTGGCAAGTATCTAATAAAAATTCAAAAGACCAGAAGGCGGAAGGGAGATATTTGCCAACCTAATATATATATATATATATATATATATATTAATGAATTAAAAGCTAATAAAACAAATAGCTACTCAAAAATACTACAAACAATTTTTATAGCAATGTCATTTTTTATTCCAAAGAAACCATCGTTTTAAAATGTAATTTAATTTCTGTCAAAAAAAAAAATATTTTCTCATAAAAGTATTACATTTCTAATTTCTATTTTTTATGACTGTTCAGTTATTTTTATCAGTTTTTGTTAGATAATCCTAATTATAAAATAAGAAACTAATATTTTTCTAAAAGAAATAACGTATATATTTTATAAACTTTAAACACATTATTTACACTATTATTTAACTATTAGAATAAAAACTACTATTAATCATAAAAAATAAAATAATAAACTTTATGCTTGAGTTATTGTAAAAAATAACGAGAAAAATAATAAAACACAAAGTATAAATCTCAACAGAGTAATATTTTATATTAAAGTATATGAAAACTATTGTGTAATATACAATAATAACAGGTTTATTTCTCTCTTTTACGTCTCTTTATGAAAAAATACATATAATAACTTCAAAATAAACGTTAACATTGTTGAAATAATTTAAGAGTATAAAAAATAATACAAAAGCATTCCCTTTAATATAAACTAAACATGCGATTCTACTTGTACGTTCTATAAAAATATTTAATTCGTCCGGGAATGAAACTTTCATACATTTTTAATTTTCTTTCCTAAACGCTTTATTGTTTAAACAAACACAACTCAAAAACGTACAGCCGTTTATTCATCTCAACACCGAACAAATGTCCTTAACAAATTCTCTATAATAAGTTTTATTCTGTAAGACGTACTTGAGTGCTTTATATGTATGGTAAACAGTGAGCTCATGGGGGTTACAAACATTTCGGTAATTTAATGCATTAAGATAAGGCTGGCGCTGTTTGGGATTTGAAAGATAATTAACCTGAAACATGAAATTTATAGTATTATATATTTCATGAACAATGATCATTATGTAGAGTACAATGATATTATCATACAGTGTGACTGGTGATTTCATCTAGATTAAAAGGGAAGCTATATATTACTGCTCTCAAACCTATTACGTACACGGGGAAGTCTGATTTGCATACTTGGTACATTTTTACAAAACAGTACACAGAGACTGCATAGTAAATGAAAACTTGTCACTTTTACATTCTCTGTTTCAGTTATTTTATTTAAAGAACAACTGAGTTGACTACGAAATAAAATATAACAATGAGATATGAAAATTCACTGTTTCATAACAAAATTCAAGATAGAAATTTTATTAACATAGCATATTTTAAATTTTTTGCAAGTGAATTACTTTTCAACATCGCAAGTTTGTATAAATTTGTTTTAATCACTTATTGTACACTTTTTTCTTTAACAGTTTTGATTTTTAAAAATAATTTCTTGGTCATAAAAATATACATCTCTGGTCGTCTCTTTCTTTTTCATCGTGTAATACATACTATACATTTACGCACTAAAACAAGAAACAATCATTAATTTTTGATGTATTTAGTAAAAACAACAAAATATAAAAATATATATAAATAAATTACAATCAAAACGTAATCTATATTTTATAATAGTGTTCTAAGGATAATGATATGATTATTGAAATGTGCATCAGCTTATAAACAAATAAAGTAAACAATAAATAATCATTGAACACTTATAAAATTCTGTAGTGTTGTGAATGGTGGCTCATTTGTATTAAAAAAATATGAATTGTTATTATTATACGACTTATTACTCTCTTAATACTTACAGTCTATATTTATTTATAATAATAACTACAAGAAATAGTGTGACTTAAAAAAATCGTACTTAAAAGTTCCATTAGGTCGTTTAATGAAATTTCACAAAACAGACAGGCCTACCTAATCAATTTGAAAAAATAAAAATGTATTATATTGTAAAAATATTTTTCTTTAATTATTTACCTGTTATTTTTTTAGAATTACTATTTTTTCTATTTTTAAATAACGTAAAAAGTTAATATTAAATTAATTAAAAACATTTCAAAAATAATTTCTAAATATTTTCTCAAAAACTATTGATACATTTTACTTGGAAGTAATTCATTTCTTAAAGGAATTAATAATCCTATTTAATTTTTTAGAAACTTTAAATCTTATATACAACTTAGCTGACTAAACTGAAAATAAATCGAATTAACTGATTGATCAGAATTTGAATTAAAATTGAAATTTATTACATATTAATCACCAGTATACATTGATTATTTTTATTATATATTTTTAATTTTAAATTGTAATAATTAAAAAGATACAGTATACTTGTTACTAGAGTTAACCTTTATAATTTAATTTTTTCCAATAGCTTTTATTTATAAAATTATACAAAATCACAAAAATTTGTTAATTTTGAATTAATGTTCTGATAATTAATATTAATATACATTACATATTTTACATTTCAGTTATCAGAAAATAAAATGAATTAAATCAAAGTAAAACGAGGTAAAAATACGATTTCTCTTTATACAAAATTAATATTAAATTGAAATGATATTAATTTTCAATTATTTGTATTCTTATTTTAAACGTTTAATATTCACTATTCTTCATATTAAATTTAAAATAATATTTATATTGTATTGCTAATACTGCTTTTGTTGAAATTTCTGTTCTCATTAATAATATTGTTTATTTATTATTTTGTGTATATTGAAATTTCCTCTAAAATATTTTAATTAATAATATATTCTTTGAATGAAGCTTATTTACACTCAAGATAATTAATGAATTCATTCATATTATAGAAAGGATTTGATTCAATACTCATTTTTCAAATTTCCATTTAGATTGTATGCTTTGTTTAATTCATTCGAGTAATTTATTATTAATTATTAATATAGAGTAGTGTATTTCATTAGAAGTACTCTTCTTTATACAACAAATATTTTATTATAAGTATCTAGCATTTATAATTTTAATTATATTTAAATATATACAAAATGTCAATAGTTTTGATAATTCATTATAAAAATATGAATAGATTTCAAAGACACATAAGTATTTTGATTCGTAAAGAAATTGATTCGTTATAATTAATTTATAAAATATCGATTTTTTTATTTTAATGAAAACAAAAATTAATTTTATATAATTTACTAAATAAATTCCTTACATTGAAATGATTTTTTTCTGAATGAGTTAAATTGATTCGAAATATTAAATTACATATATTCGTTAGATATTATAAAATATTTTACATATATATCTATTAGAAAATTACAAAATTGTTCTTAACAAGTTAGTTTAAAAAATCATTTTGGACACTTTTTGTTGCTTACATGTTTTTTATTCTTGTTTTAATTTCTTTGAAGTTTACGAATAAATTTAAATAAGAATTAGAATTTAATTTAATTGTTGTTGTAATGTTCTATATACTTAAAAAGATGTTCTATATATCTTTCCACCAAAGAATAGCCTTCAAAATACTCATAAAGAAAATATATAATAATTATTGAACATTTTAATAAATTATCATGAAATTAAAATAATATTTTTTGAAAATTTCAAATGCTTTTTATTTTTAAATATAATATTAAACTAACTATTAAAATTAAGTCAAAAAATGACTAAAATACTAGTACATGAATATAACTTGGAATATTAAAAACTTAATAACTTTAAAAATTTTAATTTTGAAAAAACTACAAATTATAAAAATCGTTTTGAATTTTTAGTTCTTTTTTAATTTTTAATTAAACTTAAATTAATTCAATACTAGATCCAAAAATTCTAAAATTAAATTATATTAAGAATAAATTTAATTTTTTCTGGAAAAAATCATTTAAATAATATTAACACATACAAATTTTTGATCGATTTTAATCTTAGATTAAAATTAATTTCTTATTACAGATCCATGTCTCGTCCACTACTGTCCGAAAGGTCAAGAATGTGTAGTGTCTACGTCGAAAGAAGGTGCAGAGATGGTATCTTGGGCTGAATGTATATGCCAGAGGACGTGCGATGATGACGTCATTGTCGATGGTGCCGTTCCAAGACGTACCAGACGTCTAGTATGTGGATCCGATGGACACGTTTACCCCAGCCATTGTGAGCTACACAGAGTTGCGTGCATCACAAAGAGTCATATATCTGTTGAAAGGGGAGCTCATTGTGTTACTCACGGTAAATAACGATTTTAATTTGAACTGAATATTTTTGAAGAATGAATCATTGCACGAACATACTTCATAGAAATGATTTGTATGTTATGTTGTTAGAAATATAGTTATTTACAACCATTATGATTTTAGTTAAATAGCATATTCAGTTTTTATTTTTTTATGCATTTAATTGTCTTTGTTGATATTGAAAATATTTTGTTGATTATTTTTTATTAATCTATAATCACAATTATTTTTTGAGTATACTAAAAAAATAATTTATTTGATTTAAACAAAAAATAATTTCACACAAATAACCACCACTCCAACACAATAAAATATATTAAAAGTATATTGGGAAAATAATCATAGAAATTATTTTTGAAATTAAGTTAGTATTATTTTTTGTAAAAATAAATTTTAAATTTATACACCTAATATGTATATGTATAATTGGTTGTTTATAGTATCCACATAAAAATAAAATGAAATAAATTTATTAGAAACATATATATTTGAAAAAAAATATCTTTTTGGATTCAGTCAATGAGGTATTTAAATATATAACTTCAAAGTAAATTCATATTTGTTAAAATACCGAACTGAGGTTGATCTGTTAACAGTTAGCTTGATACAAACTTATTCTATTCTATTAAATTTGTGAAATACACACTACGTTATCATTAATATCAAAAGGTCATCCAGAACGTAGCTTATTGTTACGTCTAAAAATATCACTTTTAAATTTATCGAACCATCTTTCACAGATTGAAATCGACATATCACTCTCCCCAAACACATTGTAAATATTTCTACAATATTTTGAATATCTATTCCTCTTCAAAAATCATACATTATTATTATTATACACACATGAACTATATCGATGTTCATTTTCAATTTTATTTAAAAATAGAAAACTCACTCAAACCTAGTTGAGTTTTATTTTTAATGATAACTGACAGTATAATCTATCCAGTTATATATAATATGTTGTAACATGTTAATATCTACCGATATTACAATAAAACATCGTTGGTTACAACGTCTATTGAAAATACATCAAAACTTTTGTACTCATTCAAAATAATATTTTTAATTTATTATTTTTATAACTTTTTAATTATTTAACTCTATAACCTTTTTTTATATCAAGTTAATATAAAAGTTTTTAATTTTTATATCCATTGTATTATCAATTACATTTTATTACATTATTATAAATATATTCAAAAGTGCAGTAAAATTGCAAAAATCGTAAAATAAAAAAGGAAAAATAAATAAAATATTACATACTTGCGTAAATTATAAATCGAATAAAATTATACTGATACAGTTTAGACAGGAAAATTGAGAAATAGACTGTCAACGATGATTTATTTGAATAAAAATAAACGTTTTCAATTTTAAAATGTCATAACATATATCCTATGAAATATATGATAAACATGACTCATATCAAAATATATATCCTTGTAGTTATAAAAAAATGTTCGATTTTTTATGATTTCTATCTTTATATATTTTTATTTTTTTTCAATATAGCTTTTTGTAATAGATACCACTTTATAATTATCTGCAAGTTCCTGCAGTTAATACAATCAAAATAAAAATATTTTAGCTATTTATCCATATAAATAAAATTACTAATTAATTAGATGAAATATTAATTCATATTGCGTGTTTTAATAATTTTTAACATAATTAAAATGGCTATTTCAATAAAATTGTACACACATTGTTTTTTGAATAAAATATTATATACGAAGTAATGTGCAAATATATTTCCAAATAAAAAAACACAATATTGGAAAATCAATATTTAAACATTTTAAAATTCTCGAACTTACACAAATTTATTTTTATCCAAAAAATATGTCTTTACATTTTACTAGTACGAAGTTAAAATATGACATTTTATAATAAGTTTGCCGAACTGAAATTATAATCAAACAAATCAATAAAAGTGACAGATCAAAAATAAACAAGCCCGAAAACGATTTAAACAGATATTTCGAATGAAACATTCTGAACTTTCTGAACCGCATAAATTATTCATAAATTTTCAATTCAAATAACTAACGATGTACAAAAGCAAATAGTGGATATCCGCCGATGGAATGAACATTTCCACGAGAAATTGTTTGCTGAATATTTATTTGACATCAAATTATATTATTCAATAATAACAATTGGTTTTCGTGCAATGCCTTATTGGTTTAACATTAATTACTTGCTAATTTTAACCATACTTCTTTCATTAATTTCGTCATATTTATACGAAATGTATAAATATTATATATATACATGAAAATATCACAAGAACACAATTAATTTCATCTTAATAATTGATATTATTGATATTATATTTGTTCCAATAAAAACGTAATAGATATTTATTTTAAAATATTGATTTCCATTTTAATTTATTAAATATATATTTCATTCTAATATCATCTTTATTTCTTATTTTATATAATCTTTTTTAATTTCTTTATAATACATTTCTACTAGAAAAATAAAAATGATTTATTGTGATCTTATTATTATAAAAAAATAGTAAAAAATATTCTTATATTCATTTTTATTTTTCTTTTTCTCAAACATGAAATTAATTTCTCAAAAACGATTAAAAAACAATTAAGAAAAATAAAAAGATTAAGTCAATTCAAAAATCATAACTTCAAGTGCCTTTTTCTAATTTGATTTACTTATCAAACGAAATATGTTTCTGATATCGAGGTTGTGTGCAAAAAAATCATTTTACAACTACTCGACAATATTTCATTAATTTACATGAATAAGTGGAGTAACAGTGAACCTGTGAAAGTTTCTCTTCAACTTACTCTGTCCATAGTAAAGTGGCTAGAAGTGAAGTGGAATCAAGTTGTTGACCGTGTGAAAACGATGTTATACTACTTGTAACCTTGGCAATGAAATGTCCTTACTGAAATTCGAACTTTTAACATACTGAACACGAGGGGTCTGTATTAACTGTTACATTTACCTGAAATTATCACTTAAAATTGTTTAAACCGTTTTTTTAAACATAATATTAATTATTATACTCTCATACATTCTTTATAAAGTATTTGGATAGAATCAATATTTTTTTATAAAATTCATTGCATAACTTACTATTTTCATTCTTACAACCACTGTATTTTTTGTTTATTTTTTTTAAAAAATATTTTAACAAAATTATTTTTGTATTAATATTTGTATATCTGGCAGTTATATCTAATATATAGATTTAAATATAAATATATATATATATATATGTATGTATATATATATATATATATACAAAAAGATTCATAAAACCTGCAATTTTCATTTTTAAAATATTGTAATAGCTCCTTAATTCTAAAGTATTAAAAAGATAAAAAAATTCTCAAATAAATTATTGACATGTGATAAAAATACTCCTTAAATAAAACAACAATAATCAGACAATTGATTTTTTATCTTTTCAATCTAAATGTGAAGTCCATAATTCATCATTGAAATATAGCGCTGTGCATTTGATGAAATATACCTATTATCATCCATTAAAAGCTTTTAGCCAGTAGCCATACGATTATAGGGAATATGTGTGGTATATAACTAGAGATATACACAGTTCATCAAACATAGATACACCATTTATCATCTGCTCTTAATGAATAATAAAGGATTTGTATTTCACTAATACAACTCCCTTTACAACACGTACGAGCCTGAATAAATCGAATAAAGTTTTATCTCGTCCCTCATATTTCTCACGTGTCAAACGTTAACTATCACCTTTTTTAATAAAAACAGTTTTTCATACAATCAAGATTTTTTTTAAAAAGTTTTTGTTTTAAAAATATGGAATTATAGTTAATATTTTAAATCGTAAGAAAAAAATGTGAAATATTGTAGAATAAAAAACACTTTAGAATTAGTTTAAAATTAAAATTTTATTTATTTTTTAAAAATAAATGTGTAAATTATTTTTTTAATAAAGAAAAGAAAACGTTTATAATAAATAAACACTGAAATAGAATCAATATTTTTTTTGAAAATAAATATATTAATTTAAATTGAAATTTATAAAGTTGTTAATTGTATTAAAATTTCTTTACTACATAAATGAAATGTTTATAAAATATTTAGAATTTTAAAATGAAATCTTAACTACTATATTCTCATTTTTTGTTCATATTACATGAGTATCATTTTGATAATAACATATTTAAATTATTTAAATTCCATAAATTGCTTTAAGTTCTTGTTTAGATATTAATAATAACTCAACTTTATAAAATTATATATATATATATATATATATATATATATATATATATAAATTAAAATACAAATATTTTAAATTTAATTTTCTTTAAAAAAAATATTAAATAACTACAGAGTTTGGTAATTGAATAACTTGAAAATTTACAATATGTATGAAAATCTCATTTATGTAATGAAATAATTTTAATAAAATTATACACTCATAATTCTAATATTATATATATATACGAGGGTCGTTTGATAAGTATGGTAAATTTATTTATTATTTAATTTAAATAATTAATTAAATTTAATTTTTCAATTTACTTTTTTTTACTTTTTTACCATACTTAGCAAACGACCCTCGTATGTATTTATGTATGTGTGTCGTTATTTATAATATTTACTAATATTTTAACTAAATACATAAATATTTTAATAAGTAATTTTAATTATTCGTTTATAACATTTATAGGAAAGGGATGGGCACCTGGAATGAAGCATTTATATCCTTTCACCGAAGTCCCTACATCAAACCCAATGGCAACAAGTACAGAAAATTCTCGTATGGTATCAACATCAACCGAAAGTGTACAGACTTCATCTATCAAAATCAACGTTTTGAAAGATACTGTAAGTATTCATTAATTTCATACAAGATAATATTTCATAAAATTAAGATCGGTATGAAAATTACATTCAAACTTCTACAAAACTCGTGATAAAATATTTAGTACATTGAAATAGACAATTATTGCATATTTTAACAAAGACAGTTTTGTAATATATAGGGTGTTAATTTATATAGAAAATTTATTTTCCTTAAAGTTTTGTAATTAAAATTTAAGTACAATAATAAACTATAATTATAGAAAATAGCTGGTATTTATGTTAGTTTCGCGGTTCATATAAAATCTATTGTATTTATAGATCTTTTATTCCTTATCTTTAATTAAAATATTTTGATAAATATAAAGGAATTACATTAAACAATTTCAAAAATTATTTTAAAACTATTTTATATCCATAATACCACAAAATTTCATAAAATTGTCAAATAATCACTTAATTCACTGATATGCATGTCGACGATCATGTCATCATTATCAAAGCGTTGTATTATAAAATCTGGAAAATATCTATAGATTCTATAAAAATCAATAAAAAATAAATTTTATTGATAATGACATTGTGATCGAAATGCTCATCTAAAAATAATGTAAACAATAATAATTTTTAAACATTTTTATAAAACGTTATGATGTTAAAAAGAATGATTTATTTATTAAAAAGTGAATCAGCTATAATACTAAACAATAATATCCTACTACATAATATTAAAGTTAATAACTGATCTAACAGTTCCTATAATTGATGTGAGCAATTTTTTAATACAAACATTTTTCATTCACTTTTATTACATTTTTTAAATATTGTTTATTTTTTGGTCATTTTTATTTAATTTAAATTAGTATATAATTGTAATAATATTTCGCTGCATTATATAACCAAATCATTATAATGTAGAGCTCTGATCATGGAAATGCATATCAGTAAAAAAATTAAACAAGAAATATTTATTGAATACTTTTATAAAGTCTTTTGGCGTTGAGATCAGCGTTTCTCTTGTGTATTTCGATCATTGTTATGTTGTCTTATTACAAGTGTTAATACTTGTATTATATTCAAATACTTTATAGATTTATAAAACTTTCTAAAACAATATACAATATACAACAGTTACAAAAAAATCATTAAAAAATGATTGAGAGTTAAATATCATTTTTGTAAAATCCATATGACTAATGAAAAAAAAATAAAAAGTTTATCTTTGCTAAATATTTGATGAAACTTATTCAATTTCTCTCAAGTACGTATAAAATTCGTCAAGTATCATATTCTTAATTGATATTTCATTGACTTAATAAAATTAAAAATTAAAAAAATACACCGAACATTATTATATTAATATCTACACAATTAAATTACAGGCAACAACCGTTCTGCCAATAGTCGACTATTCCATTTATGACGCTGAAAATGAAGTCGACGAAGATAACGAAATTGATAATGAAATTAATGACGATCTTTATTATGATAAAGAAGACTGTACTTTACAGGAATATGAAATTATGAAGGTAAACGATTTTTTAATACTGAAATATTAAGACGTTTTTTAAGGAGCCATTATATATTTTTGATCATTATTTATTCAATTATTTTGTATCTACTTGGTTATCATTAATTATAATGGAATTTAAAATATGAATTTAAACAATTTATATATTGATTATTTATTATAAATTTTTTTCTTCTATTTAGTTTTCTAAAAAATTAATAAATCATTTTACATATAGTTTTTATATACTACTAAAATTATAATTTCTTTTCTAAATTATATCTGTCTATTTTATGTTATATATTGAATTTTCAATTTTTATTAATCACTACATCAGTATGAGGTAAAATTTATAATATATTACAGGATAATTTATTACTATACAACCATGCTCGACTAATGTCTCAAGATAATCATAGCAAGGATTATTTAGTATCAATAATGTTTTCGCATTATGACACCAACAATAATGGAAATCTGGAAACAGATGAATTAAACCAAGTAAGTAATTATGTATAATAATTTATAAACGAACAACTTTGAATAATTAATATACAAATATAATATGTACACAAAACCATACGTACATCTTTATATATATATATATGTATAAATGGAAACATCTTGAAACTTGTTGATTTTTAATATACGACAAATGTGTGTGATATCTGTGTGAAGTTTTAATTTATTTAAATATCAATAAATATTATACTTCTTTGAAGAACGAAAATTATTGAAATTTAACAAAAAAAAATACTATCTTTCAAATTTACTATTAATTATTACTTATTCTTATTTTGTAAAAAATCTATTAAAGGCAAAAACTTCAACAATTTTGATAAAATAAAAACTCACTTTAAAAAGCTTTTTGACAAAGAATTTAAAAAATCTCGAAAAATGAAATTTCTTACATAAAAGATAGAAAAAGGTTTTAGTACAAAACTATATATGCAACTATATACTAATATATATAATTCAGCAATATAGATCTACATATAAATATTTTACCTATAAACTTTCTTTTCAAATCAACATGATCTTTTCGAACATTCTAATATATATAAATATATATATGTATATAAATTCTAAAAATAATTTTCTAGAAATAGATATATAAAAACAGCTTACAGAATTGATATGAAACTTGTATACTTTATAAAAAAAACATACAAAACTTTATCAACAAGATTTTATTTGATCCAATATACATGGGCGTCTTTTTACCGTTAAAAATAAAAATGGTATTTTGTAACTTAAGAAGTATGTTTTTATACCCACCTTAGCTAGTAAAATAAATAAACTTGTGAAAATAGAACATTGGTAAAATTTATAAAAATATCTTATAAATATACTGTTGTATTAACAATATTTTTCTTTATAAATCATTGTTAGTGCGGTATATCGAAAATAAATAATAATAATTCAACGCCAATATTCTATTATTGTACTAAATCATCGCAATGTTTTCATATTATCTCTAATTTTATAGAAATTGAATGAAATGTTTATTGCATGTTATCGTTAAACTTTATGTAAATTAATTTATTGTACTGTTTTATTTAAATATATCCTCAGGTTATTATATTATTATCTACATGTATATAATATATATAAAGAAAGTAACAGGAAGAATAGTTTAAATAAGCAAAAAGATTTTTTACATCATTAAAATAAAATAATAAGCATTAATGATTTTACAAAATATAGAACATTTAATCTAATTCAATAATATTTCGTTATATTTTTTTTCCATTTCAAACTATGAATTTACCAATGTTAGCAGATAATCATTGAATAAGTATTTTATTGTCAATTTCTTCATTAATACGAATTTTTAAAAAAATCTTTTGTGATGAGTGGTTTTTTGTATATATTTATTTAAATAAAATATATACCTAACTCTGCAGTCCTCATAGATACCAAGAGTACTAAAGTCCTACGTGCAAATTATGATTTTACATCGTAAATGTTTTGAGTACCAGAAATTGAGATTGTCCACAGAGGCAACATGCATATAAAATATAACAACTTAAGGGGTTATACGCACTTGCAAGACGCAAAAATGACGTTTTTTTAGGAATTTTTTTTAGAAACAGTATTTATTTTGCAATTACAAATTATGGTTATTTGAATAGATCCTACTTTCAAGAATAAAATAACATGTCGATCATAAAAAAATATTGAAGTGCACCGCTCCTGCAGACGATGTCCCGAACGACCTCCAAAAAAGGCGCTTGGCGGTGATCTCCATATCGGCGGTTTGGATTATTTGAAATCAAAAAATATGGTCAATTCTTTTAAAGGATAAATTAATGCAGGTATTGGAACGAAGGAATAATAAAAATTTTCATTTTTGACAAAATGGCGTCTACTTGAAAAAATGTTTCGTTTTTTACTAAAATTTTCGCTCCAAATTGTTTAAAAAATAGTAATAATTTTTGTAAACCTTATTCCTTCGTTCAATACCTGAGGAATATATTTGAGAAGATTGTGTGAAAATTTGAGACCGATCGGTTCAGCCATTTCTGAGATATCGAGATCACCGACTATGAAAACACCGTTTTGAGATAAACGCGTTTGAAGTTTCGGAAGTAGTGTTTACACATAGTTAAAAAAATTTTACAAATTCAGGTGTATGTCCGAAAATATTTATCGGATTTACTTCAAATTTTCAGAGAATATACTCAAATATATGTGCATTCCGAAAATGCAAAAAAATCGATTTTTTGAAATTTCTAACTGCGTATAACCCCTTAATGCAATTTAGATCAAAAATTTTATACAATTATTCACGATTTATGATTGTAATAAATTTATGAAAATCAATTTGTCAGATCATATATTTTAAATGGTTACTTTATTGAAAGAGAACAATACTTTGTTCTACATAATATATTAAAAAATATACAGAATAAAAATTATAAATATTAAAAATAATAGACTCAGAATCCTTTTATTTAGATTATAATAATTATCATCTTAGACGTAATACATGTATGATATATTTTTGCTATATTACAAATAGCAAAAATATATCAGTAAAAAAATCGAACATTTTGATTCGTTCTCTATATTAAACTTTGTTATTTCTTAGGTTGCAGCGACGGAACATTTAGAGGCACTAAGTGGTGCATGCTCTTTGGGACATATGGTACGATTTGATGATACAGACCGAGACGGACGTCTCAGCATTAACGAGTTCTATCTTGCCTTCAGTAAGTTATACAGTAAGTTGCGCCTGTAGCTCAAGCTTTCATTTTTAGTTGGCTGTGCTTCGCTATAAATAAAAATAAATACATGAACATAACGATTTTTTAAATACAAAAAAAATCTGGAAAAACATTTACTGATCAATCAATTATTATTAAATGTCTACGATTAATCTATAAAGCACATCTATATGACTCTAAAATATTTAAATATTGTAATTAAATATCTTTTATAAATATTGTTGTTTGTTGGTAAAGTATTGTATAATGTTGTCGAACGTCTTTATTTTTCAAATTATTTCATTACATAGTCTCTCATTAATTTTTTATTATATGTAAGTAGGTTACTCATTTTATTTATTATTTAGTAACTTGGTTACTTTCTCATCGCAATATGGTAGTTAAAATAAGTTTATTCATTTAAAATTTATTGCTATGGTATAAGGTAATAAAAATGGTTTAATTCATAAAATAGTTCCTTTTTTATTTAAATGAATGTAGTTAATTAAGTATGGATTGATATTTGAATATATATTTTGTATTAATTATTGGCTGTATAAAAATGATCGAATTTTGTATTAACATTTCAAAACAGTATATTAATATAATAAAATTAATACATTTTACAATATTTTAATTTTTTATATGAAATAAAAATAATTTTATATTAGGAAGCTAAGTATATAAAATTTAATCTAACAATATATTATATATTATTCTTAGAAGAGATTATTTCACCAAATATTTCGAATAACCATTCAGTATATACGAGGTCAGACAATTAAGTAATGTGACAAAATTCAAAAATCGAGTATATTTAAAAATTAAGGTACATCGCTGCGATCTCCTTCAAAGTAGTCCCCTCCCGCATCTATACACTTATTCCAGCGAGTTTTCCAGTTTTCGTAACAATTCTGGAACACTTCTTGTGGGACCTCTCCGAGTACCCTCGTCACAGATTCTTGGATATCTTCAACGGAGTCAAAATGTCGACCTTTGACGAATTTTTTCATATGGGGGAATAGGAAAAAGTCGCAGGGTGACATGTCCGGTGAATAGGGCGGTTGTGGTAACGTTGCGATGCCTTTAGACGCCAAAAACTGAGAGACACTGAACGCACTGTGACAGGGAGCATTGTCGTGATGCAGAACCCAAGTCTTCGCGATCTCTGGACACACTCTGAGTACCCTTTTTCGTAATTTTTCGAGCACATTGCGGTAGAATACTTGATTTACGGTTTGTCCAGGTGGTACGAACTCTTTGTGAACCACCCCTTTGCTGTCGAAGAAGCAAATCAACATGGTTTTCACTTTGGCCTTGCTCATTCTCGCCTTCTTTGGCCTTGGTGCTCCAGAGGACAGCCACTGTTGGCTTTGTCGTTTAGTTTCGGGGTTATATTGAAAGAACCAACTTTCATCACCAGTAATAACTTTTTTTTTTTTTAGTAATAACTTTCATCACCAGTAATAACCAGTAATAAATTTCTCTGTTCCATTTTCGTGACATGCACTACTCGCGCGTTGTTACAAAACACTAAACAGCTGGCGAAGAAATAATCGTACGAGGGTGGTCAAGGTCTCAATCGAGAGAGTGGGATCTACTATTACAGTGGCGGAGTTACAGGTTCGCAGTGTTACCACAGGCCGAGAAAAGAAATCGGTCGCATTACTTAATTGTCTGACCTCGTATATATATATATATATATATATATATATATATATATATATATATAAAATCATCATCAACCTATTTATATTCACTGTTTGATGAAAGTCTCTCCCAGAACTTTCCACTTCGACCAATCCAATGCGTTTTATATCTCTCTTGTCCATTGATGATCTTGTCTTTTATATTTTTTAAGAATGTATGAAAGTATTTTTTAATGTTTTATTAATCACTTATGAAGTGCATAATATCATCAAATATATTAAGGTTAAGAACTTAAAATGACAATTTTACTCAATTTTATTATACATGAAATTTCGTGCTTTATTCACTTTTACTGTTTTTATTTAAATCGTTTCTTAAATTATCTATTATTTATATTAAAAAAGAAAATATTGAAATCAAAAATTAAATAATAGTAAAGAAAGATGAGAATCGAAAGATTTTAAAAATTTGAAATAAAACGAATATATTCATATATTTTGAATACAACTCTCCAATGTTCTTTCTTTATATTTTAGAAATCTAAAAAAAATGTTTTAGGAAACAATACTGGAAGAAATAAATTTTAATTTATAGTTCTAATATGTAAGGTATATTGTTTAAATTCTCTATTAATAGAATTAAATTGAAACCTGCACGGTAAAATTTAAAAGTAAAATATGAATAGAATTGAGGCTTTGATTGCAATGACTGAATGAAACAGCATTACTTCTAACAAAAATTATGTACGAAGAAAAAACGGATTTAAATAAATGCATTATCATTTTATGGCATGAGCATGAAATAAAAATGCAACAGATTAGAATACTTTAATAATTTTATAATATTTTCGAGCATGAATATTTTTCAGTCTCTTTCCTATTAAATTTCATGCATAAATGAGTAGATACGTAAAATAGACTTTAATTATACATCAGTCTAGTTTAATACCAAATACATTCATTTGACATTTTTATTAGGTGTGTCTGTTGTATCTCTCGACAAAGCTCTTGAAACAAATCATTTATCAGCACGTGTCGGTGATAATGTAGAAATAAAATGTGATGTTACTGGGTCACCACTGCCGCCGATTGTCTGGAAACGGAACGGAGTCGATCTCGCAACATTAAATGAAGATGAAGTAAATATAAAACAGACATTTATTTTTCTACCTTATAACTTAATATACTTACTTGATTTTTTTTCTGCGACAGGTTCGAGTTTTCAGTGATGGAAGTTTATATTTGACACGAATTCAATTACAACATGCAGGGAATTATACATGTCATGCACAAAGAAACAAAGATGTTATTCAAACACATGTTTTAACTGTTCATAGTAAGTTAAAGAAAATCTAATATTTCAATTTTTTTATTTTTTTTTTTGCATTAAAAAATTTCTAATTCATTATTATTTTCGTTATTGAACTTTTTGATTTATAGTAGAATTACTGTCTGCCATAACATGTAGAATTATCTTTAAAAATATTTTCGAGATTAGTGTACTTTAAAGAATTTAAGTTTTTATATGTAGAAAGAATATATATTAAAGCTAAATATAATAAACAAAAACTCGATGTTAATATAGAAGAAAAAAGAATATTAATACAGAAGAATATAAAATAATATATATTTTTTTAATTTAGCAATACCTGAAGTAAAAGTTACACCAAGAATTCAATCAAAACGTCCAGGAGAAGATGCAATGATGTTTTGTCATGTTATAGGAGAACCTTTTCCAAAGGTATGTATGTTTGTTCTTTATATAAAAAAAATCATACATTAGTAATACAGAAATTCAAGAGACTGTTGAGATTTTATATAATTACATAAATTGATTAAAACAAACAAGTTTAAATTAATATTTTATTTTAAATAGCAATATATATGTATATATTTTCTGACAATTGAATCATATCCTAAACAAATGTCTATAATTAAATTTTATATATTTTTCTAAACATTTTACATCGGATTTATTTTATTAGCCAAAAAAGATGAACAAAAATATATTTGTTTATTTTAAATAATCTTGAATTTAAAATTTTGAAACATTTAAATTATGGTGTCACTATTGATGAAATAATAATCTAAATAATAAATTTATTTTGTATATAGGTTGAGTGGCTTAAAAACGATGAATCACTCCGACTCGAATTACCACATAAATATTTACTAGTTGGAAACGGAACAGCATTAAGAGTTAGAAACATTGCTTATGCAGATACTGGAGCTTACATGTGCCAAGCTACAAATACAGGTTAGTGATATTAAATATTTAAATCGATCAGATATTTACAGATTTGCTTTTGCAGGTGGTCTAACAAGAGATATTAGTTCATTGGTCGTGCAGGAACAACCTACACCAAGTAAGTCTTTTAAGTAATAAATTTTTTAAAGATACTATTTTAAAATTTTAATAATCATTTTCTATATTATACTACTTTTATCTATTATCCGTTGAAAAAATAATAAATAAATAAGATTAAAAAAACATCTCCCAAATTATTTAAACATACTGTTTGAAAAAAATAATCAAAGTTAAATTTCTAACATTAAAAATATATTTATTTACTTTAAAGTAAATATTAGATGATACAAAAGATAATTTAATTTTTTCAATAGCTGCTTCTACAGAAGAACGCCGTTTCT
Source organism: Neoneuromus ignobilis (assembly GCA_029203775.1). NCBI lineage: Eukaryota > Metazoa > Arthropoda > Insecta > Megaloptera > Corydalidae > Neoneuromus > Neoneuromus ignobilis. Next base: position 47,877,195 of record CP092088.1, read on the forward strand.
TTGCTTTCCACGAATGGGGTATTTCTATTTACGAACCATCCACTTGCCGCCTCCACCATCAAGTCCAAGCAACTGATATAATACCAGGAACCCAAGAATATGTGTGTGGAGATAAAGGCGTACCTTGTAGTTGGGGTCGTGCTATTAATGTTGCTGACAGATATGTTTACGTCACACAACCAGAAAGAGATCGAGTATTAATTATTTCTAAAATACAAATGGTCGTCGTAGATGTTGTAGTCACTGATAAATACCCAGTAGAATTATTCTTTGTACCACATTTGGATCAAGTTTGGATACTTAATTGGAGATCGGACCGAGACACTGGCGTTAAAACAATACAAGTAAAATATATTTTTAATAAGTTATTACTTTTTCGCTAAACATATATATTTAATATTTAATTATTTCTAGGTAATCAGAGATGCAGGTCAAAAACGTAAACATCATACAGTACATCCAGAACCAATTGATGGTCAATTTGATCTTGTAAAAGGATTATATATACCTCCCGCCGATCAGGTATAGTTTTAAGTAGTACTTTGAATAATTATTCAATTTTTCAATATAATAATGTTTTTTTATATATAAATTATTTATAGGAACTATCGCATTACAATTTTAAATATGGTTACGTAACACACAGTAATCAAAGAGGATTGTATAAGCTTGATTTAGCAAATCTGAGATATACAAGATCTATAGATCTCACTCCATTCAACTGTGTACCAATCAGTGTACAATTTTCTGCGCTATGTGAGTATTTACTTTTTTAAAAATTAATCTTTTGATTTATAAAACTTACATAATTTAAAACCATCCAATAGTTAAAAATTAATTTAATTATAGTATTTAATTGAAATACAAGTTTTTTGCTTAATAACTAATAAGATAATTTAAAAGTTTTAAATAATTAATAATTAATTATTTTTCAGATGGCTTGGTTGTACTTCAATGCATTGAACCAGTAACTGGACGTGCTACAGGACAACTCTTACTCGATTATCTAACTGATGCTATTGTAGGATCAAAACCAACTTTACCAGGAGTGCCATATATATCACCAGACGCTAGACGTTTAGTGACACTCGATCATACAGAAACAGGAGCGACACTTGTTGTTCAAGAAGTTACAGGTAGTATAAAATTAATATACTTGATTGTATTTAATGACTTTTATTAAAAAATATACTTATTTGTGTAACAATTTATTTCTACATTTTAATTTTACCAATTTTAAAAAAAATATTCATCTGAATATTTTTTCACTGAATTAATAAAAAAAATAATTTTAACTTTTATATGTTTTTATTAAAAATGAACAAATACTTTTTACTTTTATTCTATAAATAAATATTTTTTTATTCATATATGTATATATATATATATATATATATATATATATATATATAAACTTAAACCATAAACTTTAACCACCACCTCGTATGCTGTGTTAATATTTATGTATTGTTTTACAACTTTAAAGTAAATAGATAATTATAATATATATCCACCATTTTACATTCATGTCAACTATTAAGTATTCTATATCAATTTCAAAATAAAATTACAAAAAAAATATTAATTTTCTTTCACAGCAACTGGTCTTAAATTTTCATTCGATGTTAAGACATCATTAAACATTAGCGATTTAACATTTTATCCATCACAAACGACGCATAGTTACGATTTATATGCAAGTGCAACAGATAAAGAAGATATTCTCTTCTTAAATTTATTATCAGGTAAAGCAACGTTTAAATTTTCTTATTTCTTTAAATAAAAATATTTATAATTTGTATGTGATTTTATACGGCACTTGTATATGTATATTACTGAAACATGTTAATTATTTGCATAAATAAATTTACAGGAAAAGTAGAAATGATAACAGGAGTTGGTAAGGCAATGCCAGCAAATTTAGCACAGTGGGGAAATCCTAACAGACCTATCACATCGTCAGGTAAATAAACTATTAAAATACTTTTTTTTGATCAATAATAATATAAATAGCTCTGATAATTTTAAAAAGATTTTTATTATCTGTTTAAATTTTAAATGATTTTATTCAAATATATTATTGACCTTTAAAATTTATAAGAATTATTGGTAATCTTTAACGATTTTTGTAGTTATTTGATTCGAGACCTTGTGATTTACAATGTATTAATTTTATTATTTAAATGTAGTATATATGTTTATATTTTCTAACATTTATGGCTAATTTTCAAGGCCAATTCGGACAATATATGGTAACACCATCAAACGAAGCATTATTCGTAATAAATGGTCGAACTAGGACGGTAAATTGTGAAATCGGTGGTCTCGCTCATCCTAGAGCGGTCGTTTGGACCACGTTGCAGTATCACTGAATATACTCACACACACTTATACACACACCCAAAATATCATTTTTAATAGATTAACAAATGTCTGAACTAGTCTACGAGTAATTTTAAAAGTATTATTTTTTGACACGGATCCAACGATCCGAAATCTTTGTGTACAGCTTGAAAAAAGAATCAATACCAGTTTGTTAATACGATTTGATTTGTTTTGTATTTTGTGATATTTGAAAAAACACAAACAGGCGCTAGGCAATTAAATAAAGTTTTTTTGGTGCGATTAATAATGGGCATACGTGCGTGAACGAACGTTTATATCTAAAGAAATATTGTTATCTGATATATTTGTCAACAAATTTAATGTACCTAGAATTATTAGTCATTCTGGTAGATAATGTTAAGGATAATTTAATAATAATTATGCAGGATATAAAAATGGAGAATGTAATATAAATTATATTATTTTTGTATCTGTTTTAGAATTTGTTTCATATTCGGTTTTAACAAACAGAGATAACGTGTTATCTGTTATTATCAAGTAATTGGGATTTTTTTCTAATATTAAAGTTTAAATAATTCAACGATTTATTTTTAACTTAATCTCTAATATAAACAAATGTAGTTTAAAAACTATTCATCAACAAATTCACTGTATTTTTATCTTCTCTTAAAAATACTAACAAATAATACTTTTTTTTAAAAAATAATATATTTTTATTATATATATATATATATATATATATATATATATATATATATAAGTAAAATGTATTATTATTTAATAATTAAATATACAAAATTATTATTTTTTTGATAATGGAATATATCTATAATATTATTGTCATTTACATAAATTTAGAGAAGGTAAAATAAAACCACTTATTCAAATAATCGATATCTGATACATTTCTAGAAAATTTTACATTTCTTCAATATAAAAATTCATAATATGTTATATGTATATAATATTTTTATGTAATGATATATAAATATTATTAATAAAATACAAAATCTATCAGATATCACGAAGCAAAAATGAAATAATTGCAAAAAAATCAATGATATATATCAAGTAAATATTTTAAAAAATCACTTTTATATACTAAAATTCAAATAAATATTATTCAAGACTGAAATATAAATCCATTTATTTGATACTAACAGATAACCAAACAATGAAATATCGGTAGGTTAATATAGATTCGTATATTTAATAATCTTGTCAGTAATTATTTCTTAATGTCAATAAATTAATTTCGATGAAAATAATAAAACGTTGAATTTAACGCTAAATGTTATTTTCGTTTTTAAAATCGGGCATAATTAAATACTTTTCTCGTTATTTACAAAATGAGAATAGCTTATTGTTCTGTTGAGAAAGAAATTCACTGTAAAAAATAAGATATTGTACTGATAGTTTTAAATTTATTATCAAATTATTATAATTATGATTTGAAGTGATTCACTATGATATCCAATAAAATATATGTAGTCATGTGAGTGCAAACAAAAAGATAAAAATATATTTCTGCCATTCATTGTTATGGTTAACTATTTATCGGTCAATTTAGTTTTTCAATTTTTTAAAAAATTTAAAATGGATATAGAAACATCTACCATTATTCTCTTATTGCTATTTTTAAAAATTAATTTGTGAATTACATCTTTGTAATACTATTATAGATTACTATGTACTGTTACATTTATATACGTAACACTGTTACATTTTATAAAAAAAATCAATAATATATTTATTATCAGAGAAAATATTCTTCATGAAAAAAAGATATAAATCAATTAACTTGTTTGTATTTAATACATTTTATTTTTTAAAATGCAGTACAAATAATATTTAATACAAACGTCTTTAAAAATCAAAATAAACGGTTATATTAAATGTCATCATTCAATCTTAATTACATACAGAAGTATCTATTGTATAGCAAAAGTAAATAAAATTTATACATACACAAAGAATTAATAAGTTTTCAAACAAGTAATAGAAATATTTTAAAATTTTCAAAAAGTGAAATAATTTAAAAAATCATTGGTTGTATTTAATTAAAAAATATATAAAATCCGAAAACTTTTTTTATAGTTCAAATGTAACATCATATATTTTTCAAAAAAAAATAATATGAAAAAAAAGTATAAATAATAAATAGTATTAGAAGTAATTATTTTCTAATAATTGTTTTCGAATACTAACTTAAACTCAAATAAAATATTAATAAAAGATAATAGTGGAAAGGAACTCATGATTGATTATTACTTGGAGGTTCAGAAATGATTATATATAAAAATAAATTCAAACGAAATAAAATTTATACAATTTTCATTTCATATAAAAATAGTAATCAATTGCTGCAATGGATATTTTCAATTAAACAAACCCCAGAAAAAACATGTACTCACAAATTAAATAAATTTATAAAACATATTACCTGATATAGTGCAAAATCTAGCATCAGAATTAAATTAAATTCTTTCCCACAAGCAATATATTTTAAACTACCTGAGAACTTGAAATCCTTAAATTGCCATACATCTATAAATATTTATTTGTATTTCAACCACCATTAAATTGTTGTAAAAAATATTATTTAAAAAATCATAAACTTGGTTTTCATAATTCTTGGATATTTTTTATTGTATCTAATTTTCTATATATCGAAATTTCTTTATTAGAAAGTACTCAGCCAGTAATACGATATTAACTCTATAAGTGATTAATATAGTCACTAATATATATATATATATATATATATATATATATATATATATATATATATATATATATATATATATATATATAAGAGAATAAAAATGAAAAATTATACAAATTGACTGATAAATAGTTATTTATGTATTTATGTCTAATTATAGCTCCAAATATTAAAAAAATTCACAACTGCCACAGAAAATGAATGCCTTATTAAAAGAAGGTTTTGGTTTTGTAAAAAAAAAGTAACAGCTTGTAGATAATATATAAAGTAATGGCAGTTGAAAATATTGTACGTATTTTGTTTAGATGCTAAATATTTATTGAACAAATATATTTTTTTAGCATATGAATAAGGCAGATAGAATTATAACTGGATTATACAAAATGATTAATGTGTAAAGAATTTTCTGTACTCTATTTTTAAACAGAATCCATTTCATTAAAATAGTGTTCCTTTTCTTGAGGTGATCATCTCAGTATTATATTTATTTATCAATCGAGATTAATTTTATTAAATAAATACATAAAAATGTGTATTGAAATAGATAATGTGCCTATATCAAATTTATTTTCATTCGTGTTTTTGATGAGCTATCTTAAAAAATAACGATTAACAAAGCCGATGTTTAAAATAATCATATATTTTTAATTTTTTAAAAAATGATTTTTTAAATACAAAACGTAAATGTGTGCTTTTAAAAATTATATAAAACTATATTATTGTATTTACAACTGTATCTATAAAATCCTGTGAATAATTCAATTTTAACAATAAATAAATTTCCTTAAACTCTACATTTTTTATCAAAATATTTAATTTTTTTTTATTTTAAAATTATAATAATGACATAGATAAAATGTAGATTTTTTCAAGATTGGTAATCCAAAAAAATACAGCCTATAAAAATGTTATTTAAAAATAAATTAGTTCCTTCATTTTCGAATGATAAAATGAATATCTTTTTTTAAATGTCGAAAAATACAAAAATATTTTCAAAAATTCATTAAAACTCTCAATTTTAAAGATTCGCAACAAAAACTTTTTCATTGTATTTAAAATACTAAAAAATATTTTAAATTTGTATTTAAAAACAAAGTCTCAAAAAGGCGCGCACAATATTAAAAAATAATATAATTTATTGAACAAAAAAGGCATATTAATTTTTAGTAACTAATTATATATATATATATATATATATATATATATATATATATATATATATATATGTACACTGAGATGAAACCCTTTATGTATCCTAAAAAGTACGACCTCTAATTTTTGTATCCAATTCTTTCACATTCTAGTTGAAAAGAAAAAGATATATTTCAGTAGATATTCTCTTAATCTAAAAAAATATAATCTCTAGTCATGCTTTGTACTGTATAGTATCGCCTATAAATTTGTTTAAAATCAAATCTAACTTCTTAATTCACTCATGTAATATTCTTCAATATTAAGAAACGTATCATTAAGTAAACAGTATAGAAAGTAACTTAAATTGTATGTTATAAATAATAATGAGAAAAAATTTAATAATAATAATAATTATAATGCTAATACAAATATTCGTTTCGTATATATATTTTTTTTGATTAATTTTACATTCCACTAAAGTCACAATCGGTGTTTTATTATAAATATGTCGTAAAAAATTAAAAATATGTGCTACTTGAATTTAAAACATCATTCATGTATACGGTCATTTTTTTCAACACATCTGTTGTGTTTGTACACATTTCTATCATCACTATTTTTAATGATTGATTGATAATTTTTTGATACATCCGGTAGCGCACATATTATAAAATACGAAAGCTTTTTGTAAAAATATGTATGATGCATTGATTTATACAAAAACAAATCCTAATTATAAATAAACTAATGTAAAATATAACATTTTGTACGAATTTTAACCCTTTTAACCGTTATATAATTTCAATTATAATTAATTTTTGAATATTTTCATTTATTGTTTATTTAAATTACTTTTTAATTTTTTTTAAATATTTTTTAAATTTTTCAGATCAGTTGAAAATTGAATTTCATTCAAAAATATTTCTTCTGTGAATATTTAATTAACTTTTCATCCTCATCAAAATATCAGATTTTTTTATATAATTTCTATTGTATCTCCACGTACGAAGAATAAACACTAATCTCATTAAAGGTAAGTGTAAAATAGTACAAATATATAATAATGAAACAAATATGAAAAACACTTATTTAGAATGAGTAACATTTATTTTATTAAAAATAAAAAATAAAAATGTATATAACCAAAACTTAATATTTGTTCAAATATCAACGATATATCAAATTATTTATTCGAATTTTATTCCTTGTGCCAATGGCAATTCTTTGGAGTGATTAATAGTAATTGTTGCTCTTCTCATATATTGTTTCCATGAATCACTTCCTGATTCACGACCTCCGCCTGTATGTTTTTCACCACCGAAAGCACCACCGATTTCAGCGCCTGATGTGGAAATATTTACGTTGACAATACCACAATCAGATCCGTGCGGGCCAATCCACTGAAAATAATTCCACAAAATAAAATACTCAAATCATTTTTAATTATTTTATTTTACTACACAAATTTATCAAGTTTAGCTATAAATTAAATCTTTCTTCTCCCCAAGCTAAACGTTTATAGTTCATTTTAATTGAAATTGTCTACGATTCTTCGATATTAATATTTTTATTCCTTGACATCAATATTTATATTAAATATTTAAATAGAATTTCAAACAAAAAAATTGTACAAAAAGATTAAATTCATGCAAATTAAAATTTTAAAAATAATATTTTGTTAATATAAAACATTTCTGACTTTGTTTTTAAACCGTTATGTAATATCCACCTTGGGAGGATTTTAATCAAAGAATATATTCACTTTTATAGAAATATATATAAACTACAATTTAAATTAGAAAATTATAAAAAATATATTGGTGAAAATTCAAACTTTCAGATATTATGCACTATTTATAATAAAAAAAATTATATATGTCAGATTGTATCTTTTTATAGAAAATAAATAACGAATTACTATAATAATAAACAAAAATTAAATAATACATACATATATATATATATATATATATATATATATTAAAATTTACCTTGAATACATTAATTAGATTTTGAGTAAACAAACTAGAAGAGAGTCCTTGAGGAACTTCATTATTCCACTCGATCGCTTCTTCTAAACTCTTCGTTCGTAAAATATAAACGATTGGTGCAAAACATTCATTGTATACAACAGGACTGTCGTGTTTCAACCCTGATATTATCGTCGGTTCTACAAAGAACCCAGGCCTTTGCACTACTTTTCCGCCTATTTCAACCACACCGCCCTGTTTAATGGCTTCAGAGACTGTTTCTTCGTATTCAGATACACCTGATTCGTTATGCATAGGGCCAATCAGTGTACTCGTATCGAGTGGATCTCCCATTCTGTTTTGTAAACTTGTATATGCTTTCTTTAAGCGAGATAAAACTTCATCATATACCTAAAAATAAATTTAATTAAAATTTTGAAATAGAAATCAATGTAGAGATATTAAGATATTTATATTTCAAATACAAATTTTACAAAATTCTTAATTTAATCACTACTTGTTTCGATACAATGGTAAATTTATTTTCATATAAACGAATCGTTTATCTCATCATTCTATTTTATAAAAATGTTCAAAAATCACTTAACATTCACTTCATTTACTGATATATATTTTAAGCCTATTCCAAAATCAGAGGACTATATTATAAAATCTAATTTATTTTTATAATACATTACTTTGAAGATGGTAGCATAGATATTATAATGCACATTAGCGATTAAAGTAAATAATAAATAATTATTGAGCTATATTTATATTTTGAGATATGTAATTTTTTGTATACAAAAGAATATGCTACAATACTAAAACAAATATTTCTCGAAATTTATTAAAATAATGGTTTTAAAATTGAAAATTTCATATAAAATTTCTAATACATATTTTTATTTCTTGTCTCATTGTATATCAAATCGAGAACACAAAAATATATTAATAATTGTAGTTTTTAAATGAATTTTACAGTAATTAAAGTATTATTTTATTATATATATATATATATATATATATATATATATATATATAAATTGATAAAAAATTATATCAAACATCTAATTACCTTTTCATGTAAAATTATTCTCCTTGTTGTTGTACACCGTTGACCAGCTGTACCAACACAAGCAAAGACAGCTGCTTGAATAACCATATCAATATCTGCATCTTCATTGACAAGGATTGCATTATTTCCACCAAGTTCTAGTAAATGCCTACCGAATCTTTTTTGCACTTCGACGCCAACCTAAAAATGTATCATTTTATAAAGTTAGAAAATGATATTACATTGTTTAGACTATTAACAAAGTTTAAAAAAACTTGCGACATATAAATATTAAAATCATCGATTGTTTTTAAAAAATAGTTAATTCTGGAAAAATATTCCTTCCAGAATTTAAAGTTCTACGATTATTATCCTTACATTTCAAATTTATAATTTTAATATCTTAATCGTTATTTCTAAAATCTTTACTTTCTTTATCAGTATTAATCAAAACTTAATAATGCTAATAAAATAACAGTGTGACTATTACTTGTTAAAAATTCTAATTATTTTCAAATTTTATTCGATCATTTCTTGCATATATCAAAAATAATTTACTGTTAAACCAAAAAATATACATTCAAAAATTAACATCAACTATCAGACCCTCTAAAGTCATCAATAACGTGTTAAAAATATAAAATAATCATTTTTATAGAATTTAATTGCAGCAATTAGGTGTTTTATGATATAAATATATAAAATTAAGATTTGTTTTTCGAACTATTTAAGTAGTTTATTAGTGAAAAAAAAATCTATACATGCTTTATACTAATGATTGCTTTTACCTCTTGTCCTACTTTCGTACTTCCAGTAAATGAAAGTAATTTAATTCTTGGATCTTTAGACAACGACTGTCCAATAATAGGACCTCCGCTACAAAGTGTTGCAACACCTCCAGGTATTGAATTACGTTCGAGAACTTCTGCGATAATTTTAGTCGTTGCAATAGCAATCAAAGATGTACTTGATGCTCCCTTCCATATTAAAGTATCTCCACATACCTAAACAAGCATTATTATCATTGAAGTTTAATGTTTTAACGGAACAGAATTTCAAATTTTCAAAAAATAGCTTTCTTATATATAATAGTATATTATTTTAAAGAAATTTAAATGAAAAAACTTGGACTAATCAAAAAATAATATTTTAAAAAATACAAACCATTGCTATTGCGCTATTCCATCCATAAACTGCAACCGGAAAATTGAACGCAGATATCACACCAACTACACCAATCGGATTCCATTTTTCTATCAGTGTGTGACCTGGTCTTTCAGAAGGAAGTAATGATCCTGATAATGTTCGAGAAAGACCAACTGCATAGTCACATATATCAACATATTCTTGAACTTCTCCTATACCTTCTGGTAAAATTTTCCCTAAAAAACAATTTAGATTCATTAAAAATAGTCATTTACTCAACATGAGAACAATTTAACACATAAATATTATTTTAGAGAAAATAATTATATTTATAATTATTTTAAAATTAAAATGTAATTTTTTAACAAAATTGACATAATTTTATTTTTAAATATTTTCTTTATATAAAATGAAATGGTATACAAATATATCCATTAAAAAATCAATAACTAAGGATTGTTCTTGATTTTATAATTTAAAATATTTGTTTAAATATATCTTTTTTAATAAGTCATGAATAGAGTAAAACTATTTTATTTATCCATTTTAAATAATATAAATTAAATTTGAATTATTTGACTGATTTTTTAAAAAAATAAAAATAATAAAAATTAAAAATAATATTTAGAATTAAAACATAGTATATCGTAAATGAATATAGTCATGTATAAATTTTAAAAAATAGTAGTTTGTTACCGAACTATTTTTTAAAAAAAATTCATACCCATTTCTAGTGATACCAATTTTCCCAGAGGTTCAATTTTGTCTCTAAGCGCATTTCCGATTTGTCTAACAATTTCTCCTCTACGCGGTGCCGGTAATTCAGCCCATGATTTAAATGCGTCTTCTGCTGCTTTTACACAAGATTCATAATCTTCAACAGTTGCTTGTTTAACTTCTGCAATTACTTTTCCATTGCTTGGGCTTATCGATTGAATAACCTTTCAAAAAAGAAACAACATATCAAAAATATATTTAATAGTCGCATTGTTATTAAAAATAAATATTTTTAAATAATTTTTTATCTGTAAAAAAATATTTATATATTTTTATATTACGTTATTAAAATTATTGATTTAAAAAATAATTATAATATTATTAATAAAGAAAATAATAAATTCAATAGCAATAACTATTTATTAACAAATAATTTTAAAATACACTTACTTTTCCACTGCCGCACCAACTTCCATTATAAACACCAAGATTTGTTTTACTTAATCCTAAATCTTTGAGAAACGAATATTTTGGATCGTCAATCAAATAAGATTTACTCGACATACACGCCATACTATTATATTTAATAAAATTGTACAAGTGTCTTGATAATTTCGTTGATCTAACAAATACTATGTTACTCATTTCTTTGAATTTTTATACTAAATTCTTATACGAAACCAACGAAATATCTAAAACAAACACTTATTAATTCATGATGTTTTTTTTCTCGAAGATAAGGCTTCTGTTACTATGACATTTGTCTTCTATAAGAGATATACGTCTTATCTACATAACTTGTTGTTCTTATCAGTATGTTTTCTTTACATTTTAGCGACTGCTTGTAGTAATATATGCTAATTTATTACTTGTTCGAATAGCATAAAAATTGTATTTTTTTTTTATTCTTTAGAGGTTATTTGTAAATATCAACTAACAAAACATATTCTCTTCTTTATTTGTCAAGTGAAAGATAAATCATTTGTATATACTTCTCTTTCAGAATACAAAAATTCAAGTTTTAAATGTATTTGTTGTTCAATTCAAATTTCATAATCTTAAATACAATAATCATTCATTTTTAGATAAAAAATTAAAGCAAATATTGATTTAAACTTTTATAATATGAATTATACATCTTGTCTATTTATTGCATCAATAAACAAATAAACTTATTTTTTAATTATAAAAATAATAAAAAAATATTATCTTTTTAATATTTCAATAGCTTTTTTTTCTTTTCAACTTAATATTAATAATAATAATACACCTTTACATTGCAAATTCTATAACAACAATTTTAATTTTAACATAATTTTGACCTAACTGAGTATTAATCCTTCTTAATCTGATTTTTTTTAAAAAAAACCCTTAATAATTGATTTAAAAATTTAAGAACGTAGAACGTTTCAAAAAAAAAATAAAAATGTCACCAACTTGTTTCTTGCAATTTCTGAATTTAATTTTTAATACGTAATTAATTCTATCATAAAAATAACAAGAAGCTGTTCTTTACTTAAAATCCTCTCAGTAATAAATCATTCAGTTAGAAAAAAAACATGGAATGTAGTTAATTTTATTCAATATTTATCTTAATAATTCCTCTGGAGAAAAAAATAACTTAATTTTTAACATTAAAATAATTCAAACTTTTATTACTTAAAGAAATATGAAAAGGGCACACTATAAAAAGAAAAGGTAATTAAGATAACTAATAATTGAAACATAAATTAGAAATTTGCTTGAAAAATTATGAAAAAGAAATAAACTGAAATAATTTGAAAGAAATCACTATCCAAGAGTAAATCCATAGAAGTTAGAATTGATCTGTTATTTATTCTTCTAAATGTAATTGTCAAGAACAAAACTCACGATCCTTGACTAACAACCACAGTTGTTTGACGCAGTAAGTAGTTAAATAATTAGAATTATTTATCTTTTCTTGAGTTTGATACAATTTAAGAAAGTTAAAAAAATTAAATCTAATTTCATCAAAATATTAATATAAAATATCAAAACTTTTTTCACTATTATTTTAATATCTAAATAAAAGTCGTTTTAATATTTTTCCTGTGAATATTTATAACTGTAATTAAATCATTAATAAATTCAAATAAATAAATAATTCTTTATATACGAATTAGTTTCTTTAACAAAGATATGACTGTCAGATTCAAAGAACTTAAATCCATTTTTATATATTCAACTTAATTCTATTAAAGGAAAAAAAATCAAACTGAAAATAAAGACTTGCACATAATTTAAAATATCCATTTATTTATATTTGTACTTAATTAAATTATAATACAATTACAGTAAAATTGAACCTACAAATAAACATAACACGATATGTTCAAAAATACAATACTAATACTTTTTAAGTTGATCACGTTTTAATTTTAATTCTGTTTAAAAATAGTTTGTGAATTTATTAGACAATGTGTGACGTGCGTGTGGTCATTTTACAAAACGTCATTATTAAAAATCGTATGTTTTAGCAGGCCTAAATTGTCTTCCATTCGGTGTTTCGTCGATACAAGGCACTTGTATGATATTGAAATAAACTTTACCTAACATTTGAGCTGTTGTACTATTTGATTCTTTAAAACATTCGTATAACATATCATCACAATAACAATGCGATCTGAAACAAATTATAAATCGTCGTATTAATATATATATATATATATATAAAATTAATATTCATTGTTCCTCACTATTTATTTTGGTATTGTGGCAAAATTACTTTAACACAAAAAAATAATTTGCCCTAAAATGATGAATAATATTTTTTTATTTAATTGCTTAATGTGTATTTCGATAATCATATGACACTATCATCATTAAATACTATATTATATAATATTTTAAAATATTTACATTATAAAATATTTTCTAAAAAAATGTATAATAGAAATTTTATGATAGCATGGATATCAAAATGCACATTAACCAATAAAATGAACAAAAGTTAATATTAATAACTTTTATTCAATTTTATGATGTTCATTTGTGTTAAAATAAAATTAAGTATAATATAAAAGAACGTAATTAACTTTATGCAACTTTTCATACAAACAAGTTTAATATCTATTAACGTTTCTCATGTAGAAATATTTTAAATTTCTACTGAATTATATAATGTCTTATATATACTATTAGCTCAATCAGTTCTAACGAATATTATTAAATAACTAATAAGTTTCACTTCATCTTTCGATTAGTACAGTTGAATAACTATTCATATAGATTACTTATTGTTAATAATTAATTTTTATTGTTTTTCATCGTTTTTAAAATAGTTTTAATAAAAATTTAAAGATTGTTAATATATTTTAAGTGATATTAATTTATTTTTAATGCATGTAAGTTTCAATATATCACATTTTTTTATCCAATATATGATTTTTGTTCACAATATCGTTTTTTTAAATACATACATATATATATATATATATATATATATATATATATATATGTATATGTATGTATATTTTATTTTCCTAGTTGTTCAAAAATTTTAAAAATTTTCAGATAATTAAAATCATTTATGATTTTTTTAACAAATATTACCAGTAATTTTATAGTAGATTTAAAAAAAAATTGTGTTGTAAAATTTAATTAAAAAACTAATTTTGTGAAACTTTTTTCGTTTGAATTTTTAATGTATTTTACTTGAGTTATTTGTATAGTAGGTTTTTAATATATTTTATCTAAATATATATTATGTTAGTTTTATTTAATAAAAATAAAATTGAAACTGGCAAAAATATGCCTCCTTACTAAATTTCATTTTTAGCAAACAAATCACTTCCTGAATAATTTATAAAAATGTTTAATAATTATTTATTTGCCACAAAATGTTATCCCCATTAGAACAGGATATGATAATTTCGAAAATTAAAAATTACATGTATAAATTTATAAAAAATTTTAAACCAATGATGAAAATATTTTTGTAGGTGAAAAACAATTTTGGCATTTTACTATTGGATTATATGATAAAGGTAACCCTTCTTAGTGATCGTTAATGGTGAATACGTACAAAAATTGCCAACTAATTTAGTCTCAGATATATTAAAAATAAGCCAATAACCAATCTGATTATTGGATTCTTTTCAAAATTTGTAGCATTAAACTCATCTTCAGATTCATTCTTGACAACCACTGAGAAGACCTACCTCCATCGTTTTATGCAATATTAATGATGTTTTTCTATTTTAAAATAAATACATATTTTTTTCATTTTTGTTACATTGATTCTTATTTTTAAAAACGCACACCTATCTACACACACACTTACATACATACACACACATATATATATATATATATATATATATATATATATATATATATATATATATATATATATATATATATATATATATATATACACACACAATTGTGTTCTAATGATTATGGTATAGTGAACGATATACGCATTAATAAAAAAGTTAATTATAAATTATTAAATATTAATAAAATTTTGTAATATAAATGAGTAATTATAAAATGTGAATTAGCTATTGTGAATTGTATTATACAATTTAATATGTCTTTACAATTAACAAATTGTAAAGACATATTAAATTGTAATTTATTACATAAAAGTAATTGTAAACAGATAAATCATTATATAGTAAAATACGAAATATATTCATGTAATATAGATATTATGAAATCGAAACGTGTTTCATTATTCGATTTTAAAATAATGTTTTATATAATAGTATTGACCTTTTTCGAATTCAATAATGTTGAAATTAGTAAAGAAAATAATTAATTCTATTTTCAAACATTTCAATCTTACATTCAAAATGTATATACATATTTTGATTTCAATTTGAAACATAAAAGAGTTATGTAAATTATAAAAGAATAAAGCTTAAAAGTGACCTATACAGTTATTAGAACATAAATTTATGTGTATTTAAACTTGTGTATATAATAACCAATGTCAATCAAGTTAAATAATTGTATTGGCGAAACTATAAATGCCATAATAATTATTACAATTATTGTTAAAGTAAGTACGTTAATTTATATTAAATGATTGTAAAGATATGTCAAGAGTTTTTATACAAATTCATGCTCAAGTCATTTATTTAGAAAGAATTGAGTGTTTAGCAAGGTTCTTAAAAATAAACATTAATTAGTTTTATGTGTTACTAAACGACTTAAAAATTGTTGTCTCATTGTATATATGTATTAAAAAAAATATTTATGTGTTTAGAAAAAAAGGTATTAATTCTTTGCAATACTATTCATATGCTCAATAAAAATATAACTTGTACTTTCACGTTCTTGAACTGAATATAAATGTGACATTTATGTCCGTTGACTGAAATAATGAGAACAACGTAACGAAATACTAAATATAAAGTTTTTATAAGTTTTAATCAGAAGAATGATTTATTTAATCGAAATTTAAAAAAATCATTAACACTAGGTTATGTGAAATATGCTGAGTTACATTGTATATTGCTTAATTTATATTGATTATTTAAAAAAATATTTACATCATTAATCTATATTTTCTATTGAAATTTCTGCTAAATTATTCGTAAATTATTAATTTAATTTTTAATCATTTTTATTATTTTTTTTAGTGTTTCATATTACTCATTCGTTGAATTTTATTTCTGTAATTTCAATAAATATAAATTTTCAATACATTTTAATATTACACAAATATTCTATTAATCTGAAAAAAAATATGGTATAGACCACCTGTAATTAATAATAAAAAAAGTACAGATAAAATTTAGTATCATCATCAAATAATAGGCTAAAGACAATTCTTCTTAGTGATAATCAATGATAGACACAGAAACAAATAAGAAGTGAATGACAGACATTTTAAATGAAATCTAATAAGACCATTGCGGAATATTTTATAGAATTCATTTTAGACATATGTGTACATTCGTTTAGATATTAAAATTGTCTGAAATTTCCCTATATCCATTCCTGACTACTAATAAAAAGAATTCTATTTATGCTTTCATCTATTATTAATAATATTTTTTACTTATAAATAAAAATATTTTTTACCATTGATTTCAAACGTTTTGAATAGCTAAACGTGTATATATATATATATATATATATATATATATATCTATATATATATATATATATATATATATATATATATATATATATATTATGACTGATTAATACTAAATAATACTCACTTTGTATAATAAGAATTATTTGTTAAATTATATCGAGATTGATAAGATTTAATTTTCACCGGACAAATATCATGTTCTCGACAACATCTATCAACTGTTGGTTCAGTACCCAAATCATGATAATTTTCAGCAATATCTCCCACTCCACACCATTTTGTACCTAAATAACATAAATATTAACATTTTTTTTATAAGAAATAAAATGGAAGTTTTATATGTTCTTCAATTTTTAAGTATTGCCCCTAAATTCAATTCTTTAGTTTGAGTTTCAGAATATTTTTTTAAAAAATAAAAAATATTTTTACTTCCATACGTTGTATTGATTTATACGTTATTTATTATATAATAACAATAAATATTACATTTTATGATAAAATAAGTTGAAGTTGATTTCAAATAAAATTAAAATAATAAATTTTCGAAATATGTAAAATAAACTAACTCTTTTTCATATTTTGTGCAAAATGTTATTCTTCCTTAAATTTATGGACATCAATTAAAAATACTTCTTGTTTATTTTTTAATTTATAAATTATACACATGAATTTCAATGAATATTAAGAAAATGTCTGTTCAACATTAATTCTGAACAATTTTTATTGATGTTTATATTTTAGTGTACGGTTATATATTTTATACACTTACCAGGTACAATTCCATTTAGAACCGTAAACTTATCATTAGATAATAACTTAAACGAAGAATCATTTTCCTCACTCTGTGATCTTAAATTCGTAACTGTAGAAGCTTCTGTATCGTCAATCATATGACACTGACTCATAAAAGTAATCATTTCATCAAGCGTTATCTGAAGTGGTCTGGAAATTGATGACAACTTCTTCAATGTTCTTTTAGCATCTCTCGGTTCTCTAAAAAAAAATATTAATTTTACTTTCATTAAAAATAAATAAATAATAAAAAGTTTTGAATTTAGAGTGTTAATTTTTTACTACTGTATCATATTAACTCATTTTAATGACACGGTCTGAGATACAAATGGTATTTTACGAAATTTGTTTTTCATGAATAATGTTTATTTTATTTGACTTCATTTCAGTATCCATACAAAACGATTACCAAAAAAATGTCTTGTGAATAGAAACCGAAATTATTATATCAATGTCAATAATAAATAAGATAGATCAATATAACAAATTCGCTATTTAATAAATATAATTGTGTATTTTACAAACAGTAGAAATGGTTTTAGTTTATTTCATACATATTTAAAAAATATATTTTGTATGTATATATATAGATAGATATATATAGATAGAGAGAGAGAGAGAGATGTAAATATATATTCCTATCTGTATATGTATTATATTTCATGTATTTGTAACTAATAACCAATATTTATATTTAAAATGACATTAATATTAAAACACATTTACTCTAAATACTATAATTTTTCAAGGATGCGAACAGTTAATTACGAATTTGCGTGTTTGTACTATCAAAAGATCTTTTAACGTACCAATACCATTTTGTTTCAATCTTTTATTCAGATGATCAGCAACATTTATTCTTTAATAAGTAATTACGACAAACAGTCAACATTACTCTAATTATATTATGATTTAATAATTAAAGCTTTTTGAATTCTCAAACTATTTCTTTTATATATATATATATATATATATATATATATATATATATATATATATATATATATATATATATAAAAAAATAAAATATATGACATTAATATCACGAAAGTTGTTGTACATGTA
This sequence comes from Neoneuromus ignobilis, assembly GCA_029203775.1. Classification (NCBI taxonomy): domain Eukaryota; kingdom Metazoa; phylum Arthropoda; class Insecta; order Megaloptera; family Corydalidae; genus Neoneuromus; species Neoneuromus ignobilis. Next base: position 47,896,223 of record CP092088.1, read on the forward strand.
CTTGAATAGAAAAAGTACTAATTAATATATAATAAGAAAAAAAAATAACCTTAAGGCCAGTTACACTCTAATCATAAGCATTTATGAATGTGTATTTACAATTTTTTATTTATTTTCTAATTATTTATTAATTTATTTTAAGTATATCATGAGTTTGACAGATATTATAAATGAAATAAATTAATATCCTTTTTGATATCATTTTATTATAAATAAAACAAAAAAAATTGGTAATTTAAAAAAAAGTATTAATTTTTTTTTAAAAAAAAACTAATTTATTATTTTCTGGATATTTTCATTTACAAATAAATAATTTAAAACCAATACAATTATAATTGAAATATATTTACCTTTATATTATATTTCTACAACTGACCTCATTTTATAAAAATCTCTATTTTGCAGATGTTACATTAAACATGTGATATTTTTCAATAAAACATACTGAAAAATAATATAGCTCAACAAATTCAATTCTGTTCTTTTCCACAATTCAAATAATCTTATTTTAATGGTCAGTTACAAAATAAAACTCTGTGTTTTAATGTTTATATATATAAAGTTATTCTTTGCGATTAAACAACTTAATTAAAAAAGACAATAATACATTCTTATCTGTCTGTGCTTTGAATTTCAATTTCAGCACTTTTTTATTTCCAACAAAATCAATATCTATCTATTTATATTCAACCACAGTTTTATATTCCAAAATAAAATTTAGATAGACCACTTACGTTATTACATAATAGAAGGGGATTTCTGGTCTAATGAATGTGTCATGTATTTGTCTTTACGCGTCAACTGTATAAATTAAGTATAAAAATACAATATGTAAATAGTTGATGAATTTATAATGACTAAATCCTGCCGATAACAAATCTTAATTATACTTTATGACCTCTAATAATAATTCATTATCTTAGTTCAATATCCCTAATGTTTAATTTTTTACATTGTATGTCTCTAAATGTTTATATATATATTATAAAAAATATACATTAAAAATATGAATGATTTGATTTGAATGTATCTTTCAATATGCATAAATATATTAATAAATTTCACTAACGACATTCATAGAAACATAAATAACATAATTTTTCCGGAAGAAATTTATTATTAATTTTTATATAGAATTGTATAGAAATGTTTGTTCTTAATTAACATCAACAATTTTTAATATATTCAGTAAATTTATTTTTTCCATCTAGAATTATTAAATAATGTAAATATATAAATTTGATAAAATTAGTTATTATAAAACAAACATGAATGTTAATGTTTTTTTTAATTATTATTTTTTATGATATTTAATTAATTAAAAATATCACAATTAAAAAAGGCATAAATTATTTAATTGTACATCATCTATTTATGTTGTTTAGATTATTCTTTCCAAAAAAAAAAATAAAAACATATAACAAAAAATTAATCATGAAAAATTCATATGTCCTTTAAGTAAATTTAAATAATGTAAATTATAGTAAAGTGTTAAAGTACGTGCTAATTTTATAAATTTAATTACATAAAATAGATACATATCTCTAAATATAATACCACATCAGTTCTAAAAAAACGATTACTACGAATGAAATAATTATTTGTGTATTTAAAACAAAATAGAAAAAAAAATACCATACATATTTTTAACACATCACTGAGACTTTAGAAAGTATATAGGATTATGACTAATTTAAATTCTCGCTTTTTAATTTTAAAAGTAAAATATTTTAGATATTTTCAATAAATTATCTAATATGATCTAGAAATAAATTTTTCAGATCACTTTTTCATATCATTCTTTTCAATGAAAGTAATTAACTACTTAACAAAAATTTTAAAAAAATATTTTAAATTATCATTCATTTAAAACTATTTGATATAAAACAAAAAATAATACTTAACTTGATTTTAATAAAAACTCTTATTGTCATTTAAAATTTTGTAAATATTAAAAAAGTTCAGAATGACTTTTTTAAAGAAAATCAAAAGAAAAAATACAGATGTCATACTTGTATTCGAAATGTAATTTTAAACATCACGTCTAAAATTTCACAACGAACTTGACAATAAGTAAATTACTATTTTCTTAATATTCTACGTGCTTTAATTTACCCCAATGTTAAATATACTCACAATAAGAATAATGTAACTTTAAGTTACTTATCTTTCAGTGCTTGTAATCAGTTTTGAATAAATTATCGCTTTTGATTATATTAATTAAATCAGATTATTTTATTCACATCTATATTATATTATATACATATATAAATACATACATACATATATATATATATATATATATATATATATATATATATATATATATATATATATATATATATATATATATATATATATATATATATATATATATGTATGTATGTATGTATGTATGTATGTATGTATGTATGTATGTATGTATGTATGTATGTATGTATCATCATAAAGTCTATATTAGCCCATTGTTGAGCAAAAGCTACATCGAATGTTATTAAATCTTCCTAAATGTTTTTCCAAGATTCTTCCATGGTTTCCCGTCTGTAGTAAATTTCATTCAACCTTTGTCTGCAAAATATTTTAGAATATCATTCCTTTATCTTTGATAAGATGTTTTCCTGGATCTCTATTTATATTTTAGTCGTTATTTCATAATGATTTTTGTCTATCTATTGTTTTCTTTTCTTATTATAATGTGTTTTTTAAGCATAATAAAACTTTAAATTGAATCCCTATTGAACCTAAAAAAACACCTTTATCATACCTTCATATATACATACATACATGTAATATATAGAGAGAGAGTTTTTTAGGTTAGATAGCACATTCGATACGAATTCAATTTAAAGTTCTATCACTCTTAAAAAACATCTATATATGTCGTGCCCATGTCCATTTAATCGATTTTATTGGTTCTATTATATCAGTTACCCTTGTCTGTTCTCGAATTTATTTAGAGATTTCCAGTCACGTTTAGAAATTTTTAACATTATCCTTTACATGTTTGACTGGATTGTAAAAAGTTTTTGCTTCATTTTTACATTCAGTGTCCAAGTCTCTGACCCATAAGTACAAAAATATAGTATTCATTGGTTATATGCTTTCCGTTTCATATATATAAATATATATATATGTATGTATGTATACATTTGTACACTCATATAAACACATGTTCAATGAATGACTACTATATAAGTAAATTTATTTTCTTCCTTAACCATAACTACATAATTTGAACTACTAAAGCGTTAACTGTTGGTGATATTAAAGCAACAAGTGTGTAATTACCCAAAAAAAATAATAAAAAAAATATTACCGTAATAAATCATTATTTTTCACTTTGTAAAAAGAAGTTAAAAATAATTTAATTGAATCGACAATATTTTTTGTATTTAAAGTACACACATACATTATATATACTCGTGTATATATATATATATATATATATATATATATATATATATATATATATATATATATATATATATATATATATATATATATATATTTATTATATATATATATATATATATATATATATATATATATATATATATATATGAATGTATGTATGTATTTATGCAATCAATATAATAAATATAAAAACTATTTTTCTTATAATCTGTATAGATTGATATATAAATAACAATTAAATTTCTGATTTATTGTATTTAAAAAATAGCTTATTTACTTTAAATATGTAATAAATCATAATACATTGTAGAAGTTATAAATATTGCATTATTATATTTCTTGAAATTTATATATTCTAGTAAATATATAACGGACATTTAAACTTCTATATATTTTCTCTATTTATGAAATATGTAATTAACACAATTTGTTCACGTATATAATATGTCAATACAAAATAACGGGACGAAGTTTGCGTCTACTTTATAAACACCTTCATCGCATATGTTTGTATAAAATTATATAAAATTAACGAAAAGTAATGTATATATTTTAACTTGCTTATTAAACCAGTATGTGAGATGTAACAGCAGAATTAAACTAATTTTTCAGTCTAATTGATGATTGTTTAATATTAAAATCAAATAGATCGAAACAAGTAATTATTTTAAAGATTACTAAAATTAATTTATGTATTTCTTACAATGAATCTTTTTAGAATTAATTTGGTTGTATAATGACACCTTATATATTATAATGTAAAATAATAATAAACAAAATATTTGTTATTAACATTACTTCTTATATTTTATATTAATAAAACAAAAAGATAGTACTGTTATGAAATTATTGAAAATTATAAATAATAATAATTATACTTGAACACAATATTATTTATACAAATTTAATTCCGTGCCTACTTTTTAAATACTAACGGTTTTTTTAAAAAAAAAAGTGCAAAAAATTAATACATTTACTCACTTGATACACATAATTATAAATAAGGTCACTATTACTTAAAAATATCTATTATAGATAAAAAAAATGACGCAATAACTAATTCATAATGTCAACTGCTAGTTTCAACCTTCAAGTTTATTAATCATATATCTTCATTTTCATTTAAAGTCCATTTCTTGTGCACGTATAACAAATTATTTTTTTATTACAAAATTATATTGCACACATATCACATAATTTACAAGTAGGACATTTAAACAGTTTCTATTGATAAATCGATCAGTATGCATATTCAAGTACATCAAAGCAACTTTCAAATACATCAAATTATATTTTTTTAATGTAGAACGTGTATTAGTGTAGGTCAGTATTTGAGTAAATATTTTATAATAATTATATAGTTTTGACATTGACCACATAAAAAATGACCTCGATAAGCTATATCAACAAAATAGGTTAATAATTATGTATTAATTGAAATTGTAACAAAAAAAAGTTAAATTATAAAACAATTTAATAAATTGTAATGTTGCCTTCTTTCATATAAAACTATCTGAACTTTCATTAAACAAAATACACACACACACACACACACATATATATATATATATATGTATATATGTATTTGTGTATAGTACACTTTTTAATCAATATATACACTTTTTACAAAACTCAATTAGTCACTGTAGATTTAAATATAAAATAACGTTTCGAGCTGATGGTTCGCTTTTATTCGTTTTTATTCTGTTTATTTACGTAACAATATTGATAGTTGATTTTATTTACATTTATCAAAGTCGCTTTAAATTTCATTAAATATTTATGTTTTTTAACCCTTTACAAGGCATTGTCGACACATTCATCAATATATTTTTCTAATATTATTTCTCACTCGTATCTAACATAATAATAAAAATAACCAATAAAAATACATACATTATGAAAACTATTAAGCTATAAGTGCTAGAGCATTTTAAAGTAAAAAAAAATAATAAATTTCCAAAAATGTAATATACAATATAAAACTCTATGTATCATATCATTTGTAGCAAAATTTCACAAAAATACTTATATATATATTCAAACATTATTTACATAAATGCTTATTTGTACGTTTATAACAATATACAACTATTATCATTTATATGCAATATTTGACTAGTAAATATAATATTATCAATATTTGAATAAATTAAGAATAATTCATAAATTATCATCGAATTTTCCATAATTCTTGTGATTTTTCAAGATATATTTTCGTCTTCAAATATAATAAACATCATTTAAGAAAAAATAATTTACTAGTTTATTATAATTTAACTTGTAAAAATTCATCGATAAAAAGTTCATCAGTACTAAAATAGTTTACTCATATACTTTTTCTACTAGTTACCATAAATAATATTCGATTACTATATAAATCGTTAATATCTCTTTTCTCACTGATTTATATTCTTGAAAGGACTCTCAAAATGATAATATTTTTATTAATTTATTAACTCACTAAAAACATAAATATCTCTAAATCTTTTCTAATATGAAATATCAAGTAATAAAAAATTAAAGTTGATAAAGAACTTATTCAATATATTATGTTACTTAAGCTCGCAAAAAAAATGTTACTCAGTCAAAAAAGATTAATAAAATTTTTAAAAAATCTGTTTATCAAAAACAGATGCTAAAATAGTATAAATATTTTTATAATACTTTTTTTTAATTTTAAATATTTGTAAAATTCAACAGAGAAGTATTAATAAATTTGATAAAAACGAACTTATTTTTATAAAGTATATACTAACTTATATTTTATTTCACTCTTTAAATTATGATATGTGTTGGAAATTAACAAAATCAATCTATAGTTAGAAAATCAAAAACAAATACTCAACATTTTTAACATAAAAATATAAAACCAGAATAGGTAATTTATTTTCTGTAAAATTAAAATAAAATCAGTTATTGACATATATAGAATCCTTTAAATGAGATTGAAAAGTTTAGACATACATTTACTTGCTTACTATTGTTTACTATCCTTTAGTCTTAAATTTAAAACAGATATGCATTAAAAATACCATATCTTAGACAGAGGTGCTTCAGATACCATAAAAAAATTATAAGCTTCAATAATGCCAACCCGTAAAAATGTCAAAGGAGTTTGTTAAGAAATCTCAAACCATAGAAGTTCAATATATGTGTATATAAATATATATATATATAATATAATATCCACTTAGTTTATTTTCTTATAATTTTAAGCTTCACATACAAACCTGAATATATATATATATATATATATATATATATATATATATATATATATATATATATATATATATATGTATATATATATATATATATATATATATATATATATATATATATATATATATATATAATGTATTTTCTAACTAAACAAACCTACATTTCAATTTCTTAATGATTCATTCTTTACACTCTGCTAATCAACAATTATCAGTTGAATAATATATTTTTCATTAAAATTATAATTGATTAATGAAATAATCTCACAAAGAATTTAATGAATTTTAATGCATTCCTTTACGTATTTTATTTTCTTAGAAGCTATCTAAATTATCCAATAAAAAATATTTAATTAATGCAATCGAATTAATAATCAACATACTTCTATGTAAAATTCCAACATTAAATATGACAGTGTAAATTAAAGAAAAATGAACTCAATAAAACAGAATTACAGTTTTCAGCATCCGTGTTTCATTTAATTTATTAAAACAGTTCCGTATCTAATGTTCATTTAACTATTGGATTTAAAACATAGTCATGTTCATTTTTGCGCTTCAACAGCTCGCAACAGATTTAAATGAAATGTAAAGAGAAAGTGCAATTAGTCTAGTCTTCTGAATGACCTTCTCAGTAATTATATACATATACATACATTCACATATATATATATATATATATATATATATATATATATATATATATATATATAAATGTAAACATTCCTTTTTAAAAAATAAAAAGTATGTTTATATAACAACTCAGAATAAAGACATGACATTCAATTTGTTATTTTATTTTATTTATTTTCTTCAGGAAAGATCTTGTTTTTAACCAACATTAATTCCAATAGAATGGTTTTTTTATTTAATAAAAATGATTTATTAGTATCTTTTTTGTTAAAAATTACTACATTATCTTTTATTTAAATTATGAATGAAAGTTAAGAAAACATGCAATAGACAAAATAATAGAATGACCATAGAACTATACAAATTTATTTTTGTCAATTAACCTTAAATATAATTTATATCCTTCTTAGTTCAGACAAATTATCTTCTCGTTATTATAATATTATTATATAGATTGAATTGCTTCAGTCAAATTCTGAATGGTCTCTAATAGAAATTTATACCATTTCTTATATATAATTTCAAGTTTTTAGAAAAACGATTTATTAGAAAATATACTTCACATTTTTTTCTAGAACTGGCTGTAGTAATGAGAATATTTTTAATTCGGGAAACTTTACTGACTAGAGAAAGTATTGAAGCTCTTTATACTTTTCAAATCAAGTTTTACAAGCTGTACGAGTACTGCCATCTCAAAATAATAGTCATTGTTTAAAGGTAAGGTTTGAATTGTAAGATATACATTATTTTTTAGAATATTTACATGCATACAGTCACTGATAGTAATTCAATTATTTAAGTTGAATATAGAAATAACAGAATATAAAGATGTTATTTCTGGAATTATAACTATGTTTACACTTAAATGTAGTGATTAAATAATTATGATTAGAGACTTGTTTTCAATGTAAAAGACGACTTATCAGATCATATTATACGTTTTCAGTCACCAAACAACTAAGTTTTAAAATTCTTTTACTATTTTTTTCAAATAACTTTCAGTTATTAACGGTTTGTAAATAGCTGTTCTGACACATATACTTCATTTGTAAAATTTCAAACAAAATATTTTTGTATGATATGAAAAAAACCCAAAATAACTGCATTCTGCGGTCATATTTACAATGTTTATAATTCGTATATCACATTTGTGAAATTTACAAAATACTTTTTTGTTGACACTGAGTTTTCAAAATTGTTATTGGTTTCTGTTATAGCTTTTACTGCAATATTTTTTATAATTTTTGAAATATATATTCAATGTATTGTTATAATTTACGGTCTTCGTTTCTTGTATAGAATATTTTTTCAATAATTTATGAATGTAGTCAAATTGTTTAATTATATTGCTCTAGATATATTTAAATATATACATATGTTGGTTTAGTCACGAATGATTCAGATAAACCCACTTTCACAATATATCTTATTTCGCCTTTTTGGCAAGAGTTACATACGACACTATTAATTACCACATTTTATAATGCACCAAGATGCTGCATCACTGAAAATAAACGAAAAAATAGTATCAACCAATCACTTAATACAATCGTTTGTCTAATATTGACAGTACAAACGTTTCTATTACAGAATTTATTTCTATAATTTTGTCCATCCCTTATATATATATATATATATAAATGTATGTGTGTGTGTATGTAAGTAGGTATATAATTATGAATCAGTGTGAAATTTAAATGAATTTTCTTTTCATTCTGCCTGATTGAAAATAATCTCTTGCGATTAAAATAAATGTCTACTAATGTTTTATTCCACTTCATAAAATCACGCAATTTAATTATTTAATTGAATATCAATTAATGTTTTAATATATTTTTCTTTATCTATCATGATGCAACTCACTTTCTTTTCATTAGTATTTTCAATTTTATAAACAAAAATCAACGAATACCAAATACAATAATCGTAAATTAAAAAGTCTTTTCTTTTATTTAGAAATTGGCAATAGTCACGGTTTTGTGATCAGCATTATCATGATATAACATATATTATTTATTTACATTTCAAATTTTTATATATTTATTTAAATAATCTATGTTAAACTTTACTATTCTGTTAAATGCTTTTATAAAAAGGTTGAAACAAATCTATGTTATCTATATCTATATATATATATATATATATATATATAAATATGTATATATATATATATATATATAAATCCAGATTATATAAAAAAATATTACATTCTTACCATGGTTCTATTGATTGTTTATTAAATCCTTTGATTTATTCGTTATATTTTGTCTTATATATTTTTTATTAATTTTAGTAACATATTGAGTATGAATATTATTTTTATTTTTATTCATTGTGTACATTTTTTACACGTACGAAATTTGTTCATAAAAAATACAATAATATTTTACCTGTCATTATATCAACATGTTATATATTTTTGATTTGAAATTATAAGTTGTTTGTTTTATTAATACTTATAATAAACTTATTCTTTTAAAAAAATCAATTTCTAAACCATTTTTTTAAAATAAATAGCTTTCTTCAATGAATAAAATGAACAAGTGATTATTAAAAATATAACTTATGTTGTTGAGATGAATGACCCATTTATATAAAATTAATTATACATATGTATACGTATTATTTTTTTTTCATGTAAACTCCTTTTTATGTTTCATTCTCTAAGATCGCATATATATAATATTTTATTACAACTACTTTCAGTATAGAGATAGAAAAAGTTTTTTTTTCATTAAATAACAAATTTCGATTATATTTTTTGGCAATTTTCTTAATGACATACTATTAAATTTTATGAAATTATTATCGATTTGGTAAACTTTTGAATTTGTTTTTCTCTTATAACATTCTAATAGCGCCTATAAAAAATATTAAACGCAATAAATAACAGACCTATCAAATTTCCATTACATTTACTGTATCATCTATCTAATAAATTCATATTGAATTCTTGTCAATAATTTATACATCGAATTGCTTGAAAATGCTCCTCTGTCATTCATTCGGACTGAATCAATAATTTCATCATATTTAATTAAAATGTTCGTTGTTATGAAAGTCACGCGAGGTTTTGAAGTACTTAAATTATACAATAAGTAAACTCGTACAAGATGTTATAATTCACACCATTAAATATATAAACTGTCAATATGAAAAATTCAACAGCTGTGTTGAAGGTAACAGTGATCAAGTTTTTTTTTAGTTAACTTTTGTATTTTTTACTAATTTGATTTTTAGAATTGTACATACTAACTGAAAGCATATTTTGAATATGGACATGATAATTTAAAAATTTTAACTGTTCTTGTGTTAATTATATTAATTAGTTTTAAAAGTATCGGTTCCGTATAGTAACTTTTGTTACAAATACAAAGTGAAAAAGTTTTTTTAATACACACATATTATATATATAATTTTCTAAATAATTGTATCGGTTTATTGTTCAAATTATTTTCTCAGTAATATTCACAATTAATTCCCCAATATCATTAATTTTCAAATTATTAACTGGGTATTTTAACAAAATAAAAATACAGTCAAAATATATTCCAGTCAAAAATAAATAATGACTGAAAACATACAAAGTCTTATAGTGTTGATAAGTGATTCATTTATATAAAAAGTGAATTATCTATTGTACAATACTCAACAAATAATGACTGCATCTACATTTTTTGTTATACCAATTTACGAAAAAGTATGCTTGCATTTCATAACATGTTTATTTATCCAAAAAATAGTTAGAAAGAAAAAAACAATGTATATATAATAAAATATAAATTTAATGGCAAATGGAAAATTAGTAAAGCCATATTAATTGATAATTATTTGATGAACAAAAGAATATATAGTTAATTTCGTATCTTTGCTGGAGTTCATGCCGATGTTACAAAAAGTGATAATTTAAAATGATAGAATTTTTATTTTATGTCACGGACATGTGATTCCGTTCATAATTGACTCTAAATTTGTAACGTTTTGCTAGAAAAAACACTGTAATAACATAGAAGATACCTTTATTAAGTAGAATGTATGTCGTTTCAAAATTTCGTAATTATATCATTGATATACGTTAAATCAATAAAACGTCTTTATTAATAGACTGAAACAATATGATTTTATTTTCTTTCTAACCTACAATTCTTACTTATATAAAAATTAATTCCTAAAATATTTTAATTAATATTTTTTTATAACATCATTTTAAAATTTTATACCAGATTTTTAATATCAGTTATAAAACTATTTGTAAAAACTTAAATTCAGATATTCGGATTTTTCTAAAATTAAAAGCATTAATAGTAATATATTTTAAAACGATGAGAATTAAAATCAGACTATATATTATACAATTATTTTTAAAATTGTACGCTAAATTTAATATTAAAATTTTGTATTTTTTAATGAAAATAATTTTAAAATATTTTTTTACAATAAAAATATTTTAGTTTTTAATCTGCTTGCAAACCTGAAAAGCAATCTTATATTTTAAAAGAATAACTTTTTGGATAATCTTATAAACATTTTTATTAATTAAATAATCTCTTATAAATTTCAGATTGTTTTTAAAAAATTGACTAAACAATTTTTACAATTATTAAATTAAATAATATAGTTTATTTAATATATAATAGAATATATATATATATATATATATATATATATATATATATTTATACATAAATTCACATTAGAATTGTAATAATTTTGTTGAAAATTTTTATTATAATTTTTGATACTTTTTCTTAGGTTAACAAATTCACCAACGAATTCATTTATTTTATATTTTTTCTTTCGAATTCATTCTTAAAGATTTATAAATAAGGTCGTTAAAATATTTTTTATTCGAAGTTATATATATTATATAACTTCGATTAAAAAAATCATTTTATTGATTTTATTTAACGATTAAGCCCATTTGTCAATTATATTGCATAATAATAAACTGGAAATAAAATAAAAAACATTTGGACATGACCTCGTTTTACTTATTAATAAATTACTTTTTCATATTTCATCTAATCACAAAAAAGATATAATATAATCTATTTTTAAATACTTGACATTGATTAGAAATCAACTTTTGTAAATGACAAAATTCCTCAAATATAATTAAATAGAATATTTAATAATAGTACATTCTATATATATTTCGAAACCTAAAATCTTATTTTCAATTAACTTATTTCGGCACATTAACCGTGATAAAATTATAAAAAAAAAAAATAACTTACACAACTTCGATAAGTTCGCAACTGAGCAACAACTTCCCAGGACCGACTTCCGCAACCGCAACAGTTTGATCGTAATAATAAACCATTTGAATCGAATCATTTTTCATTCTATATCCACTGAACGCTTTCACATTTGATTCCTCTGAATTTCTTGCACTTACTTCAGGTGTCACACGAAACGGTTTAAACCCTGACGTTAATGATTTCAAGAATCCGAAAGAAGGTTTTCCAAGAACAGCGGGTAAGAGGACATTATAAACGAGGAGAAGAAATAGAACAAAACATAAGTCCCAGCCAGACATTATTGTTCTTTATTATAGATTTTTTACACTTGCACGGTTTATTTTATTCACTTACATCTGTCTTATGTCAATTAATATATTTATTTTATTTCCTGGTTAAAAATTTTATAAAAAATAAAATCATTCAACTTACTTTAAGTCACCTTTTAAATAATTATTTTTATACTAATAAATCATCCATACCAATATTAAAATATGTAATTAGATTTTATTGTTCATTTTATTTGCTAATGCGCATTTCGATGACCATTCTATTATTTTAGAGTGTTAAGTTATAAAATGTAATAAATTTATGATGCATCCAAAATATTTTATAAGTCTTCTAAAATTCATAAAAGGCACTACAATGAATAAAATAAATAAGTTAGTAATTATTAAATATTTTTTTAGAATCGTTTAATATCAAAATAATTTGTTCATATAAAAACAAATAGTAAAACAGAACTTGCAACAAATTATATGTTTTATTTTAAAAAATATCAAGAGAGAGAAAACTTGGTTTTATTTTTTTAAAAAAAATTAAACTATTAAATTATTAAAAAATTAAAATATTTCTCAAATACTGACACAAAAGTATTCTAATACAAAAGAATAAATATGACTCTAAACAATACAAGTATAATTGATGCTTAAAAAAATGCAAGCCAAAATAAAAGTAAGCGGAACGCATACAAAATACTAAATTATAAATGTTACTTGTTTATTTTATTGTGAAATCATTTTTCTCATATCACTTTCATAGTCAGTAATCATCGGTCCTTGAGAAATACATTTTCGCTATGATAATTCTATTTATCAAAGCGTTATTTACTTTCTAAGTGTTTTCAATTAGGTCGTTTTGTATAGAATCAATGACACATTAATATTTTGTTCCTTTGTTAAGTAAGTTGTTGAAAAATTACATAACATAATTGTTATATTATTTCCTATATAATAATAAATTTCATATTACACTTTACACAAATGAATTTTAACGCCAACACCACAATAATTTAAAATGTTCAATAATCACTTATTGTTCACTTATTATTTATAATTATATAATTTATAATTATAAATAATAAGTAACAGGAGATAATATAAATAATATAATTATAAATAATAAGTAACAGAAAGGTTCTGACGATAATGGCGTCGCCATCGAAATGCATCAGCCGATATAATTATAAATTATATAATTATAAATAATAAGTGAACAATAATTGATTATTGAACACTTTAAATTATTGTGGTGTTGGGGTTAAAATTCATTTGTGTAAAGTAAATCAGCCACAGTTCCAAAACAACCAATATCATATTACACTACCTAATATTTAAAATATGTATATTAAAAACACTAATATAAAACGATATAAATTTTATTTATATTTCTTTGTTTAATCAATTTTTATTTAAATAACTTGAAAATCGAAATTTAAAATAATATGTTAAAATAATTTAAAAAAGATTCATGATAATAATTCAAAGAATGAAAAAATTGATCTTATGATGAACCATAGCATGATAAGAGTAATGTATTATATAATGAATTGTTTATCAGAACAAATCGAATTAAGAGGAATAAACATAAAAATTAAAAACTATATATATTTATGACAGTTTAATAACACAAAAAAAAAGTTATAAATATTATAACAGGAGTGAAAAGTTCAAAATAAAAATGGGCCAATAATATAACAAGAGAAAATCAAAAATAGATATAAAAATTAGTGATTGAGAATCTAGAAATATAAAAAGGCCTGAGAAAAATCTTTTGAATATATAAAATAGTGACATGACAAAATTTGTCTATATAGAATGAAAGAATGTTTTGGATCAGTGAATATTATAAATTATTGTAGAAGAATTTATTCAGCAATGGATTATATATATACATATATATATATATATATATATATATATATATATATATATATATATAATTAGTGATTAATAAGTTTTTGTAATTTTTCAACCTTAAAACCATTTTTTTTTATTAAAACTATTTCAGTGCTTATGATATTTTTATATGTTTTTACATTTGTTACTTGAAATTTGATCTTTAAACAATAAACATAAAAATATTGAAGTATAGAAAATGATCCAAAATCTTTTTATAAACAGAAAATAAAATAAAAATATTAAAGACAAAACTAATGCAAACAGAACTAAAAAATAAAATAACAATATATAACTCTAATTAATTAAGGTCTATTTAAATTTATAAAATTTGCAATTATGAATTTCTATATAATTA